>JASEVX010000013.1:49994263-50150921 GCA_031761405.1 Serripes groenlandicus
GCTAAAAACCTTATCTGACACTCAAACCCTGTGTTGTGGGTACTCAGAGGAATTGACTCATGGAGAGGATTCTTTTCAGTACCAACAACATAGGGAGTGGATGAGATATTGTTAGAAAAAAGACTAGTTTACTCCCCCTTATCTAGTCATCATATAGCTAAATATGGACTTATCCCTTTCTACATGAACAATATTAAATAAAAGTTGCATGTTGAAAACATTATGGACAAGTAAAAAATGCTCACTATAGCATTTTGCTTGTTTAAATTTCGAACAGAAAAAACGTCACAATACTGGAATAAGAGAGAGAAAAATATCTGTTGTCAATATTTTTCTAAGGAACATGTGTTGCCACCAAAATTTCAGTTCCGGTAACAAAGTTAATAACGTAGAAGATCTTTTAATTCAGTTGTCAAGGCGACCAAATCTTGGTACACAACACACATTCTTCCCAATTTGCATCTTCATACCAGATTTTTTAACTCTAGGTGGAATAGTATAGGGGTCAAAGGTCAAGGGCATAGTCATCCCAATTTTGGTACATGACACATGGCCTTTCCAAGATGCCTGTTTTAAGGCATACCATATTTGGTAATCCTATGTGAATTGGTATAGGAGATAATGACCTTGACATAGTCAGTTGGAAGGACAAGATGCAAACCTGTAGACCCCCTTCAGCACCTTTATATTAGCCTTTGAGTAATGAGATGAGACAAGATTGAAACTGAGACGTGTCTTACCAGTACCAAAGAGTCCCCCAGATTACACCTTTGGCCCTGTTATAGCCAGTAAAAATGCATGCTAACCCTTTCCCCCATACGACAATTCTGCAGCAGACGACTTTGAACTTATTTTGTCAAAACATAAAAAACCTCCATAGTTAAATAGATAACCTATGACAAAAAGTGGAAAACATTGTGGCAAAAGGAGAAATTGCACGTTTTGTGCAATTTCTTCTTTGGTCACAATGTATTCAAAAAGCCGTCTGCTGCAGAGGCATCAGAAAGCGTCTATATAAGGGAAAGGGTTAACTCGTCTTTATCTTAGCCTCTTCTTTTTCGTTTCCTTGGTTAACCCTTTCCCACCTGCAGACACATTTTGACGCAATTGCAGCAGATGACTTTTGAAAACATTGTGGCCAATGGTGAAACTGCTCATGATGAGCAATTTGTACTTTGGCCACAATATTTTCAACTACTTTTTATGGAGATATTTTAGGTTTTTGTCACTATATTTTCAAAGTTGTCTGCAGCATATTTGTTTGTATGTGGGAAAGGGTTAATTACCAGTATACTGTATTGATGGTATACTTATCCAGACACCAGTGCATAAGTCATAATGCTATCCCAGCAACCCTGAAGTGAATGCCAAGGAGGGAACCCATTGTCAGAGTATTTGTTATACGACTCAACCAGGGGTCAAACCATGGTCTCCTGCTCTAGATGTTCTAACCATTACACCCGAGGAGGTCACTATGCCTCCGAGTTATAAAGTACGAGAAGAGGTACTCTGATCCCAAATGAGTCAAAGCAGATCAGAGCTCTATATACAGGTCATTTTGCATGTTCTAAAATCCTTATTTGACCCGTTAACCCTATGCTATGGGTACTCAAAAGAATCGTCTCATTTTGGTACCCATAACATATAGGGCTTGGCTGAATAATAAGAAAGTTGTTGTGGGGAAAAGAGCTGTACACCCTTACATATCTGACCTCTGCAGGTGATGCAAAAAATACCGTTATTACAAGTTCTTACCTGTAGGAAAGAGTCCCCCTGCCAGACACATTTCCCCAGTGGCTGTGTTGTACTTTCGTAGCCAGTAAATGGCCGACGCTGAGACACACACAACCATACCGATTAAACCCACCAAGAAAAATATCTGGGCTACTTTAAATATGGCTGAAAGATAGTAAAAACAGAACAAAACTGAGACACAATAGAATAATGGTGCTTATTTAACCCTTTCCAATATGCAGCTAATCAGCAAGCATACAAAAGTTTGATCACAAACGAGCAATAAAAGGATAATTCAAGTATAATTATTAAATTGAGTTGAACATTTTGTGGCAAAAGGAGACAAATGCATCTGTAAGTTGAAAAGGGTTCAATAACTTTAAAATCGTCTTCTGCAGATTTGCAGTATGTGGGAAAGGTTTCAATAACTTTAAAAGCGTCTGCTGTAAAAAGGTCTAATAAGAACTTTAATATTGCTTTTTTTATTTTTTTATTCTTGCGTTCTCTGTTTTGCATACATAAAAATGCAGCCTCCAGACTGTTAACAAGATTTCCCTTCAATTTGGTCTAGTGACCAAATTTCTGACCCAATATGACCCATATTCAAACTTGACCTAGATATCATTTAGACAAAATTTCAAACTGCTGAAGCAAAAACTGCAGCCTCTAGAGTGTTAACAAGATTTACCTTTAATTTGACTTAAGTGGCCTACCTTTTGACCCATATTCAAACTTGAACTACATATTATGAAGACAAACATTCGGATCAAGTTTCAACATGATTGTTAACAAGATTTTCCTTCAATTTTACCTAGTGACCTTGTTTTTGACCTCATATGGCCCAGTTTCAAACTTGTCCAAGATTTGATGGAGATGAATGTTCTGATAAACTTTCATGAAGATCGGATGCAAAATGTAGCCTGTGGAATGTTAACAAGGCAATTGTTAACGGCGCACGACAGACGGATGCCAGACAAAATGTGATCACAATAACTCATCTTGAGCATTTCGTACACAGGCGAGCTAAAAAGACCTGCCCCAGCAACGGTACTGACTTAATGAAGACAGACGTTTCTTGTAACATTCTATAACAAGAAATGTTTGTCAAACATTATGCCCCCCCTGGGCGCCATGTTGTCCGGAATTTTGGATTATTTTTTATCCGATGACCTCAACATCGATAAGGGTCATCTACTGGTCACCCCCAGCCTCCATGTCAAGTTTGAGGGCCATGGGTGCAGGCAATGTCGAGTTATCACTCGGACAAGCTTTTCTCGTTCAAGGTCACTGTGACCTTGACCGTTGACCTGATGACCTCAAAATCATTAGGGTTCGTCTACTGGTCATCCCCAACCTCCAAGTCAAGTTTGAGGACCATAGGTCCAGGCATTGTTGAGTTATCACTCAGACAAGCTTTGGTCTACCGACGGACGGACGGACCGACTGACCGACATGTGCAAAGCAATATACCCCTATTCTTTAAAGGGGGCATAATGACATTGAATAGTCAAAAGCAGAGTATGGAGCCAGATCAGACAACACAGATGCACTTGCTGACTTGGATCTGGGTCTACACCAGTTGCAAATGCCTTACAAATGGGCTTTCGCAAGGAACTGCTCTAAGGAACCAATTTCAGAACTGTGTATTGTGTTTTATGCCACTTTCAACAGTATTTTAACCCTTTCCCTCATATAGACGCTTTCTGACGCCTCTGCAGCAGACGGCTTTTTGAAAACATAGTGACAAAAGAAGAAATTGCTCAAAATGAGCAATTTCTCCTTTTGCCACAATATTTTCCACTTTTAGTCATAGGTTATCCTTTCAATTATAGAGATTTTCCATTTTTTGACAAAATATGTTCAAAGTCGTCTGCTGCACAATTGTTGTATGAGGGAAAGACATTGCTACCATTTTTAAAGCATTTTGTATTAAATTGGTAAGACCCAACTGGGGATTGAACCAACAACCACCTGTAAATGTGGCAGGCCCTTTACCACTACACCACTGAAGCAGTAGTAGAGCAACTAACCAGGAAGTGTATGAGCATTTGAGCTTCTTTCCACCCAGAGAAGGCTGATCATGCTTATACTCCCTTGGTCCATGAAGTACAAGCCAATATCCAGCGATCTGTCCATCATAGTTCGACCACCATCAAACGAAATCTGGAAAAAAGAGCTTGAGATAAGGAGACTATTTTACATACCCAAATTGTTATAAGACCCTCAAATCATTTGTGGTGGGTACTTAACCCTTTCTCTCATATAGACGCTTTCTGACACATCTGCAGCAGACAACTTTTTGAAGACGAGCAATTTCTCCTTTTTCCACAATGTTTTCCACTTTTAGTCATAGGTTATCCATTCAATTATAGAGATTTTCTATTTTTTGACAAATTATGTTCAAAGTCGTCTGCTGCAGATTTCCTGTATGTGGGAAAAGGTTAATGTAGTCATAAGAGAGAAATTGTTGGAAAAAGACCAGTTCACTACTTCTTATCTAGTCTTCTGCAGATACGATGCATTTAGTAAAGGAGTAAGTACTGTACCAATATTATCATAACGTGCAATTTCTCCTTTTGCCACAATGTTTTCCACTTTTTGTCTTAGGTTATCCATTCAATTATGGAGATTTTCTATGTTTTGACAAAATACGTTCAAAGTCGTCTGCTGCAGAATTGTTGTATGAGGGAAAGGGATAATTAAGACATTGATAACTTGTTTGAGTTTGGGTTATTTCATATGTACCCGAAAAAATACCTAAGCAAGACAAAAGAATATGTCTTTCGGTGCAGGACTACATAGTTCAACAAGGCAAGATTGATGGTAGAGGTTTCTGAAAACATTTTGGGAACAGATCCCTTGGAATGGAGATGATTCTTTTAACACTTTCCAACATACAGACACATTCTGCAGCAGGACCTGGTGCCTTTTAAAGACATTTTGGCATTTTATTCAATAATTGTTCCTTTACAAATTAAAAAGTTCCATATTTTTGACTAAATGATTTTAAAGTTGTCTTCTGCAGATACAGTACCAGAGCTCTAAATAAGATGAGTATATCACATCCTCAAATCCTTATTGGACACCAAACCCTATGTTGTGGGTACTCAAAATAATCGTCTCAGTAATCTAGTCTACTACTAAATCATAGTAAATGGTTAAAATCTACGAGAGCTTACCTGAACGGTCAAGGTAAACCAGTAAGGAAGGAACGCGGCCAACAATCCAAAAAGGCAGGAGGCGCCCAGCACGATTGTTTTGATCATGTGCATCAACTTCATTTTGGTTCCGTGAGTTTGGACGATCGAGTTGACTATTTAACTAGATGCGGTTTAAAAGTTAGAGCTTGTCCTTCGGCTATAAATGGTTTCTTGTCTTCTTTCACTGTTTACTTAGGCCGTCAAAGTTAGATCTAAGTCATGTTAATTTGTGATCTAATGAAATGTAAACATTGGCGAAAAAATGGACATCAGTCACTTCCTCGAAATCTTTCAAAACAACGTTGAATGGGTCAATTTAGCTCACTAAATCGAATGGTTTGTCAAGGAAAATACCTGTAACCCGTCACAATTTTTTACAGGTAAACGCTTTAATGTACTGTGTTTCAAAAGCGCCTGTCACACCTGGAGAACACACATGAAATTCCGAAATTACTCACCTGTCAAGCGCTTATTTCTAAATCGCTTTTTGTTTTTTCTAATCGTAATTTTGCTAAAGAGTTTTCCTTCGAAGTTAAATATTGTTATAGTGATGTTTTAAGTTTTGTTCTTCTAAAAGGCATTGACAATCATTGCATTTTTTTGTTATCTGTCTCCTTGATTCTTAATCCTCTTTTCCATTATATAGACGCTTTCTAACGCCTCTGCAGCAGACGACTTTTGCAAACAGTGTAGCAAAAGGAGAAATTGCTTATAATAACAAAGGTTTTTCATCTTTATTCAATACATTTTCTTTCATTTATAGTGTCTGCATATGTTTTACTAAATACTAAAAGTCATCTGCTGCAGAATGTTGTATGTGGGAAAGTGTTAAACAGGTGTATGATCCGACAGATTGAAATTGCAAATTCTGGTTTCCTGCCCAGCTCAGCCATCTTACCTGGTTTCCTGTCTCATATACAACAAATTTGCAGCAGACGACAGTACAACATAGCAATAATATGGAAAAACCCTTTATATGAGCAATTTATCCTTTTGCCACAATGTTTTCAAGACCTCTGTTGCAGATGTTGTGACACTTTGGCCTTTCTGACACCTGAAGCAAACAACTTTTGAAAACATTGTGGCAAATGGAGAAATTGCTAATAATGTTTTCAACTTTATTTAAGAATTGTTCTTTCATTTAGAGAAAGTTTCCATATTGTTTACTAAATGTTTTCAAAGTCGTAGCCTTTCTGATGCTTTTGCAGCAAACTTTTGAAAACATTGTGGCAAATGGAGAAATTGCCAATAATGTTTTCAACTTTATTTAATAATTGTTTTTTCATTTACAGAAAGTGTCCATATTTGTTATTAAATGTTTTCAAAGTCGTAGCCTTTCTGATGCCTTTGCAGCAAAATTTTGAAAACATTGTGGCAAATGGAGAATGTTTTCAACTTTATTTAATAATTGTTCTTTCATTTGCAGATTTGTTGCGTGTTGTAAACCGGGGTAAAAGGCATCTGCATGTGGGACATGGCTGACCAATGTTTCCTACATGGTAGAAAACTGAGGAAAAATAAAATAAAAACAGCATACTTTTATGTATAATGTATATTTTATTATATTTAAAAAGCACAATGTGTACTTTTTTGTTCAAACAACTAACAAGTGCATTGAAACATATATAACTTGCTTGATATAAACATGTATAACAAACTTTAAACTAATATCTAAATATTGTCCTGAACCCGTTTCTTTATAAAGACGTTTCTGAAACTTCTGCAGCAGACAAATTTTGAAAACTTTGTGGCAAAAGGAGAAATTGCTCATAATGGGAAATGTTCTCCTTTTGCCAATATGTTTTCAAAGTCATCTGCTGCATATTTGTCGTCAGTGGGTTTAATTTTCTTTTTCTTCCAATCTAAGTCAATGAATGAGTGAAAAGAAAATAACATTGTGAGAAATATTTTTTTTAGTATTTTTTATTTATTTAATATTGCCACTTAATTGTGTTGTTGTTGCTGCTGAAATTGTTTGCAACAAAATAAAGATTTCAACAAGGGAGATTGCACTGATTATCAATGAGGAAAAAGGTACACCTGCATTTAAAGTTACAAGAGTTATCACCCCCTTTCCCACTTGCAATAAATCTACGGCAGATTACTTACAAGCACGCAACACCAAAATGAAATTATTGAAAAGACATTATTGCAAAAGTCGTCTGTAAAACAGATGAGTGAAATTGCATCTGCAAGTGGGAAAGAGTTAAAGATTCATATTAACCCTTTCCTCATACGACTTTGAACATATTTTGTCAACAAATAGAAAATCTCTATAATTGAATGGATAACCTTTGACTAAAGTAGAAAACATTGTGGCATAAGGAGAAATTGCTCGTTTTGAGCAAATTCTTCTTTTGTCACTATGTTTTCAAAAAGCTGTCTGCTGCAGAGGTGTCAGAAAGCGTCTTTATGAGGGAAAGGGTTAAAGTTGGTATTTTTTCACTCACTTTCTTAACCTTACTGATTTGCCTTATTGCACTGAAATGATATAAAACACTGTTCATACTCATTTACAATATGAAATTTAACTACTTTTAAACCTTTTCCCACTTACCCTACAACAAATCTGCAGCAGTGACTTTGAAAATATATTGACAAAAACATGAAAAGTCTTCATAAATAAGATTTTTATTATTATAAAAGAGTTGAGAACATTGTGGCTAAAGGAGAAATTGCTTGTTTTGAGCAATTTCTCCTTTTGTCACAATGTTTTCAAAAGACGTCTGCATTAGAAAAGCATCCATATGTGGTAAAGGGTTGATAAATATTTCCAGGATATTCTCTATTTATTCAATGACCGAATATTTAATAAATAATAACTGTTGTTTGATTCATTTGTTCAATGATTTTAAAAGGTCCGAACATTTACAAAATGATATGCCTGATTATAAACTTTATCCTGCTTAGCAATTTAACCTTTTCCCACTTGCAGATCCATTCTCACGCATCTGAACATTTGACATCATTTGAAGACATTGTAGCAAAAGGAGTAATTGCTCATGATGACCAATTTCTTCATTTGCCACAATGATTTCACCATGATTCAATAATTTTACTTTCATTTATACAGGTTTTTCCATATTTTTGCCGAGATGTTTTCAAAGTCTAATGCTGAAGATTTGTTGATTTAGGGAAAGTGAGGGTTAAATGGGCAATACAAGAGTGATAGCAGTAAAGATGAAAGAAAAGAAAAAGTATTACAAACATATTATCATAGACAAGAGTAAACATGTAAAAGCAGCATAGTAATGTAAATTATATAATAAGAAAAATAAACAACCCGCTATTTTGACTCTATACATTTGTAGAAAATGCGTGTATGTTTTACCCTTTCCCTCATATAGATGCTTTCTGCAGCAGACAGCTTTTTGAAAACATAGTGACAATAGAAGAAATTGGTCAAAACGAAAATTCTCCTTTTGCCACAATGTTTTCCACTTTTTATCGGTTATCCATTCTATTATAGAGATTTTCTATTTTTTGACAAAATATTTTCAAAGTCATCTGCTGCAGAATTGTCATACCTGGGAAAGGGTTTACATTGACTTAACACTATACAGAAATTCAAAAGCTCACACTTAAATTGAAAGTTATGACAAATACCTTTGATATTAATAAAATATCAAACTTTTACCCTTTCCCACATAGAAGAAATCTGCAGCATATGACTTTGAAGACATCCTAGCTCTAATATGGAAACACTAAAGATGTAGACATAATTATTGAATAGATTTTACAACATTGTGGCAAAAGGAGGAATTTCCCGTAGTGAGCAATTTCTCCTTTTGCCACAATGTTTTCAAACACCGTCTGCTGCAGAGGAATAGAAAGTTGACTGTATGTGGGAAAGGGTTAACCCTTTCCCTCATACAACAATTCTGCAGCAGACGACTTTGAACGTATTTTGTCAAAACATAGAAAATCTCCATATTTGAATGGATAACCTATGACAACAAGTGGAAAACATTGTGGCAAAAGGAGAAATTGCACGTTTTGTGCAATTTCTTCTTTTGTCACTATGTTTTCAAAAAGCCGTCTGCTGCAGAGGTATGTTCATGTGATTGGTCAATATGATTCTCAGTAAGTTGATTGGTTCCAAAATGGATTATCATGCTCTTTGTACCAGTAATGATTATTAGTACAGGGCTTATGAACAATCAATTCATTCATGGTGATAAGAAAGATTGCTTTGAAAGGTAACTCTTTTAACCCTTTCCCTCATATAGACGCTTTTTGACGCCTCTGCAGCAGACAGCTTTTTGAGAACATGGCCACAAAAGAAGAAATTGATCAAAATGTGCAATTTCTCCTTTTGTCACCATGTTTTCAACTCGATTCAATTATTGTTCTTTCATTTAAAGGGATTTTCTCTGCTTTTGCCTAGACATTTTCAAAGACATATGCTGCAGATTTGTTTGTTGTATGTGGGAAAGGGTTAATAGGAAATATTGAAATGTTGATGATTTATTTAATTTGAACACTTACATATAGCAAATAAATTTTGATATATATATATATCATCTAAAGAATTGTTAAAAACAATCAAAGATATGTTCCGGTGAAATTTATGGCGACAAATAAATTGCAAAGACAGAAAAAAAAATAAAAATGCTTGTTGGCTACCAAGATAATTCATATAAGTTTTATAACATAGCAATATAAGAGAACCAGAGTACCGCAAAATAATAAACAAAGAAAAAAATTGAGGCATGCATTGATGAAAATGGACCAGAAAGTTAAATAACAATAACAAATAAAGTAAGTTACACATTATCTGAGATAGGGGGGTCTTCTTCTATCCTATCCCAAACTGTTAAGGGTGAAACCTTTTTTGAATAGTATCAAAAAAATATTACAGAACAAGACGATTGTTCATAGGACACAAGACGCCCTGCTCCCATTTATATACCCAGATCAAAGTTCGAAACTGTGCTATATATTTTACTGCATGGATGCCAGAGCCAATGTACTACTGTGTGGATATAAGAACCATACCCCTAGTTAACCCTTTCCCTCATACGACAATTCTGCAGCAGACGACTTTGAACTAATTTTGTCAAACATAGAAAATCTCCATAATTGAATGGATAACCCATGACAAAAAGTGGAAAACATTGTGGCAAAAGGAGAAATTGCACGTTTTGTGCAATTTCTTCTTTTGTCACTATGTTTTCAAAAAGCTGTCTGCTGCAGAGGCATCAGAAAGCGTCTATATGAGGGAAAGGGTTAACAATGGCATTTTACACAACTTTCAACAATATCCCTTTTTTGTTTTAGAACAAAGCTGCAGCGTCTAGACAAAAATATGGAACGTCTCTATTAATGAAGAGTTTAATCAATAAATAGAGTTGAAAACATTGTGGCAAAAGAAGAAATTACTTCATTTGCCACAATGTTTTCAAGATTTCTGCTTAAGATGTATCTGCAGGTGGGAAAGGGTTACCGGTAAATCACAGTGTTTCCTGGGTAAGTCACCGATACTATTGGTCAATTGAACGTGTGACTAGCGTATCAGTAGTAAAGCTAACCTGTCAATCCTGATCGCCAAGGCGAGAAAGCAATTAAATGTACTACCATTCATGACCCAGTCATCTGGGACTTGATAAGACTGATATGCGGACTGACAGACTGATAGGCGTACCAACATACTGATATGCCTATCAACATACTGAAAGGTGTACCCATAGACTGAAAGGCATACAAACAAACTGATAGGCACACAGACTGATAGGCATACCAACAGACTGATAGGTGTACTGTCATACTGAAAGGCATACAAACAGACTGATAGGCATACATACAGACTGATAGGCATACCAACAGACTGATATGTGTACAAACAGACTGATAGGCATACCAACAGACTGATATGTGTACCAACATTCTGATAGGCATACCAACAGACTGATAGGCATACCAACAGACTGATAGGCATACCAACATGCTGATAGTGTACCAAAATATATTGATAGGCATACCGACAGACACATAGGCATACTGATAGTCGTACCAACATACTGACTGGATTGATAGACATACTGATAGATGTACCAGTGGATTGATAGGCATACCGACTGGATTGATAGACATATTGATAGATGTACCAGTGGATTGATAGTCATACCAAATGGATTAATAGGCATACCAACATACTGATAGGTGTACCAAATGGATTGATAGGCATACCAACAGACTTATAGGCGTACCAATGGATTGATAGGCATACCAACAGACATATAGGCATACCAACATAGGTGTACAAATGGATTGATAGGCATACAGACAGACTGATAGGTGTAATGCTTTTCGTTCTACTCCCCCTCCTAAAATGGGGGCATGATAACAATCTAAAATCATTCTCCAAAAAAAGCCTCACAACAGTATCAGCAAAAACATTTTGATATAAACAATGCTGAATTGACAGAAAGTAAACTTGACTCGATTATTATTGAGGTTAAGAAGGAAACATAGAAAATAACATGGCAAACTGATGGTGAACACAGTAGAGTATAGAAAAATAAATTTGAAAGGAAAAAAAGGTGCTTTATTACCAGCAGCACATAATGGTCTCAAAATGTGTCTGCTGCAGTTTAACCCAACTAACTTTGTTTACAGGGTATAAAAATAAATATTTACAAATCACAACACTATGGCATAGGCAATGGCAAACAAAAAAGAGGTTTTTACATATCAACAAAGAAACAAAGAGACAGAGAAAAAGCCTGCAGCTCTTATCATATTTTGTTTAAATCTTATTATTGAAATCTATTTTTATATCGATCATAAAAAACTTTCTTACGACTTCTTTTAATTTGCCAAATACAACAAATCTGCAGCAGACGACTTTGAAATTATTTAAGCCAAAAAATGGAATATCTATAAATGACAAAACAGCTTTTGTCACAATGTTTTCAAAATTTGCCTGCTGGAGAATTTCTGTAAATGACAATGTTACTTTTGAATTCAGTTAATAAACATTATGGGAAACAGAGAAATTGCTCATCAGGTTCTTTACGTGGAAAGAGATAAATATCTTTATATGGGAAGGGGTTAACCCTTTCCCACATACAACAAATCTGCAGCAGACGACTTTGAAAACATAGCGACAAAAATCTGAAAATCTTTAAAGATGGCTTAATTGTTAAATAAAGATGAAAACATTGTGGCCAAAAGAGAAATTGCTCATCATGAGCAATTTCACCTTTGGCCACAATGTTTTCAAAAGTCGTCTGCAGGTGGGAAAGGGTTAAAATCTCAATTGGCAGTTAGTTCCTTAATACTTAACCAGTACTTGGACCAAGTGGGAGGTAAAATCAAAGGTTTTGACTCCCCCTCTCATTGAAACAAACCTTGGACCTGTTCATAAAACAGATGACAACTACATTGCACAATGAAGATGCATGCGTTTCTTCATGTACACCTTCGCTCAGTCAGGTCAATATGGGCATGTTATACAAGTGGCAAGACTAATGGTAAAGTATTCATAGCAAAATTCATAATAATCAGAAAATAGGTAAAGTGAATAATTATAAAAGCTAAAATAATTGTAAACTGTCACAACCAAATTGGTAAGCAAGGCGCTTCAATATAATACATTTAATACAACTCTTAACCACATACAGATGAATCTGCAGCTGAAAACGTAATGGCAAAAATAGAAAACGATTAACCTTTCCCACATACAACAAAACTGCAGCAGACAATTTTGAAAACATTTAGGCAAAAATCTCGAAGAACAATTAATGAATAAAGTTAAAAACCTGTGACATTATGTATTCGAGTAATTTCTCTTTTTGCAACAATGTTTTCAAAGTCGTTTGCTGCTGAGGCACCAGAAAGCGTCTTTATTTGGGAATTATCTATAAATTAATTATACTTTCATTTTTAGAGATTTTCCTCATTTTGTTAAAAAGTTATCCGCCGTAGATTTTTCTTATGTGGGAGAGGGATAAACTTAACTTTTTTAACAGCATAAATATGATGAGCTTTGCTCCTGGAAAACCAACCTTAGCTTATTTATAACATGTCTGGATAAAGAAAGGTCCATCTGTGTATCAAATTAATCTGATTCAATTTGACATACTTTGTCAGAAGTCACTTAACCCTTTTTTAACATACAACAAATCTGCAGCAGACAACTTTGAAAAAACATACACGCAAAAATATTGCAAATCTCTAGAAAGGGAAGTATAATTATGGAACTGAGTTGTAAAAATTGTGGAAAATAGAAAAATTGTTCATTATAAGCAATGTATCCATTTGCCACAATGATTTAAAAAATCGGCAGCTGCAGAGGCTTCAGAAAGTGCATGCAAGCCAGAAAGGGTTTAAACCTTTAGTGACTTATCCACAAACAGTGTAGAGTCAGATAAAACAATGTGGATGCACTGATTTATCTAGCTCTACACCAGTCGCATATGCATATTTGTTGGTGTTCCATGAGAAGGCTCACGTAAATATTAACAAGAGCACCGCGTACGGCACAGACGCTCGACTGATAGAAAACAGAAAAAAAAGCTGAGCTGAACAAAAAAACTTAACCGGACGACCACGCCGCCGCCGCCGCCGACCACGCCAGGGTCATGACAATAGCTCTCGTTTTTTCAAAAGTCGAGCTAACAAGAGCGCCGCAAAGCGAAAGCTACCGCTCGTCTGTTTTTTCTAAGTCGAAAAAGTGGCATATCTGAATAATTATTGAACCCAAAGTTATGTGACTTAATATATACAGGCTTATAGTTCCTAGGAACATGTGTACCAAGTTTCATTATAAAATATTGAACAGTTTTTGAGCTACTGGCAAGGTTAAACATTTTGTATGACTTGGTATAGACATGCGCATTGTTTCTAGGAACATGTGTACCAAGTTTCATTATAAAATATTGAATAGTTTTTGAGTTACTGGCAAGGTTAAACATTTTGTATGACTTGGTATAGACATGCGCATTGTTTCTAGGAACATGTGTACCAAGTTTCATTATAAAATATTGAATAGTTTTTGAGTTACTGGCAAGGTTAAACATTTTGTATGACTTGGTATAGACATGCGTAATGTTTCTAGGAACATGTGTACCAAGTTTCATTTGAAAATATTGAACAGTTTTTGAGCTACTGGCAAGGTTAAACATTTTGTATGACTTGGTATAGACATGCGCATTGTTTCTAGGAACATGTGTACCAAGTTTCATTATAAAATATTGAATAGTTTTTGAGTTACTGGCAAGGTTAAACATTTTGTATGACTTGGTATAGACATGCGTAATGTTTCTAGGAACATGTGTACCAAGTTTCATTTGAAAATATTGAACAGTTTTTGAGTTACTGGCAAGGTTAAACATTTTGTATGACTTGGTATAGACATGCGCATTGTTTCTAGGAACATGTGTACCAAGTTTCATTTAAATAGGTGCAACTATTTTTGAGTTATGATGTAAGGTTGAAGTTTGTGACGCCGCCGAGTGTATCACAATAGCACGACTTTTCTTCTTCGAAAAACAGACAAGGTAACAATTAACCCTTTCCCTCATATAGACGCATTTTGACGCATCTGCAGCAGACGTCTTTTTGACAACAGAGTGACAAAAGAAGAAATTGCTCAAAATGAGCAATTTCTCCTTTTGCCACAATGTTTTCTACTTTTAGTCAAAGGTTATCCATTCAATTTAAGAGATTTTCTATTTTTTGACAAAATATGTTCAAAGTCGTCTGCTGCAGAATTGTTGTATGGGGGACAGGGTTAAAGTAGAACATTGCACTTTTAACACCAAGCAGAGGACACAGTAACTAGGAAAATCTAACTCTATGACTATACTAAAAAATACTGGACGGTTAAAATTGATGCACTAAAAAAACAGCTTTCCCTGAAACGGATGACTTTTGACACATCTGCAGGACACAACATTTTGTAGGCGAATTGGAAAAGAGTATATTTTGCTAATTTTCTGAACAGATTTCTCCTAGCTATTTTCAACTGGCAGATGAGTTTCTCCTTTTGCCACAATCCTTTCAACTCTTTTCTTCCACAAATGAGCAATCATTCTTATGTGGAAAAGAAAGCAGCCAGTTGCTTGGAAAGAATGTTTTATGAAGTACTGGTGTGAGAAAGCCAAGACACATATGAGTAGGTGAACTGGCCGCCGTGATATGACTGAATTTTTTTTGAAAACGGCGTTAAACCCTAATCAATCAATCAATCAATCAATCAATCATTCAACTCTTTTCAATAATAAAGCCTCCTTTTTTGCCTAGAAGTTTTCAGTCGTCTGCTGTTGATTTGTTGTATGTGGTAAAGGATAACAAATAAAGATGTTGTATTCTTCGTACTTCCATTAACAATATTTTCCATTTTGGAAAAGTCTACGCTAAATCATCACAAACGCTAAGGTCCCACTGTATTTACATCTCTAAAGAAAAGACAAGTGACCGGCAATATACATCCTGGTGGTCAGATAAGCTGGAAAATTTATATGTCTGCCTAACCCTTTCTCACATACAACAAGTATGATGCAGATGACATTGAAAGAATCTATGTAAAAAATATGGAAAACATTCTAAAATTGAATGTATATATGCATATTGATCTAAGTTGAAATGTTGTCACAAAAGAAGAAACTGCTCATTATGAACAATTTGCCACAATATTTTTCTAAAGTTGCCTGATGCAGTTAGTTAACCCTTTCCCTCATACGACAATTCTGCAGCAGACGACTTTGAACATATTTTGTCAAAAAAAGGAAAATCTCTATAATTGAATGGAAAACCTATGACAAAAAGTGGAAAACATTGTGGCAAAAGGAGAAATTGCTTGTTTTGAGCAATTTCTTCTTTTGTCACTATGTTTTCAAAAAGCCGTCTGCTGCAGAGGCGTCAGAAAGCGTCTATATGAGGGAAAGAGTTAAACATGTGACTGCATGTGGGAAAGGTTTCTGAATTGCTAACAAAGGGCGATTTTCCTACTCATACTAAACCATTGTTAGGAAAATAATAATTTCGCTTGGAAGACTTGATATTTTTTTCACTGACATAAAAATAAACTGAAATCAAGTTGTATATAATTATCTAGTACTAGTCTCTACTCTTTAACACTTTCCCACAAACAACAAATTTGCTTCAGACACTTTTGAAAACATATTGGCAAAAATTTGAAAAATCAATGTAATTGATAGTATTATAATTGAATTGAGTTGAAAACATTGTGACAAATGAAAATAATTGCCCACTATGAGCAATTTTTCCTTTTATCAACGTTTTCAGAAGCAGTCTGCTGCAGTGGCATAAGAAAGCGTCTACATGTTGAAAAGGGTGAACAGCAAAATCTGCTTTTGTGACACCGGTAGTTGTTTTATAAATCTCTAAAACTACAATTTTCTATAAAAATTCCATCTATTTAGTATCCTTAACCCTTTCCCTCATACGACAATTCTGCAGCAGACGACTTTGAACTTATTTTGTCAAAAAAATAGAAAATCTCCAAAGTTAAATGGATAACCTATGACAACAAGTGGAAAACATTGTGGCAAAAGGAGAAATTGCACGTTCTGTGCAATTTCTTCTTTTGTCAGTATGTTTTCAAAAAGCTGTTTGCTGCAGAGGCGTCAGAAAGCGTCTATATGAGGGAAAGGGTTAAAGTGGAAGACTTTCAAAAACATATTTTAAATAGGTTTGGGCAGTAAGGGTTGGGACTAAGGGGCTTTAACGCTTTCCGACATACAAACAAATCTGCTGCTGATGACTGAAAACATCTGTGGACAAAAGAAAGTTTATTCATTGACTGGAGTTAGAAACGTTGTAGGAAAAGGACAAATTGCTCATCATGAGAAAATTTTCCTTTTGCCACACTGTTTTTCGAATGTGGTTTGCTAGAAATGCGTCTTCTAGAAGGAAAGGCTTTTAACCGTTTCTTTACAATTTATATGAAGAAACAAGATGCCTATTAATAATTACCCATGGAACCCTTCCCTACTTTTGCCACAATATTTTCAAGTCATTTGCTGCAGAGACATCGGAAATCGCTTTTATGAGGGAAAGGGGGGGGGGGGGGGGGGGGGGGGGGGGGGTGGTTTAAAACCTGCATTATGGGTACTTTAACGGATTGTCTCACAGAGATGATGCTATTGAGTACCCACAGCAAAGGTTTTTATAAGGATTATAGAGCATGAACATGAAATATGTCCATATTGTAATCTGGGGGTCTTAACTCGTCTTTTCCATCCAATGTCTCAATTATTGTTGTGGGTAAGGAAATGAATCGTTTCAGTGAGAGGATTCTTTTGAGTACCCTCAACATATGGTTTGAGTTTCAAATAAGGGTTTGAGAACATTAAGAGCTTGGTGTTGGTCTTATGCTCTTATGTACATAAACTGGGGGATCTGTGATGACGGCAGGAGGTGAAGGTCAGTGGTCAGTAGTTCTTCAAAAAGGACGGATCCACCGAGGCTAATTTGGCGGAGAGGAATGCGTGAATACTGTACAGTAATGTCTGTAAATTGCTGCAGTCAACTTCCTGAAAAAGAAAGAATATGCTGTGGTTAGGAATTTGAGGTATCTAGATATATTCTGATTCTGGTACAGAAGAAAAGATATTTAAACATTGAGATAATAACTGGAAATCATGATGAGCTATTACTCCTTATCACTTTCCCTCATATAGACGCTTTCTGACGCCTCTGCAGCAGACAGCTTTATGAAAACATAGTGACAAAAGAAGAAATTGCTCAAAACGAGCAATTTCTCCTTTTGCCACAATGTTTTCTACCTTTAGTCATAGGTTATCCATTCAATTATAGAGATTATCTATTTTTTGACAAAATATGTTCAAAGTCGTCTTCTGCAGAATTTTCGTATGAGGGAAAGGGTAAACAAAACACTATATTGTGGGTATTCAAAAGTATTGTCTCACTGAAAGGATTCTTTTGAGTACCCACAACATAAGGTTAAAGTTCCAAATAAGGATTTTGTAATGTAAAACATGAACCATAACCCTTTCCCACATAAGGAAAATCTGCAGCAGACGACTTTGAAAACTTTTTGTTAAAAATACAGAAAATCTCTATAAATGAAAGTATAAAATATTAAATAAAGTTGAAAACATTATGAGCAATTTCTTCTTTTGCCAGTGTTTTCAAAAGTCATCTGCTGCATATGCGTTAAAATGCCTCTATAAGTGGGAAAGGGTAAAATGACAAACAAATCAAAATAGGAACTAAGAGTGAGTGAATTGTGAACAATCATGAAAATCACCGTAACATTACGATTACCCCTTTCCCACATACAGCAAATTTGCAGTAGACGACTTCGAAAACATTAAGTCAAAATATGGATACTCACTATAATTGAATGAACAATTATTGGATAAAGTTGAAAACATTGTGACAAAAGGTGAAATTGATCACTATGAGCAATTTCTCCTTTTGTGAAAATGTTTTCAAAAGTCGTCTGCTGCAGAGGTGTCAGAAAACGCCTGTATGTGGGATAGGGTTATTAGTGCATGCAACATGAACTATAATACATACCCTAGTTTCTATTTGACCGGGTATATCTGTATGAAAATGAAGTTTTAATCTCTGTCTGCCATCATCTGAGGATCCTTTTAACTTGGAGAACTTGTAATTCCATAAATATGTCTGAAATTAAATTCAATTCTTCGTTAACCCTTTCCCTCATACAACAATTCTGCAGCAGACGCCTTTGAACATATTTTGTCAAAAAAAAAGAAAATATCTATAATTGAATGGATAACCTATGAATAAAAGTGGAAAACATTGTTGCAAAAGGAGAAATTGCTCTTTTTTGAGCAATTTCTTCTTTTGTGACTATGTTTTCAAAAAGCTGTCTGCTGCAGAGGCGTCAGAAAGCGTCTATATGAGGGAAAGGGTTAACCCTTTGAAAACATTTGGTTAAAAAATATGGTAAACCTCTATAAATAAAAGTTTAATCATTGAATTGAGTTAAAAACATTGCAGCAAAGGGAGAAATTGCTTTTCATGCGTCATTTTTCCTTTTGCCACAATGTTTTCAAAAGTTGCCTGCTGGATAGGTGTCAGAAAGCGTCTGTATGTAGAAAGAGGTTAACGGATAAGATATACTATTTTCAGTGTTGTCTGCTCAGCCATTTCCATAGGTGGAATATCAGTTTTTATATACACTCCAAGACATTGTGGGAGACAAGGAGAACTTGAACATGATGAGAACCTTCTTTTTCCCCCACAAAGACTTAGAAAGTTCTCTGCATAAACAGGGTATAAAATGGTCAGTGCCAGTGAAAAGGCATTGGAAGAAAGCCATTTTCCCCCCCAGACAGAAAAGGAGCCTCTAAATGGAAATGCAACCTGCAAGGTTGTTTAAAACAATACTTATCAACTCTATGCCCCATACAACAAAACTGCATTATTATATGGACAATCTCTTTAAATAAAAAAAAATATTGAATTTAGTTGGCAATGTTGCAGCAATTTCTCCTTCTGCAACAAATTTCAAAATTTGTCTGCTGCAAATACGTCAAAATGTTATTATTGTATGCTCATCTTTTCCATGATAAGATATTTTTAGAGTGGATTGCTTTGAAAGTATATGTAAATATGTGTGTATGTCCAATTTAGCAATATTTATAAAGAGTTGAAAACAATGTGGAAGTAAGAGCAACTGTTTGTTAAGCTGTCAGAGGCATCAGAAGTCACTTGTACAGTAAGGGTTAAAATTATGATTATTAGAACCATAAACCATAAAACTTGTCTTCTTGTGAGCCATACTGTTTTTAACTGCATTAACATTTTCCCACGTACAACAAATCTACAGCAGATGACTTTGAATGCGTCCTGGCAAAAATTTGAAATTTTTCCATAAATGAGGTTTTAATTATTAAATAGAGTTGAAAACATTGTGGCAAATGGAGAAATTGCTCAATATGAGCAATTATGCCTTGTGACACAATGTTTTCAAAAGTCCTTCTAAAGATGTGTCAGAATGCATCTACAAGAGGGAAGGGGTTAAATTATTATACTTTATTTCATTCATCAAGGTTATTAACAGTTGTGTCTAGATGTTTTCAAAGCTGTGGTTAAAATATTCTTACTTTGGTTTCGCTATCATATAGAGAAAATCCGACATCAATGTCTAAAGTAAGGCCTGAGAGTCTGCCCTTGTAGGTGCATCCAAAGGTTCTGGTCTGAAATAGTCAAATTGTTTAGTTAAGCTTAAACTTATTTAGGAAATTGATTACGAAACAAGCATTCAGCTACTATTAATCACGCTTGATATCTGTTTCCTGGAGACTTAACCAGTACTCACGCCGTTTGTGGCAGAACCCCCTCATCACAGGATTAGAACTCGGGACCTGTGGTACGAGAGGCCGACACTCTACCACTGCCTTTCACAAAAGTCAAACTGGTTCAGTTGATCACATCGCTTTTGCTTTGTCTTCTGACTTTTTTCCATATAAAACAAATTTGCAGCAGATGACTTTAAAAAAATCCGACATAACTATAGAAAATCTCTACAAATAAAAGTTTAGCTATACAATAGAGCTGAAAAAATTGTGATAATATAAGAAATTATTTATTATTATTAATTCTCCTTTTGACTCAATATCAATAATGAACATGTCGCAAATTGAAACCAACCTTATTTTTTTTATCACAGCTGTATGCTTATTAAACTAAACTCACCTTCATTGTTATCACAGATGTATGGTTATTTAACTAAACCTAACTTATCACAACAATATGATTATTTCATTAAAATATTTTTTTTTATCACACCTGTATGATTATTTAACTCAACTCACCTTTATTTTTTTTATCACAGCTGCATGCATATTCAACTAATCCCAACTTTATTTTTATCACTGAAGTGTAATTATTTAACTTCACCCAACTTTATTTTTGTCACAGCTGTATGATTATTACAATAAATCCTTAATTTTTATAGAAAGCTGAATGATAATTAAACTAAACCCAACTTTATTTTTACTAAAGCTGAATGCTTATTTAATTAAATGCACCTTTATATTTATTACAGCTAAATGATTATTTAACTAAACCCACCTTTATTTTTATTACACCTGTCAGAATGATTATTTAACTACACCCACCTTTATTTTTATCACAGCTGTATGATTAGTTCTGTGCCAGGCTTTCTCCAGTTGTAAGAGATCTGATCGACTTTCTAAACTCAGGTATATTGTTTCTTTGCTCCCTGTCTGTATTGAACAGCAATGCTGCTTGTCATCCATCAACTCAGAGTCCTGAAAATAGTGGGCAAATAGTCTGTAAAGGATGCATATAACATTAAAACCAATTTTTGATTGATTGGGGTTTAAAATCATTTTTCAACAATTTTTCAATCATATTACTGCGGAAAGTGATTACTGGTTTTCCCACATCAGTCCTCTACACAACAATCTTTCTCAAGCAACTGGTTATAATTTCACATAGACTGTTGGCCTATTGGTGAAAGATGAAAGACATGTGTCAAATGTTTTTGTCAATAATTGAAAAGAATGTGGCCACACTGGGGTTTAAACTCACAACCTCTGAATTGGCAGCCCTGCATTCCCTACCCTGGCTTACCTGATGCAGATAATATTAAGATAAAACAAGATGTGTTTGTGAAACACTGATGCCCCCATACCTGTTACGGTTCAAAAGTAGTGGTCAAGGTTAATTTTTTTTTCGACAGACAGACAAAGAGACGTAGGTCAAAGGTCAAGGTCGCAAGGTCAAAGATTTTGGTACTGACAGAAACGTCATGTCGCAAGGAATACACATGTGAAATATGGTAGCCGTGCCTGTTACGGTTCAAAAGACAGACAGACAAAGAGACGTAGGTCAAAGGTCAAGGTCGCAAGGTCAAAGATTTTGGTACTGACAGAAAGGTCATGTCACAAGGAATACACATGTGAAATATGGTAGCCGTGCCTGTTACGGTTCAAAAGAAGTGGTCAAGGTTAAAGTTTTTTTTCGACAAAGAGACGGAGGTCAAAGGTCAAGGTCGCAAGGTCAAAAAATTTGGTACAGACAGAAAGGTCATGTCACAAGGAATACACATGTGAAATATGGTAGCCGTACCTGTTACGGTTCAAAAGTAGTGGTGAAGGTTAAAGTTTTTTTCGACAAAGAGACGTAGGTCAAAGGTCAAGGTCGCAAGGTCAAAAATTTCGGTACTGACAGAAAGGTCATGTCACAAGGAATACACATGTGAAATATGGTAGCCGTACCTGTTACGGTTCAAAAGTAGTGGTGAAGGTTAAAGTTTTTTTCGACAAAGAGACGTAGGTCAAAGGTCAAGGTCGCAAGGTCAAAAATTTTGGTACTGACAGAAAGGTCATGTCACAAGGAATACACATGTGAAATATGGTAGCCGTACCTGTTATGGTTCAAAAGTTGTGGTCAAGGTTAAAGTTTTTTTTTGCCACAGACAAAGAGACCAATAGACCAACAGACGGACAGGCCGAAAACTATATGCCCACTGAATCGAAGATTCCGGGGGCATAAAAAAATAGAGAAAGAATGAGATAAGTTTTCTCTCAGAAACTCTGATAGTACGAAGTGTAACCATAACTCTTCTGGTGTTCGTGAATGTAAACATATTTAAGTCATTTCAATTTCATTCAAGCGATCAGTCTTTATTTCATGCTTTAACCCTTTCCCACATACAGCAAATCTGCAGCAGACAACTTTGAAAAATATCTTCATGAAAGATAAATAATATATTGTTAAATCAAGTTGAAAACATTGTGACCATGAGCAATTTCACCTTTGGCCGCAATGATTTCAAAAGTAGCCTGCTATTATTGCGCCAGAAAGCGCCTGTATGTGAGAAAGGGTTAACTAACTTGATGTTTGTTTAATGTTTAACACAGTTTTTCAACAATGTTTTCAGTTATATCACTATTTCCAGTACTTCTGGCCCATTTATCAGACACCTGGGTATCAGTCGTAATGCTAACCTCACAGCCCTGAACACCTAGGAGGGAAAGCCATTACTATCATTTTTTAAAGTCTTTGAAAAAGACCTGGCTGGAAATTAAACCCACAACCTCCCGTACCGAGGCTTTAACCCTTTCCCTCATATAGACGCTTTCTGACGCCTCTGCAGCAGACAGCTTTTTGAAAACATAGTGACAAAAGAAGAAATTGCACAAAACGTGCAATTTCTCCTTTTTCCACAATGTTTTCCACTTTTTGTCATAGGTTATCCATTCAATTATGTAGATTTTCTATGTTTTGACAAAATATGTTCAAAGTCGTCTGCTGCAGAATTGTCGTATGAGGGAAAAGGGTTAACTAACTACTGTAATGACATGTGTTTAATACAGAAACATTGAGTTAATCAGAATATAATCCTGCAACCCTTTCCCACATACACCATGCATAACATTCATACAGTTGGTTAATAAAGAATAATCTTTGGTTTTGGAGCAAGATTGAAATATGTTTTCACTCAGTGAGTACCAAGTGAAAACAAAACTCTTATTGAGGTTTTACTAAACAAAACTCTTATTGAGGTTTTACTAAACAAAACTCTTATTGAGGTTTTACTAAACAAAACTTTTATTGAGGTTTTACTGAGGTTTTGCGCCAATAAAATTCCTTGACCCTTTCTCACATACACCATTTTTGAAGCAGACCACTTTGAAAGCATTTACGTAAAAACATGAGTCTCTGCATGATTATTGAAAAGAATTGAAAGCATTGTGGCAAAAGGAGAATTTTGCCCAATATGAGCAAGTTCTCTTTTTGCCACAATGTGCTCAGAAGTTGTCTGCTGCAGAGGCATCAAAATGCAGATCTGTAGGTTGGAAAGGTCAAAATTAGATCCCCACACAGCCAACTCCCTAATACCCTAGATAAGAAGGTCATTTCAATCAAAATAATTTCCGGAAAACAAAATTTACCTGCAAAACTTTAAAAAGACATTCATAAACATGGAAGACGGTATCGCAGGTAATCCAATCCTTTGTTTGCATCTGTAACAGAAAGACAAAATGGTGTTTATAAACAAGAGTTAACCTTTCCCTGATACAGACTATGTATTAAATCACAGGACTTTTAGGTTGTACAAACAAGATGGCCATACAAAAACAGTCAATTCAGACCATCAAACAAAGTATTTAAACATTCTTGCATATTGTTATCAATAGCTAACCCTACCAAATTTTATAATGATTTCTCTGATATGCAGTTCATAAGTATTGTTGCCATACATCTCATACACTTTACAAGGCTAGAATTTGCTCCATTATCAACAATTCATCAAAGAAGACAACGATAAAGGTATCCAATTTGATTGACATTGATAAATAACTTCACGATTTCTTATGGTAAGGTTTCAGGTGACGACGCTGAAATGATTTAAATAACCCTTTCGACATAAAGACACACATGTGCTGAAGACAAAGATGTCTAATAAGTCAGAAAAGGCTGGCCCTTTCAATACGGGTGACATTCAAATTAAACAAACATGTTAAACAAACATTAAACAAATTAAATTACTTTAATTAAAGAAGTATTTTGACACGTCTGAAGCAAATGACTTGTGAAAACATTTGGACAAAAGGAGAAATATTTCATAATGGGCAATTTCGCGTTTCATTTCAATGTTTTCATTTTTTTTCAATAATTATACTTTGACTTACAGAGATTTGTCATATTTTGGCCCAGATGATTTCAAAGTGATCTGCTGCAGATTCACTGTATGAAGGAAAGCATTTATAGAGGTAACTGATACGTAATGTTTCATGGTCATACTTACAGGTGGGAATTCAAACAGGAATACATCTGGTCCTTTAAGGGCTACAAATTTGGGTTTCCAAGCTTGTGAATGGCGCCCGGGGGAGGCTCTCTCTTGGGCCCAACCCATGTACATTATCTGAAGAAAAATAAAATGTTATTGGTGCACATGTTACTGAAGGTAATAAAAGCTTTGCAAATTACTTATCAAATGAAAACAAAATCAAATGAATATTTAGGCAACACTGTTAAAGCTTTTTTATGTTTAATTGATTCATTTTTTTAAGTCAAGCTTATATAAATGACACATCCACAGCAGAAGACTTTTGAACACATTGTGGAACAAGAGCGCCAAATGTCACAAAATATGCCTGTCCTGTTTTTTTGAGACCAATTAAGTATACTGATAATTGGTTGTACATCAGGCAAATTTAGAGAGCAGACACTGTTAGTAGGGTTTTGGCCATTTCGAGGGACATAAGTGTGTAGTGACTAAGATAACGTGGTAAGTTATCAAACTTGTCCAAGATATTATGCCAATACACATTCTGACCAAATTTGGTGATGATTGGACAAAGGCTTCTAAAGTTATTGAGCTGACAAGACCAATTTTAGATAATTTCTATAATTAAAGGGTGATAACTCTTGATTGACTAAAGCAATATGGCTAGTTATCGAACTTGTCCGAGATATTATGCTAATACACATTCTGAATAAATTTGGTGAAGATTGGACAAAGGCTTCTAAAGTTATTGAGTTGACAAGACTAATTTTAGGTAATTTCTATAATTAAAGGGCAATAACTCTTGATTGACTAAAGCGATATGGCTAGTTATCGAACTTGTCCGAGATATTATGTCAATACACATTCTGACTAAAGTTGGTGATGATTGGACAAAGGCTTCTAAAGTTATTGAGCTGACAAGACCAATTTTAGGTAATTTCTTTAATAAAAGGACAATAACTCTTGATTGACTAAAGCAATATGGCTAGTTATCGAACTTGTCCGAGATATTATGCTAATACACATTCTGAATAAATTTGACAAAGGCTTCTAAAGTTATTGAGTTGACAAGACTAATTTTAGGTAATTTCTATAATTAAAGGGCAATAACTCTTGATTGACTAAAGCGATATGGCTAGTTATCGAACTTGTCCGAGATATTATGCCAATACATATTCTGACTAAATTTGGTGATGATTGGACAAAGGCTTCTAAAGTTATTGAGCTGACAAGACCAATTTTAGGTAATTTCTTTAATAAAAGGGCGATAACTCTTGATTGACTAAAGCGATATGGCTAGTTATCGAGATGATTGGACAAAGGCTTCTAAAGTTATTGAGCTGACAACATACTGGACGCCGCCCGCCCGTACGCCGCAGGTAAAACTATAATACGATCTGTTTTTTCAAAACGGGCGTATAAAAAGGAAAAAATGGTCATAATGAGCAAATTCTCTCTACGCCACAATGCTTTCAACTCTATTCAATATATATACATTCTTAAATGGATATTTTCTGTATTTTTGCCTAAATATGTTCAAAGTTGTCTGCTGCAGATATTTTGTATGCTTTGAAATCATCGTGGAGAAAAAAGGCTTCAAAAGATGTCCGTTTCGAAACGTCGAAGTGTTCTGGTTCAAAATCTGCAGCAGATGACTTTGAAATGAGCTGGGCAAAGATATGAAAAATCTCTGAAAATCAAGAATAGGTATTGAATCGAGTTGAAAACATTGTGGAAAAAGAAGAAATTGATTATTATAAGCAACTTCTCTTTTGCCACAATGTTATCAAAAGTTGTCTGTTGCAGGTGTCAGAAAGTGTCTGTATGTGGAAAAGATTTAATTCAATAGTTGACATATATTTCCTGTTTTTGCTGTTAAGTTGATAAAAAGTTCCTCAAATTACCTGTTCCTCTGGGGGAAGTAATCTATTCATCATCTTTAACTGCAATCAGAAAATGAAACCTTTAACAATATGTAAACATATAGATATGGGGGAATTAAACTGATCTTTCCCCCACAATATAATTATCTCACAACCGTATGTTGGGATACTCAAAAGTATTGTCTCATTGTGTACCAACAGCATAAGGTTTGAAGATAAATAAAGATTGTAGAAGATGAAATATGCTTCTTATCTATAACTCTAAATTTCTAAATGAACTCCAGTAGAAATGATTATTCAAAATACTATTTGATACAATGTGCCCCGGTAGCTCAGTCAGGGGTTGTGAGTTTGAACTTAATAAAACCCACCAATTAGCCAACTGTCTATGTGGAAAAGTAGCAAGTTGATTGGAAAGACTGTTGTGTGAAGTATTGGTTTGAGGAAGCCAGGACACAAATAGGAAGGTGAACTCGTTGCCGTGATATGATGAGAAATTGTTGAAGACGGTGTTTCACACCAATCAATCAATTCTTTTTAGTTTAATCCGTTCTTTGAAATGTAGAATGTTATGGCAGATTCATACAAGAAATACTTTGAAAGTGTTAAGGTAAAAGATGTAAAATATCTAAAAATGACATTATTATTATTGAAAAAAATTGTGGCAAAAGGAGAATTTGTTGATTATAAGCAATTTCCCTTTTTGCCACAATATTTTTAAATGTCATCTGATGCAAATGCATCAAATGTATTGGAATATAAGAAATCTTCAAGAGTAATTAGAAATAATTTGTCAGATTTTATTTCAAAAAGGATGTGGAACATATACATATATACTAATTTGAACTCTTTTCAACAAAGAACAAATCTGCAGCAGACAACTTTTAAAACATGGAGGCTTAGACATAAAAAAGCTTGAAAATAGAAAGTCTACAAATTGAAAAGTTTTGAAAACATTGTTGCAAAAGGAGAAATTGCTCATCTGCTGCAAAGTTGTCAAAGCACCTGTATGTTGAAAATGATCAACAGAAGAACAATGAGTAGTACCATTTGGTTTAAGAGTAGTATGCTGCTTGTGATGGATGCAATCCACTCGGCTAACGAATGACTGTCGTCAAACTGTAACACTTTCCCACCTGCAGACGCATTTCGATGCTATAGCAGCAGACGACTTTTGAAAACATTGAGGCTAAAGGTGAAATTGCTCATGATGAGCAATTTCACCTTTTGCCACAATGTTTTCATTTTTAATTAACAATTAATTAAAAAAAAATATGGGGATTTTTCAGGTTTTTGTCACTATGTTTTCAAAGACATCCGCTGCAGATTTCTTGTATGTGGGAATGGGTTGAAACATGTAGGCTTAGACACGAAAAAGCTTGATAAAAGAAAATCTTAGTTCATATTGAAAATGAGAAATTGCTCATCAACCGTCTTCTGCTGCAAAGTCGTGAAAGCACATGTATGTTGAAAATGGTCAACAGAAGAACAATGAGTAGTACCATTTGGTTTAAGAGTTGAAGTATGCTGCTAGTGATGGATGCAATCCACTCGGCTAACGAATGACTGTCGTCAAACTGTAACACTCCAGAGGTGTTCCCATCTATCCCCACTAGCTCAAAGGCATTGGTCCTGAAAGTGAATGTTATAAAAAGTGTGTTTAACCCTTTCCTTCATACAACAAGTCTGCAACAGACGACTTTGAACATATTTTGTCTCTATAATTGAATGGATAACCTATGACCAAAAAGTTAATGTTTTCAAAAGGATACCCTCGTCCCACATTGGACTAAGTCATGGCAATTATCTCCCTTGAAATATTTTCAACCGGGATAATCTTACTTCATGCACTTCCTCAGGATTTGTACTGCAACTGTGTAAAGTTTCATGAGAATCGGTATAGCCGTTAAGGAGGTGTTGTGCTTACGAGACCCGTCACCACATATTGCAATATTGGACTAAGTAATGGCAATTACCTCCCTTGAAATATTTCCGACCGGGATAATCTTACTTCATGCACATCCTCAGGTTGTGTACTGCAACTGTGTAAAGTTTCATCAGAATCGGTCTAGCCGTTAAGGAGGAGTTGCGCTTACAAGACATATGGACAGACAGACAGACGGAAATAGTGCGATTCCTATATACCCCCCAGTGTCCGACAAATTTCAGAATTGTTTGGTAGCCCACTGGGCTACCAGATTTGGAAGCTGGTTGCCCGAAATATCGCGGATGCCAATGAGTGTTTTATGATTATTTTTGTTTTCTACTTCTGTACAAACATAATATTAAGAGCACACCATGTACATGATTTAAGGGTAATGACCATTTCAAATAACATGACTGTGTTGCAAAAGACCTGAAGTGCAGCAGATAGGAGAAAATTGGTACTAAAGATTTTCAAGATTACTTTTCACTAGGTTATTTGAAATATTCTGCATAAAATGTATGTATTTTATCCATATTTACAAAAGATTTAAAAGCTAGTGACAGAAATGTTTAAACTTGAGACCAAAAAATCAAATGATGTAGTATAAACTCTTTAAATTGGAGGTCACCGATTTAGGTCCCTCACCGAAACAGGGCATACGATACGAGTGTCAGTTTTACAAAGAACGCCATATTAAATAAGATTCAATTTTATTAACCAAAAGTCAAATTTATCAGGTTCAATGAAGTTATTAACCCTTTCCCTCATATAGACGCTCTCTGACGTCTCTGCAGCAGACAGCTTTTTGAAAACATAGTGACAACAGAAGAAATTGATCAAAACAAGCAATATCTCCTTTTACCACAATGTTTTCCACTTAGTCATAGGTTATCCATTATATTTTTTATTTTTTGACAAAATATGTTCAAAGTCGTCTGCTGCAGAATTATTGTATGAGGGAAAGGATTAAATCATAAAATATTGTCAAAAACAATGACGCGAATAATACCGTAACACATGTAACACGTTAAATTTGTTTCATGTGTTACGGTATTATTCACAACATAGCCGCCATTTTGATAATTGCGCAATGTTAATCATGGTTCCCTACTGAGAATTTGAAATCGGTAAACAGCTTTGAATGTAAACATCGGGGTCCACTCTTGATCGGGGTCGTTAACGTCATTGACCCAATTTCTCATTTCTTCCAATGAAATCGCAATTATTAAGTCATATGATTTTTTTCCCGCCGGTTATGCTAATTAATTTTGGTAAACAAAGCCGTAATTGGGCATTTATTATTCATTATAGATTTCATCCCAAACATTTCTTTGACATATCGCATACTATGTCGATTATGAAGGTGTTTCATATTTGATTAACGACAAGATAAGATCTAGAAGTGGTCGTATTGTATTGTCTTTAATATTTGGATCAAATTTATTTTATTAATTTCTGCATGGTGACAATTTTCTTCTCCGTCTTTCTGAACCGGTCTGCACCAGTTTGCAAACATCGCATACCGAAAGAAGAAATATGGATCAAAATACGTTTAAGGGAATATTTGAATTTCATTGGTTATTCGCAATCATTCATGGATTAAAACCAGGGAACAATGGTCACTAATGATTGGACCGCCGTAATGGGTATATATATCACGTTAATTGACTATTACTGAAGCGATTCGGTTGGCTGAAACCACTCGATCTGACAGGTTGGTAACTCCGCCTACTGATATTGATTTGTTTATGGTCACAGCGAGTGGTTTTCGCATGTAACATACAGTCACTGTTTATACACGACATGTGTGTAAGTAATTAAGCCGGGCTACCAGACACAGGAATAAACAGTAGCCCGCCGGGCTTTCATTTGAAAATGACAGTAGCCCGGGCAATTATTGTGGTAGCCCGCGGGCTCAGGGCAATGGATTTGTCGGACACTGCCCCCCCAAAAACTTGTTTGTGGGGGGTATAATGAGAACTGTCTTAATTTTACAAACACAGCCCTAGCATCTAAAATTCTTACTTGACCTGAAGGTACTTAACCCTTTCCCACATGCAACAAATTCGTAGCAGACGACTTTGAACATATTTTGTCAAAAAATAGAAAATCTCTGACCTATGACTAAAAGTGGAAAACATTGTGGCAAAAGGAGAAATTGCTCATTTTGAGCAATTTCTTCTTTGGTAACTATGTTTTTAAAATGCCGTCTGCTGCAGAGGCATCAGAAAGCATCTATATGAGGGAAAGGGTTAAGAAAAGTAAGTAAAGTAAAGTGTTTGTTTATTGTAGTGTCCACCCAGTTAGAAGGATTCAGCCGTTTCTGACTTATGAGGCACACCCTTGTGTGTCTTTATGTGGGAAAGGGTTATTTATATCCTTTTAGCATGGTCACCTGAAACCATGCCCTAGGAAATCATGAGGTTATTTTCAATTACAATCATATTGGATATATTGTCATAACCTATATCCAGGGGCCACTAGAATGTTTGTCAGTTCTGATTATGCCAGGACTTTCCAGGCAACTGGCTGCTTTTCAACATAGACTGATAGTGTTGGTGGAGAAGATGAATAATACTTGTTGCATTGAATTTTGTCAAACGTTGGAAAAACCTTGGCCAAGCTTGGGATTGAAATCCAAAACCTTGGATTAAACTACAAAACATCCATGTTGTTACAGATTGAGCTACCAGGGCTCACCAGGCTGTAAAATGAACATAGGCCACAATTAAAACAAGAGCACCACGTACGGCACAGACGCTCGACTGATAGGGAGAATATTTTTTTTAAAAAATGAGCTAAACAAAAAACCTTAACCGGACGCCCACGCCGCCGCCAACGACGACGCCAGGGTCATGACAATAGCTCTCGTTTTTTTCAAAAGTCGAGCTAACTAGTGTTTTTCCTGGCTTTCTTGTACCAATATTCCACACAACATTCATACCAGGCAATTGGCTACCTTCTGACATACACTATTTGGCCTATTACCTATTGGTGGAAGACAAATGATGCTGAGAATAATGACGTAAGTCAATCGTTCGAATGAATGGCCAAACCAAGGTTTGAACCCATGACCTCTGGATTGCTTACCCTCGCCCTTACCCAAAAACATCACCCTAGAAAAGGGGTGCATTTCATGTTCTAAAATCCTTGACCTAAAGGTACTTAATCCTTTCCCACATGCAACAAATTCATAGCAGATGACTTTGAAACTTAATTGTCAAAAACCTCAGTAAATAGGATGTTAATTATTAAATAGAGTTGAAAACATTGTGACAAAAGGAAAAATTGCTCATCAAGAGCAATTTCTCCCTTTGACACAATACTTTCAAGTCGCCTACTGCAGAGGTGTCAGAAAGTGGCTGTACGAGGGAAAGGGTTTAAAGCATCATGACACTTATCTTAAGGGTTTATGAGCAATATGTAAAAATAAGAGCGCAGCAAGCGAACGCCAATGCTCATCTGCTTTTTTCTGACACCTCTGCAGCGACTTTTTGAAAACATAGTGACAAAAGAAGAAATTGCACAAAATGTGCAATTTCTCCTTTTGCCACAATGTTTTCCACTTTTTGTCATAGGTTATCCATTCAATTATAGAGATTTTCCATTATTTGACAAAATATGTTCAAAGTCGTCTGCTGCAGAATTGTCGTATGAGGGAAAGGGTTAAAGCCAGAGTAATGTAACTTGGTACAGACATGCGTATTGTTCATAGGAACATGTGTATAGGTTTCATTTGAAATTGTGGAATGTTTTTTTTGTGACGACGCAGCAGACGAAAATGACGATGCCAAGAAAAACAAACAAGCTTAAATTGCATTTTTACTCCTACCGTTTCTAGGGGGTCTGAGAAAAAACTGAGTTAGTTATGTTTTTGGACCTACCTTAATTGGTCTGTGGCCCCCACATATCGAGTCAGGTACGCATACAGCAATGGAATGGAGGAATACACAACCCACTGTTTCTCAAATCTTGGCTGAATAACTCCGGCGGGATAAACACTCTGTAACAGTAAGGAATGTGATCACAGATTTACTAAGTTTATAACCCTTTCCCACATACAGCAAATCTGCAGCAGAGGGCTTTGTAAACATTGTGACAAAAACCTGCAAAATATCCATAAAAGACAGCTTAATTGTTAAATAAAGTTGAAAACATTGCGGTCATAATGTTTTCAAAAGTTGTCTGCTGCTTTTGCGTCAAAATGCTTCTGCAGGTGGGAAAGGGTTAAGTTAAATGACTCTAGTTTAAATACTTAATATGGAGTTCTGCAAGACACAACTTTCTGGTGTGAAAGAACATGATGAAAGTCTGGGACAGATTAACTGAAGACCATGCAAAGATAAATCTAAATGGAAAGAAAAGGGACATAACAATTAAATACTCACTCTTTCATTATCATTGATGGATGCTGTAACAAAATAAAATATACAAACTTTATTACATGCTTTATAATGGATTATTGAGAAATAGCAGAAGTTTAAAACATTGAGTTTTATTCAGTGATATCATTCACCGTTTAAGCGGTCTTTATTGATTGATTAACCCTTTCCCTCATACGACAATTCTGCAGCAGACGATATTTTGTCAAAACATAGAAAATCTCCATAATTGAATGGATAACCTATGCCTAAAAGTGGAATACATTGTGGCAAAAGGAGAAATTACACGTTTTGTGCAATTTCTTCTTTTGTCACTATGTTTTCATAAAAGCCGTCTGCTGCAGAGGCGTCCAAAAGCGTTTATATACGGGAAAGGGTTAAGAGTTAAATGACGATTTACAGCAGGGTTATGGTTATATGAAGATGGTCATTTAACCTAACTTAGTAAGATGCGTTTCCCATTACTCGCACCCGTACTCCACACAATATTCCTCCATGATAACTGGCCACCTTCCCAATTAGACCATTTAGCATATTGGTGGAAAACAAATATTGCTAGTCACAATAACTTAAGTCAAACATCAGAAAAATGAATGGCCAGCAGGGGTTCAAACTCACGACCAATAATTGCTCTCTTTCGCTATAGGGGCTTGAAATGCTGTCTTTAAGCCACCTCAACATGATGTTATTACGTGCAAGCATGAATAGATTGGGGGTTAAACACCATTTTCAACAGTTTTCCTGTTGTATCGCAGCGGCCAGTTCACCTACCCAAGTATTTCCTGGCTTTCTCATACCAGTACTCGACACAACTAGTGCGAGCATAAAATAAACAGCTCAAAAATGTGAAATATCTCAATAAATGAGAGTAAATTATTAAAAGTCGTCTGCTGCAGATGTGTCTGAATGTGATTGCAAGTGTGAAAGGGTTTAAGGGCAAAACACACATACATGTATCTCCAGATTTGTTGAGAAATATGGCTGCTGGTTTAAAATGTTTGACTGTGAGTGTGATAACATCCCCCGCATTGCGCAATGTCTCAATGACTTGATTATGTGTGAAGGCATCTAGACTGGTCTCATTTACCTAGAATATAATATAATAGAATCACAAGAATGTTCATAGAGTCTGATCAGTATTTTCAATCTTTACCAGAAGATACTTTATAGGTTCATTGAAGACAAGTTGATATCAAACAGTGAAGACCATGGGTCCATATTCATCGATCATTTTATATCGATTCAAATCAGAATTTAAAAAAATATTCTATCATAATTATGGTTATTGTATTCAATTACTTAGTGAATCAAGCAACAGATAATTTCAACCTTAACCCTTTCCCTCCTTTGGGTTGTGAAAATTTGTGATCATATTTTGGTTAAAACAGTCAATTAAGGCTAAAATACTGAAATTTTAGATCATATCATTAAAATGAATGTCACCAATTAAAAAATAATATTGTTCCCACTTTAAAGAATATTGAGCCATTGGCATTATTGGTGAATGGCAGGAGAGTCCCTGGTCAGGGCAATAAACTTATCTTATGAGCATGTGGCCTCTGGCACTTACTTCATCCAAATTCTCTTTAATAGTGAATTAAGAAGTTATATACATAGAATAGATACAATTGTTAGTTGAATGTGGCCCTGATCAGCATGAGGCTATGTACAAACTGATCTAGATCTATACTGGAAACCAATTGCAATAGCCTTATGCTGTAAACTGTAAAAACTTTGCCTTTGATTGATGCAAAAGAATTCCCTGAGTGAGATGATTATTTAGAGTACAAAAAAGCCATTACATTAGTATTCATCCCTTTCCCACATATAGGCGTAATTTGAGATCTCTGCAGCCAACATCCTTTGAAAACTATGCGATAAAGGAGAAAATGAGCCAATTTCTACTCTTGCCTTAATGTTTCCAACTCTGTTTGATAATCATACTTTCCTTTCCTGAGATTATTCATATTTTTACCAAGATATTTTCAAAGTTGTATGATGCAGATTTTGTGCATGTTGGAAAAGGTTATAACTAATAAAAGAAATGTGGAGCAAAAGCCAGTAAACTCCATCTTATTTAAAGCCTCTTTTTTTCCCAAACACATATTTTATTAGGCAATGGATTGTTTGGTGTTGTACTCCGCTTTCAACGATTATTCCATTTCCTGGGTTAGCTACTTACCAGACAGTAGTAATGCTAACCCTGCAACCCTTTGTGACAAAGAGGGCAGCCATTTCTACTATTTTTAAAGTCTTTGGTATGACTCAGCAGGGGATCGAAGCAATGGCTTCATTAGACAAACAAGAAGCACAAACATTATTGGCCGAACATTTCAGTATTACCCACTTTTAATATAGCATCACCAATAAACAGCTGGTTTGTGCGTGCAGCGGCCTGACCGGGGAAGATCCTTGATACAAGGGCGGGTAATCGATGTTCAGATCCACCTTTCACACTCAAACCCAGGCCACCTTCTGAATCCCTGTGTATGTCAACTGTTCTTATCTGTTATAAATAATTTCATTTCTAATTACATATCTAATATATTATGAAATAATACTTAACCCTTTCCCTCATACGACAATTCTGCAGCAGACGACTTTGACCATATTTTGTCAAAAAATAGAAAATCTCTATATTGAATGGATAACCTATGACTAAAAGTGGAAAACATTGTGGCAAAAGGAGAAATTGCTTGTTTTGAGCAATTTCTTCTTTTGTCACATGTTTTCAAAAAGCCGTCTGCTGCAGAGGCGTCAGAAAGCATCTATATGAGGGAAAAGGTTAATTAATAGCTAATGAAAGAAAGAGGTAGACATTTTAAATCTGAAAAATAACCTGTCTTTATACAAAATATTAACATTATTGAAGATGAGTTTCACTTTTTTTTCAAATGACCTAACTATGATGATTTATGTGACATTTTCTTTTTGTGTATACTGGAATCCCGACAGGACTTCAAGCATATTTTACAGAATACTAAATAGACCTCATCAGTCTGAAGTCTACAAAATTCCCTCAAATTACAAATTAAGAAGAGAAACTCTTTCAAAATCTTAATGATAAATCAGCTTTATTTTGTCTTGTGTTATAATGTATTTTTGAAAGTCTTTGTTGTACATGTATAAACATAGTAATGCTGTATTAACCCTTTCCCTCAAAAAGTGGAAAACATTGTGGCAAAAGGAGAAAAAGGAGCAAAAGGAAATTTTTGCACGTTTTGTGCAATTTCTTCTTTTGTCACTATGTTTTCAAAAAGTCGTCTGCTGCAGAGGAGTCAGAAAGCGTCTATATGAGGGAAAGGGTTAAAGGCCTATGGCCTTAATTACGAATAATATATATCTCGTTTTAAACAAATTTTCTTTTGTTTCCATGTTTTCAAAAAGCTGTCTGCTCCAGAGGCATCAGAAAGCGTCTATATGTGGGAAGGGTTTAAAGATAAATATAAATATTATGGGTCAGACACCTGTATACTTCACTAAAATATAAGCAAGAGAGTTCCAAGGAACGCAGCGGTTGCCTACCAATAAGTCAGTACGTTAAGCAATGACAGACAACGGAAAAGTGAACCTTTTTGGTCACTATGCCAAGTCAGGCATCACAAAAGTGATGCAATTTAATCATTTCCCACACACAACAAGTACGCAGCAGACAACTTTGAAAATATTAAGTCAACAATAAATAAATGAAAGAACAATTATGAAAACATTGTGGCAAAAGGATAAATTGCTTATTACAATGTTTTCAATATCATCTGCTGCAAAGAAATCAGACAGCATCTATGAGAAAGGGTTAAATGTAAATGCATTATGGATCAAAAACCTTTAAGTGAAAGTGTGATGGATAACTAATGGAAAAGTGATACCTGTTTGTCGCTCTGCTAAGACAGGCAACACAATAATGAAGTCCAAGTCGAAAAAGGGACATTATTCTTACATATTCCCTGACAGAGTTATTTACTCTTGTCTAATGATAGAGAATAAGTATTGTACATTTCAAAGCAAAATCTCTAATGGTTTTGACAAAATACGTAGATACGTCCCTGTTTTGACAAAAAAGTGGGGTGGTTAGAAAAACTTAACTTGAGTCGAAAAAGGGCCATCATTCTTTCAAAAACCTTGACCAAGTTTAATATGTACTCTTGACTGTTGATGGATGTAATGATGGTGAACAAGTATTGTAAGTTTCAGAGCTAATGGTTATGATAAAAAGTGAGGTGGTACAAAAAACTTAACCAACGTGAGTAAGAGAGCTTGCCTTTTCTGTGGAATGTCCAACACAAAAATGATGCAATTTAAGTTGTAGATAACCATACCTGCTCCAAAACTACCTCATTCCCATTCTCTTCAACATGGGCGTCCCTGTGTACAAACTCTTCTCTTAGTAAAATAAGAACTTCTGGTGTAAGCTGTAACTGAATGGTTTCCCCTGGTGACTTGCTGTCACACAAAGTTGCAAATCCAACCTTTGCCTGCAATAAATACCAGAATTTAATTTAAAACAGGGGGCTTTTAATTTATACTTGGACAGGGTGTTTTGAAATACATCTTATTACGCATAACATAAATTTTAATAAAAATTTCCTATTACTGCATAAGGTAAACGGGTAAAGTAACATTTTTCTGTGAGATGATAATTTTAAGCACAAGTTTTAGAATGCATTTAAGCAATTTAAAAGTAAAGTCAGATAATCCATTGGTAATTCCTGTAATCATTTACAGACGCGTTCTGATGCCTTTCAAGCAGATGCCTATTAAAAACATAGTTGCAAAAGGAGAAATGAAAATTATGATTTATAAATTAATGTATAATTATTGAATGGAGTTGAAAACAATGCCAATTTTTTTCTTGTATCTGTCATCAACTCATCATTATTTCATGGATTCAATATCTTGGCCATATTTTAAGGTGGATATATGCTTAAACAGATGATGATTTTTAGTTTTATATTTGCAGAGGACGTAAATTATTTATAAAAAAATAACTCATGAGATCATGATAACGGGCATCACCATTTACAGGGCTCTCACTAGGCTAAATTTTTTGGGACAAGTGACATCTCCCTCCAGGCAATTTAGGGAGAAGTGGGGAGACTTAAAGGAGAAGTGATATTTCTTATGTCATTGATATGTGTGTCATAACTGGGACGTTTGGGATACACATCTATTTAAACATTTTTATAATTAATGTTTATTTATTTGATTTTAATTATTATGACAAAGCAAAAGGTTGTTTAAATTTTATGTTTATTTATCTGATTTTAATAATGATGACAACGGGTAAAGCTTTGTCAATGTCAACAAAAATTAATTCCAGACCGAAGAGGGAGACGAGTCATTCACAAAATTTTCGCGAACGATGCAGCTTTTAATCGCAGAAAATGTCATTATCATGATATGGCAGGAAAGCATTAAGTCGTCTTATCAATTTCTATCAAACCAGCCCTTTCAATGCGGAATGCCCTCAAATTCTACTTTAGAGTCAAAATTTCAAAAAAATCTTGGCAAAAGAATTATTGACATCAACCATTTTTGAATCTCTGAAAAAAAATCTTGAGAATAGATTGATGACGTATATTTATTATTTCAATTCTGACCAATCAAATTCAATATTCGGGGAGGAATCTATTAAGAACGAGGCTACATAGATAGTGTTGTTTGATTGGTTAATGTAAATTAGTATTGCACCCCGTTACAACATTCATTATGTATCATATTCCAAAAATATCCTGAAAATCGTCACATTTGATGATTTCTGAAGCTGTATGTTTCATAAAAGCAAGAATCGTTTCACAATATTTTTTATACCATTCAAATGGTTGAAACACATAAGGTTTAATTTGACATCGATCTCATTTAAATTGGATTCATAGTAAAATTTTAACAGGGGGCCGTGATGGATGAACCGTTGATTTGAAAATCGGTTCTTCGTTTATGCGAATTAGTGTATAAAGTCACGATGAGTGATTGGACAATCGGTTCATGGTGTTTTAAGCGATTAGACTTGTCTGCTTTAAATGGATATACATTATCAGTTGTCAATTCTTTATTACGCAACTGTGTATACCGAGAACTGAATTAAGCGACATGGCGCGTGACTGTGTCGATGATTTACAGCGTCTGATAACTTAGGACAAAATTGTTGGCGAAGTCGATATGATCAAGTGGATGGGCGAAGTCTGACAATTTAAGGCGACCATTTCGCCCCCATCGTGAGAGCCCTGATTCATATTCGATAAATTGTTAGTTTACCCATAATGACCTATACTCATTATTATTTTTAGAAGGTAATTTGTATGTTGATAATGCTATGATCATTAATAATCAACATATATATTTTATCTTAACTTATTTTAAAAGCGCAAACAGAAAGATGAATCATTAATAAAAGTTCTTTAAAAAGTTTAAAACATATTTACAAAATTACAGTATTCAGTAAATTACATTTTGTGGATAAAAATTGCAAGGGAATCATTTTTATAAGATTCAGAATAAATACTTAAAAGGATAAATACATTCAAAGTGACATGTGACGATGATAATAAACTTTGAACGAAATTATTTTTATTATGTACGAACTATTTAAGGTACGATTTATCATAGATGATAGAATGACTCATTCTTCAAGATTTGTCAAAACCAAACTTAGAAACTGAAAATTTCCAGAGGGAAAATTTACCTCGTTTGGTGTGGCCATATTCTCTCTTCTAAAAACATAACATAAAACAGATTACAAAGTTTGAAAACGACTCAGTTTTTCGAGTTCAAGAAATTTCTAAACTCTAAGCTACTTTTTGACAGCTTCATAATTTGCCGGAAGTTGAAATGTTAACTACTTCCGTTCTGATTTTGTAGTCTCGTTATCACGAGATCGATTGTTTGCTTAGCAACGACCAAGCAACAGTAACTTCTGTGTTGGAAAGCTAAAAACAACTTATGAGAAACAATTAGAATACAAACTAGCAAAGATAAACATGGAAGGTTTACCTTTCCTACCTGGAAATAGCTTTGTGGATCCTACGGTAAGATAACTATTTAATGGCATGTTTTATTTGTGTAAATTTTAATAAACTTGATGTTAACTTAACCAAATTATTATGCTCAATTTTGTTTTGCCTAGAGACACCATCACTAAGACAAAATTTGATTTACAAGTGGATCTCAATGTTGGTTTGATTTCTGTAATGTGGATCTAATGAAATTGAATTTACCACTTGTTGAGTATTGAATTTGATTTGCTTTAAAATTCAATATTTAAAAACAAAGATTAGTTTATTTATTCATTATATATTTGAAATTTGATTACAATCGGACATGTATTTCTGATCTGAGGTAGACTAAGCAAGCTAATCACTTGTCTAAGAAGACATCTTCGAAGTATTGCTATGTTACAAGGTATTAGCAGTTCAAAGATAATTAGAAAGATAATGTAAGCTACTAGTACTAGCTGAGGTTAGGTTAAGACAGAGGGAGATCCTTTTTTGAATCCTAGACTAGCCACACTACCTTATAGACATTTGAAGCTGAGCGGGAAAGTTGCAACATTGATTGTAACCTCAGGTGTGTGATTTCAGATATTCCTGTTCAGGTGTTGACTGACACTACATGTATGTAAATATGTCCTTAGAAGTAAGATTGGGTGAAAAGTTTTTATTTTTACAAGGACAAATACATCAGCTGCTATAGCATGAGTAACAACAGTATCCCTGAATCTTATACACTGATATGACTTTGTGCTATGTCTTGGTAATTTACAGATTACATATTCAGTGGTAACTGTTAAATTTTGATGAATAATGAATTTATAATTTTATATATATATGTTGAATTTCGATGAGGAATTAATAAATAAGTGTTTGTTAAAAATATTAAATGTTCAATTTCTATGAAGAATAAACCGATAATTTATATACATGTGAAAAAATCTTAATTGGTAAAGTTACTGTACTATTTTATATGATAAAACATCCATTATTTGTGTTTTTCAGCGGTCCAAATACCACAGAAGTCACAGCCTGAGCTACAAAAATGGTTATGCTCTGCCGACACACCCAACAGTTGGTATTGGTGGAGAGCCTCTTCAACATAACCAGCTGAATGAACAGGACCTTGATGAACTAGCCAACTTTAATCCAACACTTACATACGGTCAAGCAAAACAAGCACCACCAGAAGATTTTGTACCAGGACATGTTGCCCATGACAAAAAGGTAGGGCAATGGTTTTTTTCGTGAATCATCAATACTGTTGGAAATATATTTTATAAGTCATTTTTCTCTTCTTTTAATTCTTCAAAGTTTATTTTCAATCAATTCTTGTCTAAATAGATCTCTGGTAAGAGGGAAATTTTACATTCTGAATCCGTATTAATTTTGACTTTTAAAACCCTATATTGTTGGAACACAAAGGAATCCTTTCACTCGGCCAATTCTCAGATTTAGTACCACAACAGAGGGCTAAATGAAGTATTAGTGATTATCTACGCCTTTTGCTGTAATGCTTCACACGTCTGCTGCAAATGCATTCAGAGGTGCTTGCATTTGAAAAAGGGTCAACATAACTCTTGTTAAAAGAATTTAAATCAAAATTAAAACAGTTGATTTAAAACTTAGTTATACATCTGTTTATGTAATCAACATTCAAGGAGAGGTAAAGTGTTAAAAATCAATAACATGAACAAGTTGGAAAATGTATCTGACTTACATTTGTATTTCTATTTTCTTCTTCAGGTGCTGAAATTCAATGCATACTTCAAACAGACAGTACATGAGTCTAAAGATGAATATTTCCGTGTTCGTCCGGTGGATCTTTTCTACTATTTGGAAGATGACAGCATTGCTGTCATTGAGCCTCATGTTGAAAACAGTGGAATGCCACAAGGTAGAGTTGTTTTTACACCCTGGTATATTACATAAACCATTGCACATGAAAATCAACCCATGTTAGGTGTGTTGATAAAAATGGCAATTAAAATCAAATTGCATGATACATTTATAACCAACCTGATCCTTCTTTATGGCATTTATTTCATTTTATAAGACTAAGAGTAATATTTATTATGTAAGAAGAAAGAAAGTTTGGGTTTAACCCTTTCCCTCATATAGACGCTTTCTGACGCCTCTGCAGCAGGCAGCTTTTTGAAAACATAGTGACAAAAGAAGAAATTGCACAAAACGGGCAATTTCTCCTTTTGTCACAATGTTTTCCACTTTTAGTCATAGGTTATCCATTCAATTGTAGAGATTTTCCACTTTTTGACAAAATAAGCTCAAAGTCGTCTGCTGCAGAATTGTCGTATGAGGGAAAGGGTTAACCCTAATCCAACTACAACGAATATGCAGCAGACATGCATTTCATACTTTCATACACTTTTTTGCATTTTTCAATTTAACTTTTTGCTGTGGTTCAACATTTCATTCAATTTAATAATCATACAATTTTGTACTAAATTTCATTATTTACTAGATGTGTTAAAAGTTATCTGCTGCATATTTGTTGCATGTGGGAAAGCGTTAAAACTCTCATAATTGTATTCTTATTTTTCCAGGAAAGTTAATCAAACGCCAGAGACTGCCCAAAAATGACCAGGGTGATCACTGGCATTGGAAAGATATCAACAACGGAGTCAATGTTATCTTTTATGGAAAGGTTTTCCACATTGTCAACTGTGATAAATTCACAAGCGTATGTACACTAGTTTCTTTTAAATTTTGCATGCAAGGCCTTTTCTCACAAACAGCTAGCAGATGCTTAGTCTTCAAACAAGACTTATCCAACTCGATTTATAAGTACTATACTATCAAGCCACTATCTCAGTAGCAACTGTTGTCTATAGTAACAAGTGTTGTCTATAGTATCAAATGGCCATATAGTCGAGCATGCGGTCTTGTGGACAGCTCTTGTTGTTTCTTTTTCTTGATTATTTTTTATCATCATTGTGTGTTTGAATTAAAAGAACAAAATTATGCATCCAATTCCGCAGCCGGCAACTTGGAAGACATTTTCTTAAAAATATGGAAACTCTCTTAAAATGAAAGGACAGTTATTGAATTAAGTTGAAAACAGAGTGTTAAAAATAAAATTCCACATTACAAGCAAACTTTCCTTTTGCCAGAATGTTTCAAGAGTTGTCAATATTATGCAGTTGTGTAAAAATTAAATCTTCATGCAGGAAGGGGTTTATTGTTTACCATTGAGTCCCAGCATATTACACCTTCCAAAATCCCTATTTGACTCTTTAACCCTTTCCCTCATACAACAATTCTGCAGCAGACGACTTTGAACATATTTTGTCAAAAAATAGAAAATCTCTATAATTAAATGGATAACCTATGATGAAAAGTGGAAAACATTGTTTCAAAAGGAGAAATTGCAAGTTTTGTGCAATTTCTTCTTTTGTCACTATGTTTTCAAAAGGACGTCTGCTGCAGAGGCGTCAGAAAGCGCCTATATGAGGGAAAGGGGTAAGGTGCATATTACACCTTCCAAAATCCCTACTTGACTCTTTAACCCTATGTTGTAGGCACTCAAATGAATCTTCTCACAGATATAATCCTTTTGAGTACCCACAACATAGGGCTTGGTTAGGTATTAAGAGATATATATTTGAGAAAAATACATTTTTACTCCCCCTTATCTAGACATTTGATTGATTGCTTGGGAAGATTGTTGTGTGGAGTACTGGTGTGAGAAAACCAGGAAATGAATGAGTAGGTGAACTGGCCGCCGTGATATAACTGAGAAATTGTTATAAACGGCGTTAAACCCCAATCAATCAATCAACATCTGATTGACATAATTATAAATATCATCTTTTTAAACAGGATTTCTTGGATAGTGAAGGTATCCTTGTGAATGCGACTGAACAACTGCCAACAGACCCCTACATTGAGAGAAGAAAGAATGCCGCTGCCCTCAGGACATTCACTACTCCGTCGTCATTTGATAAACAGAAGCAGTTCCTTGAACTGGACAGAAAAGTTTTACGATTTTACTGTGTATGGGATGACAGAGATAATATGTTTGGAGAGATGAGACCTTTTGTTGTACATGTAAGTCATTGAATAGAGAATCACCTTTAGAAGTGGTGTAGTGGTAGAGCGCCCACCTCAGGTGCCGGAGGTCAGCATTTGTTCCTCGACCGGGTAATTACTACCAAGGACTAGAAAACAATGGAAGTGCTGACTTTCCCTTCGTTGCACTCAAGTTGTTAAATTAACATTATGACTGACTTGTTGGTTTATATAGACGCTTTTTGACGCCTCTGCAGCGGACAGCCTTTTAAAATCATAGTGACAAAAGAAGAAATTGCTCAAAATGAGCAATTTCTCCTTTTGCCACAATGTTTTCCACTTTTAGTCATAGGTTATCCATTCAATTATAGAGATTTTCTATTTTCTGACAAAGTATGTTCAAAGTCGTCTGCTGCAGAATTGTTGTATGAGGGAAAGAGTTAACTTCTGCGGATCTTTGCCTTTGTATACCAATTGATTAACATTCAATGGAGTTGTGTACCAAACTTTAACTTGTTTCCAAATGCAACAAATTTGCAATATATATAACTTTGAAAACATCAACACTATGGACAATTTTTATAAATGAAAGTATAATAATTCCCAAGAGTTGAAAACATTGTAGCAAAAGGAGAAATTGCTCATAATGAACAATTTCTCATTTTGCAACATTATTTCCAAAAGTTGTTTCTCAAAGTGGTCTGCTGCAAATGCATCTGGCCAGGAAAGGGTTTATTTTTCCTTCACTGGTAATCATTTAATGTACTCTTAAATTCTTAGTTTTGAAGTGTAGGCTATAATGACTTGAATGAACGGAAAGTTCAAGATTTGCATCTATCGTCTGTTTCAGTATTTCTTAGTAGATGATATTTCCAAAAGTTGTTTCTCAAAGTGGTCTGCTGCAAATGCATCTGGCCAGGAAAGGGTTTATTTTCCCTTCACTGTCAATCCTTTAATGTACTTAGTTTTAGAGTGTAGGCTATGACTTGAATGAACTGAAAGTTCAAGATTTGCATCTATCGTCTGTTTCAGTATTTCTTAGTAGATGATACCTTAGAAGTCCGTGAAGTACACACTGCAAATGACGGCAGAGATCCATTCCCAGTCCTTATCGGGCGTCACAAGGTGCCAGCTGACCGCTACAACGTCGACACATCTTTCCCGTCTGTTGTTATGGAGCTGTCATCTCATGAGATTAAACAGTACTTCACACCAAAAGACTTCAAAATCGGTGAAACTATCGTCATTTACGGTCGTAGGTTCCTCATTTATGACTGTGACAACTTCACAAAGAGTTTCTTCTATCATACTTATGGTATTACCGAGTTTCCTACTGTTGATGTGAAACAGAGAGGCAAGGAGCTACCTAAAATGGTGAGTGATTAGCCCTTTCCCACATGCAGACACATTGTTTATGCAGCTGCAGTAGAACTCTTTTGAAACAATATTGAAAAAAGGAGTTTAATATTCATCAATTGAGATTATCAATATTTTGACCTAGTTGTTTTCAATGTACCAGTAGTCATTTTAAAGATTCACAATAACTTTGTTATTATTGAAAGTTTCTCTAGACATCAAACTGTTGTTTTTCCCTTTTTATTTCATTCTGTTGGCAATTTTCTTAAAGTAGAAAGATAAGTTTGAGAAGCTGTTCATGTAGATTTTACAAATTTGTATCAATGATAATCGGAGGCAAATTTCAAAGGGATCCATCATTGCGGAGTGGTGAGCGTGTGTCTGTCATGGCGGAATTGTAAGCGTGCACCAGCTATGGTTGAGTGGTTGGCATGCAGCAGCCATGGAGTGGAGTGCCCTTGGACAAAGCAAATTTGCTCATCTAAGTCTTGGTATGCCATCTAAGGATCATGAAAAAGTATCAAGTGACTGTGACATAACTGAAGTACACTGAACTGTTGAAAGCTGCTATAAAAAAAGAAAAAATACCTTTCTTTCACGCTTAATTTATTTCATTTTCAGGAAATTCCCCCCTTCAACCAGTTTGGATCTTTGGAAGATTCTTTACAGTCCTGTCTATCTCTGATACCACAACCACCAAAGAAAGATTTCATTAAGATGTTGGAAAATGACCATAAAGTTTTACGATTTGAAGCTAGTATGGTAAGTTAGTCGGCCTTATTTCATTTAACTCTTTCTTGGATATATACTTTGAAAACATCTAAGGACAAAAATCGAAGTATTGCTTATGATGCAGATTTGAATGAGGAGAAACAACAAACTGAATATGGTTAAACCCTTTCCCTCATACAGACGCATTCTGATGCCTATTAAACAGATGACCTTTGTAATTATTGTGGCAAAATGAGAAATTGCTCATTCTTCTTCCTGAAGACTTAACCAGTACTCAAGCTGGTTTTTTTGTGGAAATAATCCCAAAGGCAGAACCTGCTTATAATGGGATACAAACCTGATTCATTTGGCATTTAACCCTTTCCCTCATATAGACGCTTTCTGACGCCTCTGCAGCAGACAGCTTTTTGAAAACATGGTGACAAAAGAAGAAATTGCTCAAAACTTGCAATTTCTCCTTTTGCCACAATGTTTTCCAATTTTAGTCATAGGTTATCCTTCCAATTATAGAGATTTTCTATTTTTTGACAAAATATGTTCAAAGTCGTCTGCTGCAGAATTGTCATATGAAGGAAAGGGTTAGCATTGTGGGAATTTTCATTTGACCTTTAACTTTTTATTTCAGGATTCAGTCAGACCAGAAGACAAAGGAAGAAGATTCATCCTTTGTTACAGATTGGCTGATGACATGATGACAATTTACGAACCACCTGTTAGGAACTCCGGAATAATCGGAGGAAAATTCTTGGAAAGAACAAGAGTTGCCAAACCCAACTGCCCACCTGATCAGCCCAGTTTCTACGGACCCCAGGACTTTTACATCGGCGCCATTATTGAGGTGTTCCGTCACAGATTCTGTATTACAAATGCTGATGAATACGTCCTTAATTTCATGGAAGAACAGAGAGGTCAATTCTCAGGTATGGACACTGTTAAATCCTGTTTCAATAGAACTGGTCATTTATTGGCTTCAGAAGTCTGTTTTCGAAGAATAAATGTCGTGGTCGTGGCACCCTTTGTGTCTTTTCTAGACATAACTGATATGTTTCTCCTTGTAGATGTGTTTTGTTTAGTAGACCAAAATAGAGAATTATGATTATTTAACTCTTTTTGACATGCGAACGAAGTTTGCGAGGGGATATAGCAACGGGGCTGTCCGTTCGTTCGTCCGTAACAACCTTGTGACCACTCTACACTGAACATCCTTCGACCGGTCTTAACCAAACTTGGTATACAGTTAATATATGGCAAGGTCTAGAAGCCTATTTATTTTCAAGGTCATAGGTTAAAGGTCAAGGTCAAAATTGGACTGACTATTTTCCCATATCAACAACCTTGTGACCACTCTACACTGAACATCCTTTGACCGATCTTAACCAAACTTGGTATACAGTTAGTATATGGCGGAATCCGCTGTGGTCGAGTGGTTAGCGTCGGGGATTTCGAAACCGGGTGTCCCGGGTTCGATCCCCAGTCGCGGCAATTCGGTCATGGTGGAGTGCCCTTGGGCAAGGCACATTTTCTAGCCTAGTACTGGTTTGTTCACCCAGGGAACATGAATAATAAAATTTAAATGCGCGCTAAATGACCTTAGCTGTCGATGCGCCATAAAACAATATACATTCATTCATTAGTATATGGCGAGGGGATGCATCCGCTTTGCGGTGCCCTTGTTAATACTATGTTTGCAAAATGAGAAATAGCTCAAAAAGAATAATTCCTCCTTTTGCCAAAAAGTGTTTACCTCTATTTAATAATCATGAATACATTAATTCATAGAAATTTTCAATATTTTTGCTTAAGCATTTTCAAAGTCATGTGCTATAGATGTGTTGTAAATGTATGGGAAAGGGTTAAAGAAATGTATTATTTGCAAAGAAGTGTCAAAGATTTAAAAGTCAGTAAAACCCTTTTTAGAAAGATAAAATACAAGCAGGTAAAACGATTGCTTATTTCTGATATTTCTTATGTTGCAGAAAGCACAATTAATTCACTCAAAGAAAGATTAGCAGCAGGATCCATGATGAAGGAAACCATCAAGGGAGCACCAATGAAAGTTAGACGAACGTAAGTATCCTGGTCACGGCACAATAAAAAATACTCTGATATCAGTATAAAATGAATGAAGTACAACATTTATAGCTCTGTATTACATGCATTCTTCCTAAGTTAGGTAATTGTCTATATTGACAAGCAGCCAATTGCTTGGAAACACATCTGTGTGGAGTACTGGTGTGATATGACTGAAAAATTGTTGAAAACGATGTAAAACCCCAATCAATGAATATTAAGTTAGGTAATAAGAGAGATATTTTTGGACTCTTTACTCCTCTTTATCTAAACCTCTGCTGCTTTTTATCTACCACCTCGGTGGTGTAGTGGTAGAGCGCCTGCCTTGGGTGTGGGAGGTCGCGGGTTTGATCCCCAGCCAGGTTATACCAAAGCTTTTAAAAATGGTAGTAATGGTTTACCCTCCTTGTTGTTCAGGAGTGTGGGGTTAGCTTTACAACTTACTCTTCAGGATAACTAAACCTATATTACTGGTAACTTACTGACAAAATGCCGTGATATAGCTGAAACAGTGTTGAGGACAGCATAAAACACCGTACAAACAAACATAAAAACGTTTTTTCTCTCTTGTTTTCCAGGGAAGGAGATCTTGATAACCTAGTAATGCAGGTCCGAGCCCAGCTTAAGAAAATTGCAATCACTGACAAGACGAGGGTCGATGAAATGTTCTTGCGATACGATAAGGATAGAACCGGATATATTGATGTCCTTAATATGAGGGACTTGTGTAGACGCTTACAACTGCCCGCAGACGATGACGTCATCAATGCTGTAAGTCCCTTAATACTAAATTCTTCTTTCACTACAACATTTAACTCTTTCTTCCCAAATACAGGCGCTTTCTGACATCTCTGCAGCAGCCAACTTTTGGAAACATTGTGATTTCTACCTTTGCCAAAATGTTTTCAACTTTATTCAACAATTATTCTTTCATTTATGGCGTTATGAGGCCGTTTCATTTTATAATGTTTCAGGAAAACCCAACCTAAGCATAACTCTTACAAGTTTAGGAAAACATTTGCATGGGCATCTGTACTAAAGCATCAAAGTGCATATCTATTTTTCAGAAGTTTTTTCTAAAATTAAGACTTGTTTGCAAACAGTGCAGATTGTGGACAAGTTGATCTGGATCTACAATGGCCACTTTCTCCAATGTTTGTTACTTCATCCTTAAACCTCTGCATCTGCCATGTGTAACGAATGCATTCAATGCATCCTTGAGCCCAATTGAAATAGCCAACCCTACATATTTTATTTAAGCCGATACAGACTAAAATAACTTGTTAACCCTTATCCTCATATAGACGCTTTCCGACACCTCTGCAGCAGACAGTTTGTGAAAACATAGTGACAAAAGAAGAAATTGCTCAAAACAAGCAATTTCTCCTTTTGCCACAATGTTTTCCACTTTAAGTCATAGGTTATCCATTCAATTATAGAGATTTTCCATTTTTTGACAAAATATGTTCAAAGTCGTCTGCTGCGGGAATCATTGTATATGGGAAAGGGATACTGATCAAAACCAACTTATTTTATATCTCATTTTTAGCTCGACTTTTGAAAAAAAGAGAGCTATTGTCATGACCCTGGCGTCGTCGGTGGCGGCGTGGTCGTCCAGTTAAGGTTTTTTGTTTAGCTCATTTTTTTTTTTTTTTTCCCCTATCAGTCGAGCGTCTGTGCCGTACGCGGTGCTCTTGTTTGATTATTTAGCAACTGTGTTAGTATACTTAAAGTATTGTATGACATTACCTTGTTTTTTATTACAGTTGGTAGGACAATGTACAGAAAACTCAGAAGGAAAGATATACCTTGAAGACTTCAGAAGATTCGTCGAGAGTTCATGAATGATCTCCCCTGATTAACTCTTTAGTTGTTGTTTTAAAAGTAAAAAAAAAGAATTGTTATCATTATATTTTGAATGAGCAAAAGGCTGTGACATCTTAGCATTTGGGATCATGTGGAAGATTTTTAGTGAATTAAAGAGAACCAAAAATGGTAAAACGTTAACTGTAATTACTCCTTCTTTTGTGAACTTTTATTTATTTCAAAACCAGTAAGTTTCTACAAAATTGTGTGGATTCTTTGCTTGCATTATCTAAAAGGGAAAATGCATTATGCTACATTTTCTCATAAACATTGTTGCAATGTGACATGTGCCCTACAAAGGAAAACATTCTTTTCTTCTATTGTTATAAATTGTATTTTTAAAGCATTTAGACGTCATTTAGGTACATGTATTGCAATTAATTTAAAAAAAAATACATCAACACAAAATCTGTCTGTGATTATTCGTTTCTGATTTCCTTGATATATTATAGCCAATCAAAAATTGTTTTAACCCTTTCCCTCATATAGACGCTTTCTGACGCCTCTGCAGCAGACGGCTTTTTAAAAACATAGTGACAAAAGAAGAAATTGCACAAAACGTGCAATTTCTCCTTTTGCCACAATGTTTTCCACTTTTTGTCATAGGTTATCCATTCAACTATGGAGATTTTCTATGTTTTGACAACATATGTTCAAAGTCGTCTGCTGCAGAATTGTTGTATGAGGGAAAGGGTTAAATTCATTTCACAGATGTTAAAAAATGCGGGCGGACTTCGGAAAGAGAGCAAAATACTGTGGTTTGATGATTGCGTGTCAATGTGACAAGGTAGAAATTTGTATTGGTTATAAACAATATTTATTAAATCGGCCAAATTTTTTTATGTTTGAAATACAGTCTTTGAAATTGGCTCTGTTTGCTCCATTCTACACGGCAACATAGACCGTATATTACGGTACTGACAGAAATCGATCTTCATCATGTGCAAGGATGTAGTTGTGTGACTGTGAAGAATTAACCCTTTCCCTCATACGACAATTCTGCAGCAGATGACTTTGAACGTATTTTGTCAAAATATGGAAAATCTCTATAATTGAATGGATGACCAATGACTAAAAGTGGAAAACATTGTGGCGAAAGGAGAAATTGCTCGTTTTGAGCAATTTCTTCTTTTGTCGCTATGTTTTTAAAAAGCTGTCTGATGCAGAGGCGTCAGAAAGCGTCTATATGAGGGAAAGGGTTAAGGTACATCAAAAGAATCAGGACTATATGTATGTCTCTAAATGAATGAATTTTTCAACAAACGTATCCATATTTTATTTTGTTTCAGACTATTTTTATCAACAAAAGAAAACATAAACAAAAGTATACATGAGACTGGCATGAATGAAGTCCTGTTTTTTTATTTCTGTCACAAAATATTTAAAATTTATTAATAAAATCTGTGATAATATTATTAAAGTATGAAATAATACAAGGTTTTGTTGTGAAAATATATTCAGGACCGTTCAATATTAACTCCTTCCCAACTACTGACGCATCTGCAGCAGACAACTTTAAAAAACCTTGTGTCTAAACTAGAAATTGCTCATGATAAGCAATTTCTCCTTTTGCCACAATTATTTTCATTGAATATAAAGATTGTCCAAAGGCGTATGCTGCAGATCTGTTGTATGTTATAAAGGGTTATAAACTGTTAAGATTGTTTATTGAGAGAATCAATTGACAGCAGACACCTAAAAACATTATTCAGACCAATGCACTCCGAAATAGGTAGATATAATCCAGATATATGAACGCCAAACTATATAATTAAAAACAGTGGAACCTGTGTATAGAGACCACCCATTGGAACACATCAATATGGTCTTTGTTCACAAGTGGTCTTTTAATTGTAGCGGCATTTATGCAGAAAATTAGAGAATTGGGGAACTAAAACAGGTGCTGAACTCCAGACGGAGATCAAAATTTTGAAATATTGAAACTTTTGAAAATATTGCTTAAAGTGACAACAAAGTAAGTAATAAATAATTCAAAACTATTTCGGCAGTAAATGTTGAAAAAAAAGTAAATTGAAAATCAATGAAAATGTACAAAATTTGGCTCTCTGGGTATGTCCGCCCAGTTAAAATGAAGAATAAACAATCAATATTTAGATGTTTATTATACTCCAAACTGAAATGATTACTCTAATTTTATCTCAGAATTATGATTCTAATATTTCAAGACAACTTTTAAACAGTTAAAATTTTTTGACTATACTATCTATAATCTGGAGTTCAGCACCTTTAAAAAAACGGGAATCGCATTTCAAGGTTGTCTCTAGCACAGGTTTAAGGGACTGAACACCATAATGGTCCAAAATCGTCATATTTTATACTTATTCTAATTAATCCAAAATACGTCGATATATATGTAACGGAATGTTGTAGAAGGTCGTACAAATCTTGTTTTTCATTATTTCATAGTAAATAAGCAGTTAAAAAAACGTCCGCTCCGTGTTTTCCCGTTTAAAAATACCGTGGAATTTCCGCTTGCTCATTTGAATTTGTGGATTCAATTCGGCATTCTCTAACACTATCGACTCGTTACATTCATGTATGCGTGAGTGTAAGGAACGACAAATCTGCCGAAGGAGATTGTCAATTCGGTTGTAGTGATCACGTGATAAATATACAGCGATATTTTTAGATTTACTTGGTTACTAACCCAGTAGATTTTACAATGCAAAATAACGAAAAATCTCCGCAATATTAATAGTGTGCATATATTGTAGTACAGCAGTCAGCAAATCACAATGCCTTACATGCAAAAACATCAAGGTAATAGCAATTTTTAAATTTTTTCTTTTTTTTCGCTTTTTTCTCATATGGGATTCAGTCCCTTTAAGTGTAATATGCCAACTTTGCTTAACCTTTCCCTCATATAGACGATTTCTGACGCCTCTGCAGCAGACGGCTTTTTGAAAACATAGTAGAACAAAAGAAATTGATCAAATTTCTCCTTTTGCCACAATGTTTTCCACTTTAGTCATAGGCTATCCATTCAAATTATAGAGATTTCTATTTTTGACAAAATAAGTTCAAAGTCGTCTGCTGCAGAATTGTCGTATGAGGGTTAAGACATATAAACCAAATACTTTTAATCCTTTCTCACATTATAGACCTTTCACTCATACGACAATTCTGCAGCAGACAACTTTGAACGTATTTTGTCAAAACATAGAAAAATCTCCATAAATGAATGGATAACCTATGACAAAAAGTGGAAAACATTGTGGCAAAAGGAGAAATTGCACGTTTTGTGCAATTTCTTCTTTTGTCACTATGTTTTCAAAAAACCGTCTGCTGCAGAGGCGTCAGAAAGCTTCTATATGAGGGAAAGGGTTAAATGCGAAATTATTCGTAATGAGCAATTCTCCTTTTGCCACAACGATTTCACATTTATTCAATAAATGTTCTTTCATTTATAGAGTTTCCATATATTTGTCTATATAGTTTCAAAATCATCTGCTGCAGATTTGGTGTTTATTGGATAGGATTAAAGATCTTTATTAAATGCTAAACGATGAGATACGGAGTTCTATCAGTGAGATATAGGTATGACGTCATTTTTCTTGTTCCGGTCAAGTTATACTACACACGTTATATATATAAAGAAATACGTAATGGGTATATTATTAGATCGGATACAAGCATTGTCATGTGATAGCGAGAAATGCAAAATGTCACAAAATACGCCCATCCTATTTTCTTGAGACCAAGTATAGTGATAATTGGTTGTACGGCAGGCAAATATAGAGAGCGGACACTGTAAATATAGTTTTGGCATTTCGAGGGATATAAGTATGGAGTCACGGACTAAGATATTCTGCCAATAGACATTCTGACCAATTTGGTGATGATGGGACAAATGCTTCTCAAGTTTATTAGCTGACAAGACCAATTTTAGGTTATTTCTATAATTAAAGGGTATCACTCTTGATTGACTAAATCGATATGGCTAGTTGTCAAACTTGTCCAAGATATTATGCCAATACACATTCTGAATGAATTTGGTGATGATTGGACAAAGGCTTCTAAAGTTATTTAGCTGACAAGACCAATTTTAGGTAATTTCTATAATTAAAGGGCGATTACTCTTGATTGAATATAGCGATATGGCTAGTTATCCAACTTGTCCAAGATATTATGCCAGTACACATTCTGACCAAATTTTGTGATGATGGGACAAAGGCTTCTTAAGTTATTTAGCTGACAAGACCAATTTTAGGTAATTTCTATAATTAAAGGGCGATAACTCTTGATGGACTTAATCAATATGGCTAGTTGTCAAACTTGTCCAAATAGTTCCATTATTTCATCATCAATTATCATAAAATAAAAAGAAAATTTGTTTCTTTTGAGTGAATATGGACTTTATTTCAACTCCAAGTGATATAATTTTAACATTTTCACTCGTGGTACGCATCGTGAAAATATTCAATTGTATCACTTCTCGATGAGATATATTCCATATATCCGCTCAAAACAAACAAATATCCTCTATATATATCAACATCTAGGAGTGTGCAGTATCTACCTATTTCTGATACATGTACAGTGGCCCTAATAATGTATTCAAGTGTCTGTGTTCAATTAAAGCTCACAAAAGCTGGCCATAATTTAGTTTTGTTTAACCCTTTCCCACCTGCAGACGACTATGGAAAACATCTTAAGCAATTTCTCCTTTTACCACAATGTTTTCAGCTCTATTCATTATTTATAAACATTCAAAAGTTGTCTTCAGAGTTGTTGTATGTGGGAAAGGGTTATACATGTATATAGAACAAGACAAAATATTATTACACATTTCAGTCACTTTTACCATAATGTGACCCATAGATCTTTCACTAGTACTGCATTTAATTTAATCTTTTCACACATACAACAAATCTGCAGCAGACGACTTTGAAATCATGTTGACAAATATAAAAAAGATCTCTATAAAACCAATAAATTTTTGAATACTGTTAAAAACATTGCGGCAAAAGGAGAAATTGCTCATTATGAGAAGTGCTTCTTTTGTCGCAATGTTTTCATAAGTCATCTGCTGCAGATGTGTCAGAATGTGTCTATATGTGGGAAAGGGTTAAAAATTATGGGAAATCTCCATGAAGGAAACAGTAATAATCAAATCAAGTTTAAAAACAATATTGCATTAGCCATCTGCTGCAGATGCATCTCAAGTTATCTGTATTGAGGAAAGTGTTAAACATTTCCCTCATACGACAATTCTGCTGCAGAAGATGTTGAACATATTTTGTCCAAAAGTAGAAAATCTCTATAATTGAATGGATAACCTATGACTAAAAGTGGGAAAACATTGTGGCAAAAGGAGAAATTGCTCGTCTTGAGCAATTTCTTCTTTTGTCACTGTGTTTTCGAATAGCCGTCTGCTGCAGGCGTCAGAAAGCGTATATATGAGGGAAAGGGTTAATTGCAGTGTTTGTCTTGTCATAGTTATAGTGTAAAATCACAAATATATAGGCTCGATGTTAAATTCTGCAGGGTACGATTATTTGTACAGTCCAACCTGTGTTTAAGACCACTCTGGAATAACAATTCCCAGTCTTTAGCAACCACACTTCAAGTTTCCCAATTACTCATGTTGTATAAATGACCCTCATTTAAAGACCACCTGTGAAAAGGACCAGGTTATTGCCTTCCCATGGGTGGACTATACATAGATTCCACTTTATTCCCATTGCACTGTCCAAGACTGCAATGGGAAAGGGGATGACCCTGCATTTAAAGACCACCTGTGAAAAGGGCCAGATTATTGCCTTCCAATGGGTGGTCTTTATACACAGGTTGCACTGTCCAAGACTGCAAATGGGAAGGGGGGGGGGGGGGGGGGGGGGGGGGGGGGGTGAGAATGATGGACAGACGATTTGTGAATGTGAAATATTCACCAACAAATCAGGACCATTGAGAAAAACGATACAAAAATGTGTAATTTTGAATTTATTTTCATATTCGATATTTTTAACAAAAATATAAATAAGGCATGCTCTACTAAAACCAACCATAGAGATCTCTGGACAAGTGTGGGAAACATCATCCTGCATATCCATTCTATGGACTTTAACTCTTTCCCCTCATAGATTACAATTCTGTAGCAGACGACTTTGAACATATTTTGTCAAAACATGGAAAATCTCCATAATTGAATGGATGACCTATAGTGACAAAACGTGGAAAACAATGTGGCAAAAGGAGAAATTGCACGTTTTGTGCAATTTCTTCTTTTGTCACTATGTTTTCAAAAAGCCGTCTGCTGCAGAGGCGTCAGAAAGCATCTATATGAGGGAAAGGGTTAAAGGTGCTGAACTCAAGATTATAGATGGTATAGTCAAAAGTTTTAAAACTGTTCAAAAGTTGTCTTGAAATATTAGAATCATAATTCCGAGATAAAATAAAGAGTAATAATTTCACTTTTCAGTACAATAAACATCTAATTATTGATCGTTTATCATTCATGTTTACTGGGTAGTAAGCCAAATTGTGTACATTTTCATGACTTTTTAAAATTTACTGCCAAAATAGTTTTGAACTATTTATTACTTAATTTGTTGCTGGGACCACTTATACTTTCGCCCATGCGACAATTCTGCAGCAGACGACTTTGAACGAATTTTGTCAAAACATAGAAAATCTCCATAATTGAATGGATAACCTATGACAACAAGATGTGTTTGTGAAACACTGATGCCCCCGAATGGCAACATCTAGGTCAAAGGTCAAGGTCGCAAGGTCAAACATTTTGGTACTGACAGAAAGGTCATGTCACAAGGAATACACATGTGAAATATGGTAGCCGTACCTGTTATGGTTCAAAAGTAGTGGTCAAGGTTAAAGTTTTTTCGACAGACAGACAGACAGGCCAAAAACTAGATGCCCACCAAAATTGAGCAATTTTTCCTTATTGCCACAAAGTTTTCAACTCTATTTGATAATTAACCCTTTCCCTCATATAGACACTTTCTGACGCCTCTGCAGCAGATGGCTTTTTGAAAACATAGTGACAAAAGAAGAAATTGCACAAAACGTGCAATTTTTCCTTTTGCCACAATGTTTTCCACTTTTCGTCATAGGCTATCCTTTCAATTATGGAGATTTTCTATGTTTTGACAAAATACGTTCCAACATTTTGATCTCCATCTGGAGTTCAGCACCTTTCAAAATAGTAGTAATGGCTTTTCCTCCTTGGCGCTCAAGGTTGTGGGGTTAGCAATTACGAATGACTCACTGGTGTCAGGATAAATGAGCCAGTATAACTGGTAAATTACCCATTCTATGCTGTGATGCAACTGAACAATTGTTGAAAGCAGATTAAAGCACCATACAAACAAACCAGACAAAACCATGCTATGGTATCTCAGTGTACACTGTATGCCGAAGGTTTTGTAGACTTGTTAGTGCTGAGGTGCAGGGTGATCAGGGTCTACACTGATCGCAAATCGATGTCCTGTGATTGTTTTTTCCTGAAGAGCCGCTAAGATAAACTATATCTTTAAAATAGAATCTAGTATTTGAGATAATTTATCATGAATGTATTTTACCCTTTCCCATATACAACAAGACTTGTCTGCCTTGAGTGCAGGTACCAAAGACAACAAGAGCACCGTGTACGACACAGACGCTCGACTGATAGGGAGAAAACAGACGACGACGCCAGGGTCATGACAATAGCTCTCGTTTTTTTCAAAAGTCGAACTAAAAATAGTACTAATGGCTGCTCGCCATAGTGCTCAGGGTTATGGGGTCAGCATTACGACTGACTAGCTGATGTCAGAATAAATGGACCAGCTGTAGTACAACCATCTTACCCAGGAATATTTTCAAAAGTTGTTTGCTGCAGATGCATCAAAAGCAGCCTGCATGTAGGAAAGGACTAAATCCCAAACCCCCCATTAAACCACAACTCACATTTCTTCTAAAAATAAATAAACATTTTATTATCAATACTAAAAGCATAGTCTACTTTTCTCATTAAGTATTAAACCCTTTCCCACTTGCAGATGCATTTTGACATATCTGCAGCAGAAGTCTAAAAAACATTGTGACAAATTGTGTGATAATGTTGGTCATAATGTATTCAAAGTCATTTGTTGCAGATTTGATTTATGTGGGAAAGGGTTTATCAAGGTGCATAGCATGACTATGTGCATAATGTGAAGAAAAACATAAAAAAACATCTCGGAGAGTAATATTCTTAGCCCTTTCCAACATGCAACAAATCTGCATCAGTCCACTTTGAAAACATCTGGGCAAAAATATGGAAAATCTCTATAAATGAAAGTATATCTATTGATTAAAGTTGAAAACTTGTGCAATTTCTCCTTATGCATAAATTATTTCAATTGTCCTATGCTGCTGATGTGACAAAAAGATTCTGCAGGTCGGAAAGGATTAATACTTAACCCTTTCCCTCATATAGACGCTTTCTGACGCCTCTGCAGCAGACGGCTTTTTGAAAACATAGTGACATCCTTTTGTCACAATGTTTTCCACTTTTAGTCATAGGTTATCCATCAATTATAGAGATTTTCTATTTTTTTGACAAAATCTGTTCAAAGTCGTCTGCTGCAGAATTGTCATATGAGGGAAAGGGTTAATGTATAAACATAAAATGAGCATTGTAAAGTACACATAGGACAGTATATATACCAACTAAAACTGAATCATGAATTGTTTACCAATTCTCTGATGTAAACTAGAACTAATGTTTCCTTCATACAAAACTAGAACCATGTCTGCAGAAAACATCTGTCCAAACTTATGTACCCTGTTTTAAAGGTGCTGAAATCCAGATTATAGATAGTAAAATCAAAGTTTTCAAACTGTTCAAACGTTGTCTTGAAATATTACTCATAATTTTGAGTACAATAAACATCTAAATATTGATCGTTTATGCTTTATTTTTACTGGGTAGACATACCCAGTAAGCCAAATTTTGCACACATTAATGACTTTCAAATGACTGTTTTTCAATATTTACTGTCAAACAGTTTTGAACTATTTATTACTTACTTTGATGTCACTATTAGCAATATTTGCAGAAGTTTCAACATTTCAATTTTGTTGGTAATTTAATTTTAACCATTACTCTGTGATAGCTACATCAATGGCAATACCATATACCCATGGTGGTGAACCCTTTCTCTCATATAGACCCTTTCTGATGCATATGAGCAGACAACTTTTGAAAACAGTGTGGCAAAAGAAGAAATTGCTCAAAATGAGCAATTTCTTCTTTTGCCACAATATTTTCAACTGCTTTCAAGTCATATTACTTTCTTTAATAGAGATATTCCATATTTCTGTCTAGATGTTTTCAAAGTCGTCTGCTGCAGATTTGTTGTACAAGGAAAATGGTTAGATACATCTTGTAAGCAAAGTCAATAACCCTCACTTTCTGACATCTCAGCAGCAGACAACTTTTGAAAACATTATGACAAAAAGGAGAATTTGCTCAAAACAAAAACATTCTCAACTTGTCACAATCCTTTTTTCAATAATTATACCTTCATTTATAGAGATTTTCCATGTTTTTTCCTAGCTGTTCTTAACCCTTTCCCTCATATAGATGCTTTCTGACGCCTCTGCAGCAGAAAGCTTTTTGAAAACATAGTGGCAAAAGAATAAATTACTCAGAACGAGCAATTTCTCCTTTTGCCACAATCTTTTCAACTCAACAAGTCATAGGTTATCCATTGAATTATAGAGATTTTCTATTTTTTGACAAAATATGTTCAAAGTCGTCTGCTGCAGAATTGTCGTATCAGGGAAAGGGTTAAAGTTGCCTGCTGCAGATTTGCCGCGCATGGGAAAGGTTTAAAAGGTTTCATGACTCTAGGTCAAAAGCATTTGAAGATAAGCGAGAGTAACACAAAATTCAGGGACAAAAAAGGCTCATTAAGAGCAGTTTATAATTTTTACAAAAGTGTTTTCAACTCTATTTACTCTATTAAATAATTATACTTGCGTTTATAGACATATTATACAATTTTTTGCCTCTATATTTTAAAAGTTATCTGCTACCTATTTGTTGTATGTAAGAAAGGGTAAAAAACAGTCAATGTTGCTCACGATATTTAACCCTTTCCCACATATGACAAATCCGCAGCAGACGACTTTGAAAAACATAAGAGACAAAAATCTGAAAAATCTCCATAAAAGATAGCTTAATTGTTAAATAAAGTTGAAAACATTGTGGCCAAAGGAGGAATTGCTCATCATGAGCAATTTCACCTTTGGCCACAATGTTTAAGAAAGTCGTCAGCTGCTTTTGCGTCAAAATGCGTCTGCATGTGGGAAAGGGTTAAACAGCACAAACAAGAAATGAGAGGAACTGATTGATTGTTCCTGGATTGTGCATTCAAAGAAGTTTTACTTCAGCTTTTGAATTTGAAAATAAAACAAGAGTGTCATAAAGGCCCTTAATCGCCCACCTGAGTATCACTGAACTCAAGGTCATGGAAGTATATAGAAAGGTTGTGTTAAAGTATATATCAAAAGGCATATTATTATGAAACAAGAGGGCCATGATGGGCCTGGATAGCTCATCTGATTAGATATAACTTGGTAAATGGTTATTTCAAAATCAGGCCTATACTTTTGACGAAAATTTGTTTTATGGATTGCAACAACAGAAGATGCTGAATATACTGCACAGGGTGTTTACTGACCTAGATCATTGCTGGTTGATATTCCAAACTTTTTTTATAAGGCACCGATCAAATATACAATGATAAGTCAGGGGCCTATTGGTCATAATTGCATATTTCCAAACAAATTACTATTAAATGTATAAGATTAAAAATATCTTTTATCCTTTACCAATTAATACAGATCCTGCAGCAAATGAGATGGAAAACATCTGGGCCATTTTGTTAACATCTCTATCAAATATACAATGATAAGTCAGGGGGCCTATTGGTCATAATTGCATATTTCCAAACAAATTACTAAATGTATCAGATCAAAAATATCTTTTACCCTTTACCAATTAATACAGATCCTGCAGCAAATGACATGGAAAACATCTGGGCCATTTTTTTTAACATCTCTATAAATCGATGTCTTTTTTTTTTAGTAGACTTGAAAACATTTTTTCAAAAGGAGTAATTCACAATCACCTTTAGTCAAAATATTTCAAAATGAGTCTACATAAGGGATAGGTTAAAATCTAAGACAATTTTAGTGAGTATTTACAACATGTGAATAAAAAGGGTTCTCTGTAAACCTGTGCTAGTTCCCCTCTTTCCACATACAGCAAATCTGCAGCAGATGACTTTGGAATTTTTAGTCAAAAGTATGTTAACTCTCAATGAAAGAAAAAACAAATTATTGCATAAAGTTGAAAACTTTATGGCAAAAGAAGAAATTGCTCATCATGAGCAATTTGTCCATTTGTCACAATGTTTTCAAAAGCTGTCTAATGCAAATGCATGAGAAAGCATCTATTTGTGAGGAAAGGTTAAATTAAGCACAATTAAATATAAGCATGTCGACTAGGTCACATGAAAACTGAGATTTAACGGCAGTTAAAATGGTATGGTTGATTAGTCAGTTTGGTTTTGTACCAATAGATGACACATTAACCCTCATACGACAATTCTGCAGCAGACTACTTTTAACATATTTTGTTAAAAAATAAAAAATCTCTATTATTGAATGGATAACCTATGACTAAAAGTCGAAAACATTGTAGCAAAAGGAGAAATTGCTCGTTTTGAGCAATTTCTTCTTTTGTCAATATGTTTTCAAAAAGCTGTCTGCTGCAGAGGCGTCAGAAAGCGTCTATATGAGGGAATGGGTTAAGAAGAACTCGATCAGAGTGGAGTGACCTGCCCCTACAATTACATTATAGGGTCAGGCATACGTCAATAATGACGATCCCCTCTGGAAAGGGGGCAAATATCAAGATGGTATAGGTACAACCATTTTTTGGGACCAACCGGTTAACCCTTTCCCTCTGACATATAGACGCTTTTTGAAAACATAGTGACAAAAGAAGAAATTGCTCAAAACGAGCAATTTCTCCTTTTGACACAATCTTTTCCACTTTTAGTCATAGGTTATCCATTCAATTATAGAGATTTTCTATTTTTTGAAAAAATGTGTTTAAAGTCGTCTGCTGCAGGATTGTTGTATGAGGAAAAGGGTTAACCTTTCAAAACTCTGAATGTAGTTTGATGCATTATATGAGCCGTTCCGCGATAAAACCAACATAATGGCCTCTGCGTAATGTATTGACCGAGTTCAGCCTGCACTGTCCTCGCAGGCTATTCCGGGCAGACACATTCCCTCTCATGGGGATAGAGGTATAGAGTTTTGATGCCTGAAACAGAAAATCCACAGGAGGCAAAAACTGACTATCTGAGTTAGACTGCGCGGCATGCTTAGGCTGATCCGGGTCGATGCTTTACGCAGAGTCCACAATGTTGGTTTTCCTGCGAGACGGCTAATATATGAATTGGTAAATGCATGAAGTTGTAATGGACCCATGTAGAGTTTATGCATTGTTTACAAAGGGGTCAAAATTGCCCCTAAACCAGGGTTTTCAAAATAGGTTTTAAGTTACAACCGTTTCCCGCCAAGCCCTCGATATATTAGGGAGGTTCATGTCTGAAGTCTTATTTACCAGACTAGATAAGACTGTGCAGAGGGGCAAGATGATCTGGATCTTTTCTGTCCTCAAAGTCCAGACCCTGTATCCAATCAGAAATCTCGAACTTTGAATTAGGATAATGAGTTAATACTGGCCAAGAAGATGCAAAAGGCCAATATTCATGCGATATAAGCAGCTGGCTCCGAAACTATAAACCCTTTCCCTCATATAGACGCTTTCTGACGCCTCTGCAGCAGAAGGCTTTTTGAAAACATAGTGACAAAAGAAGAAATTGCTCACTTTTAGTCATAGGATATCTATTCAATTATAGAGATTTTCTATTTTTTGACAAAATAAGTTCAAAGTCGTCTGCTGCAGAATTGTCGTATGAGGGAAAGTGTTAAAGTCTCTAAACTTACACTGTGCTCAGAAATGAACTCCATGCTCCAAATAAGACATCTGATTGGTCAATTTTGAGTGAGTACAGATTAACCCTTTCCCTTATAAGACAAGTCTGCAGCAGACGACTTTGAACATATTTTGTCAAAAATTAGAAAATCTCTATAATTGAATGGATAACCTATGACTAAAAGTGGAAAACATTGTGTCAAAGAAGAAATGGCTCGTGTTGAGCAATTTCTTCTTTTGTCACTATGTTTTCCAAAAGCTGTCTGCTGCAGAGGCGTCAGAAAGCATCTATATGAGGGAAAGGGTTAAAGTTTTATAATTTTGGAGCCTCCAGTTATTAGATGTTTGTATTTTGTGATCCTCAATTCACTCTCTCAATGTCGATGTAAAAAGAGTTTATGATGATTATGATAATCTAGATGATCCTTCCGCTCCTAATGTCAGCATCGTTTCAACAGAGCTGTTCTTGCTGCTACAAGTATTTTAAATGCTTCTTCACTTCCTGGAGCCACGTTTTTATCCGGATGTAACAATACTGCTAATCGTCTGTATGCTTTGTTTACATCATCTCTGAAAAAAGAAAATCGAAAATTTCATTATTCCTTTGTGTAAATATAAGTGGTGCTTAGCAAAAACAAACCTTAGAGCCTGTGTTACTAATGTAGATCAGGATCAACCTGCGCATCCACACCGATTGATCAGGATCTGTAAGTCAATGAGGTGCTTACAAAATTACTGAAAGTTTTATCTATATTGATCCTTTAGCAAGGCTGCGCAGGTGGCATTTTATTGTTATAATCAGCTAAGGTTGGTTCAGCAGCAACACCAATCATATATTTTTATTACAGGCGCTCTCACTATGTTAATATGGGCTAACAGTCTATGTGGAAAAGCAGCAAGTTGCTTGGTAGGTATGCTGTGTGGAGTACTGGTGTGAGAAAGCTAGGAAACATGTTAGTAAGTGAACTGACTGCCAAAGATATGACAGAAAGTTGTTATAAACGGCATTAAGCCCAAAGCAATCAATCATTCAATATGACAATAATTTACCTTGAAATAATAAACTCAAAATAAACATTCGTTGAAAATAATGTAACATCTAAAAAATTGGAAGTGTTCTTTTTTAGCTGAATATGTATACTATTATGTCTGTGGGTTCTGTTTTCAAAATTGTGTTATCATCTATATTAATTACACTTCAAAATTTCTAGTTGTTGAAACTGTTTCCCTATGGGTAGACAAATGAGACAATACAAAGTAAAACTATCACTGAATGTGATTAATACCCCCGAACGCCACCCTGATAGTGCTTTACCATTGAATGAAGTATTATTAAATTCCATCCAGTAGTTTTCAAGTTTTTTTCCAAACAAAACCCCCCAGTAAAACAGCAACAAAGGGCAATGACTCTGTAGTTAGCTAAAATAGAGTGATGGCTCTTGTACACTGAACCTCCTCTTATTGTGCTCTACCATTGTATGCAGTTTTATTAAATTCCATCATATAGTTTTAAAGTTATTTCCAGACAAAAAAAAGTAAGAAAGGGCAATTACTCTGTAATTAGCTAAAAATAGAGTTATTGTTCTTGTACACTGCACTTCCTCACAATTGTGCTCTACCATAGTATGAAGTCCCTTAAGTTTGAAAATTATTCTCCGGACGAGAAAACAGTAAGAAAAGGCACTGAAAGTTATTCTCAAGATAAGAAAAAAGTAAGAAAGGGCAATAGCTCTACCATTGTATGTATTTTTTTATTAAATTCCATCCAGTTATTTTAAAGTTATTCTCTGGACAAGAACAAAGTAACAAAGGAAAAATAACTCTGTGATTAGCTAAAATAGAGTTATGGTTCCTATACACTGCACTTCCTCTCACTGTGTTGTATCATCGTATGAAGTTTTGACCTCTTTTGCCAGAAATGCCTGTAAAAGCCAATAATTTCAAAACCTATAAAGGTCAGTTTTCGCTTGGCATGGCTCAAAACAGGTAATCGTTAACAAATATATAAGCTTGTTCACAGCAATTGCCGTCTTGGACAGAACAATGGGAATACTGATAATTTCATACTGAGCCGAAAACAACCTTGAGTCTGCAATTTTGAAAATATTTTGAACAAAATATTGAAAATCTTTATAAACGATGGCATAATTATTGAATAGATTTGAAAACATTGTTGCAAATGGAGAAATTGCTCATGATCCTCCTTTTCTCAAAGTATTTTCAAAAGTCCTCTGCTGCTGATGCGTCAAAACGTGTCTGCAAGTGGGAAAGGGTTTCCACAAATATCAATTCTTTTCCTGATGCAGGCGACATGAAAAGCTTCTGAGGCAGACCATTTTTAAACAATACTTACTTTGAAGCACCGTCTCTTAGACCTAATCTCTCGTAATCACCTCTGGCATTTTTTAACCTCTGTATAGCGTCTATTTGATCTTTGGTATAGCCTAGTTGCGTCGTAAATGGCCCCTTCTTCCCGCCGTTGTCTACAGCTGTCATTACATCCTCGAATAATGCCTAATGGGTAAAATAAACAAGAGAGTTTGAAGGAAGGCATGCCTTGCCGGCCAATATGACATTAAGTGAAAGTGAGGCCAATATAATTATGGCGAAGAATTTTTTTTTTTTTTGTCCCTCTGCTATTAAGACAGGCAACGTAAAGTTAGATAAAAATATTAATTGGTTACCATTATCAATCAAGGCACTCAAAATACAGTGAAACCAGTCAAACCAGCATTGAGAGAGAAAACCCTTTCCCACATACAGACGACTTTTGTAACCATTGTAACCATTGTGGCAAAAGGAGAAAGTGCTCTGAAAACAAGCAATTTCTCCATTTACAATAATGTTTTTACTCTATTTAATAATGACACTTTCATTAATAGAGATTTTCTAAGTTTTAGCTTAGTCATCTGTTGCAAATTTGTTGTATGTCAGAAAAGGTTAATAAAATTGGGTGTTTCTTAGCATTCAGTAACAAGCTATTCGGATAAAATGGTCTATTCTTAAATGTCTTATTGGTAGTTACTTACAACAAAACTAGAATGGAGTGCTCCCCGGAGCACGTGTGTCACCTGCCGAGGCCTTGTCAGAAAATTTTAATTTTTGACAGAAAAGGGGCAATAACTCTGATATAAAAAATATTTGGATTATCTCCCTTTTGTGAACCCATCACACGCATTGATATAAACATTTGTCAGAAGTTTCAATGTAATCCTTTGAGTAGAAAAAAAGTTATTTGAAAACTTGACAAAAAAGTGTGACGAGGGACAGACGGACGGGCGGACAGACGTCGGACAAAAAAAAAGTTATCCCTTAGTGCCTACCATGCTACGCAGGTGACACAAAAACACCTTTTAATTCTGTATCTATTAAAGACTTTCTTTGATTTCATTGTGGTAGATGACTGGTGAAAATATTGTAGGAAAAGTAGAAATTGCTATTTTTTTCTTCTTTTTTTGTACCAAAATGAATCTTTCAGATATAACACTTTTTGCTTCACTTATCCATTAAGCAGTCAACTCGAAAATATGTAATTGGTAAATGTTTAACCTTTCCCCACATACAGCAAATCTGTAGCAAACGACTTTGAAGACTGCAAGGCAAAACTGAAAATATAATTCTATAAATTTATGAAAATATAATTTTTCAATGAAGTTGAATTCAACGTGGCAAATGCAGAAATTGCTCATCATGAAAAATTTCTCCCTTTGCCAAAGTGATTTCAAAAGTCGTGTGCTTCATAGGCATCAGAATGCGCCTACATGTGGGAAAGAGTATAAATCTACAAAGATATACCTGAAACACTTCTGTTACTCCTTCGCCAGTCTGAGCGGATGTCTCAAAGTATTGGAATCCTCGACTGTCAGCCCAGATCTTACCTTCTGCCTGTTCTACCACTCTTTTCTTATCTGCCTGAAAATATAATCCGGATAAATGTTATGGTTTTCAGTGGATTATTGAAAAACAAGAGTAGATTATAACCCGATAAAGTCGCTGTTCAAAACAGTGAATTTTATCGCTAAGTGATAATTTTCACTGTAAACTCTTTTTTTTAACCCACATCAATACATAATCAGTATTTAACCCTTTCCCTCATACAACAATTCTGCAGCAGACGACTTTGAACATATTTTGTGAAAAAATAGAATATCTCTATAAATGAATGGATAACCTGTGACTAAAAGTGGAAAACATTGTGTCAAAAGGAGAAATTGCTTGTTTTGAGCGATTTCTTCTTTTGTCACTATGTTTTCAAAAAGCTGTATGCTGCAGAGGCGTCAGAAAGCGTCTATATGAGGGAAAGGGTTAAGGCATGAAGTAAACTGTTAAACCGTATCCCATATGACATATTTGCACCAAGCGACATCAAAAACATCTGGTTAAAATATTAAAATCTCTATAAACGAAGGCTTATTCAATGAGTAGAGTTGAAAACATTGTGGCAAAAGGAGAAATTGCTCATTATAAGCAATGTTTACTTTTTACACATTTCTTTTTGTTATTTGTCTGCTGCAGAGGCGTCAAAAAGTGTCTGTATGTGAGAAAGGGTTGAAAGTAAGAAAAGATATATTTCCGTTTGTGTAATATAACCCTTTCCCTCATATATACCTCTCTGGCGCCTCTGCAGCAGACGTCTTTTTGAAAACATAGTGACAAAAGAAGAAATTGCTCAAAACGAGCAATTTCTCCTTTTGCCACAATGTGTTCCACTTTTAGTCATAGGTTAACCATTCAATTATAGAGATTTTCTATATTTTGACAAAATATGTTTAAAGTCGTCTGCTGCAGATTTGTCGTATGAGGGAAAGGGTTAAACAGTATCATTTTTGATACCGATTCAGTGACATGTATATCAAAATCTTACAACAAATCAAACAATTATCCTCTTTAATTAACCCTTTCCCACACACAACAATTCTGCAGCAGAATACTTTGAAAACATGCAATCAATTCTATGGAAAATCGCTCTATATGAAAAAAGTGTTAGCGAATAGAGTTGAAAATAGTATGACAAAAGGAGAGGACTTTCTCCTTTTGTTACTATGTTTTCAGAAGTTGTCTGCTGCAGAAGCATAAAAAATTGTCTGTATAATGGTAAAGGGTTAAATAAGTGCAACTAAAAATATCACTGAAGGTGATGAATACCCCAAGCTGGTGCCTGACAATATACATATGTATGAGAAATTCAAGGGGCCATAACTCATTTAAAAATAATTCCAGTGCAACTAGCCGACAATATGCACAACTAGGCTTGGTATCAATCATTCTTGTGAAGTTATATTGAATTCTGACCAATGGGTTTTTGAGGAATAGTGTTCACAAAAAATGTCTGTAGACCAATGGACCGACTATGTATCTGGGGGTATAATAAAATATCATGGCTTATTTGGATCTTTTCAATAAGGAACGAATATCTTCTAATTACATCTCAACATGTTTAACCAATCAGGAACTGTGTGATGTTGTTAAATTCGAACAAGAGGACCATGCTAGTTCTATATCTATTGTTATATTTGAGAAAGTCAGGAAAGATGTTGCTTAACCCTTACTGATGCCTCTGCAGCAGACGGCTTTTTGAAAACATAGTGACAAAGGAAGAAATTGCACAAAACAAGCAATTTCTCCTTTTACCTCAATGTTTTCCACTTTTAGTCATAGGTTATCCATAAAATTATAGAAATTTTCTACTTTTTGACAATATATGTTCAAAATCGTCTGCTGCAGAATTGTTGTATGTGGGAAAGGGTTAACCAATCAGGAACTGTGTGACGTTGTGAATTTGGGCCAAGAGGACCATGATAGTCCATATATCTGTAATGTCTCGAATATGACATGTTCATTTATATTGCATCTATTCATATGTATTGGTAGTCAGTTTTGACCTAGATTTGCCCTACCAGATTTTCCATAACTAATCGCCGATTTAATGTTTGTGCTTTGGAAGTACAGGCCTTAGTTTACCTTGCAGTATTTGCAATGTACAAGCATTCATTTTATTAAGTAGTTACCTGTTGTCATAGTCTGTATGGTGTGTATTTCCATTTAAACCTGACTCGATTTTGCAAGAGTTGTGTATTTGCAGGGTAAACATACTATGACAAACATCGCATGTAATTTTTCGGACAAACACCAGAGGTGTGGGCGGGACCTATTAAAGGGCGTTGCTTTTACCTTTATTTGGGACACCCTTATTTGTTATAACGGATTCTCGCCATCGCGGGTGGATGTGCTGAAGAGCAAGCTATTTAAACATAATAGTTATCCGCAATTATTCGTTTTATGTATTTTATTTAGTGAATTCTGGTCAGTTCGGCCTCGGGTTCGGTCGGCCCTGGTAAATTGACATGTTTTGAAAGTATATTGGTGCGTTTGTTATCCATTCTAAGTATGACTTATCCAAAAATATGAGTGCTCTTCTACTCAACCTGGCGTCCGCATCACACGTTGGTTCAGAATGTGCATGCTTATATATACTACATGTATATATGTTTTGGGAGACCGTGGTACAGAGGTAGAGCGTCAACGGTCACGGGTTCGAGTCCCGTGATGAGCGGATTCTGCCTTTGGGATTTTTCCACACAAACGGCGCGAGTACGATTTGCATGCTTATATATACTACATGTACACGTTTTGGAGACAGTGGCGCAGAGGTATAGCGTCAACGGTCCCGGGTTCGAGTCCCGTGATGACAGGGTTCTGCGTTTGGGATTTTTCCATTTTTCCACACAACCGGCGCGAATACGAATTTTCATGCTTATATATACTACATGTATACGTTTGGGTGACGGTGGCACAGAGGTAGAGCGTCAACGGTCCCGGGTTCGAGTCCCGTGATGAACCGGTTCTGCATTTTGGATTTTTCTACACAACCGGCGCGAGTACGAAATTGCATGCTTATATATACTACATGTATACATACGTTTGGGAGACCTTGGCACAGAGGTAGAGGGTCATCGGTCCCGGGTTCAAGTCCCGTGAGGAGCGGGTTCTGCCTTTTGGATTTTTCCACACAACCGGCGCGAGTACGATTGTGCATGCTTATATATACTACATGTACACGTTTTGGAGACCGTGGCACAGAGGTAGAGCGTCAACGGTCCCGGGTTCGAGTCCCGTGATGAGCGGGTTCTGCCTTTGGGATTTTTCCACACAACCGGCGCGAGTACGAATTTGCTTGCTTATATTTACTACATGTATACGTTTTGGAGACAGTGGCATAGAGGTAAAGCGTCAACGGTCCCGGGTTAGAGTCCTGTGATGAGCGGGTTCTGCCTTTTGGATTTTCCACACAACCGGCGCGAGTACGAATGTGCATGCTTATATATACTACATGTATACGTTTGGGAGACCGTGGCACAGAGGTAGAGCGTCAACGGTCTCGTGATGAGCTGGTTCTGCCTTTGGGATTTTTACACATAAACGGCGCGAGTACTGGGTCCGAAACTATAAAATTTTAATCTGTGCTCAGAATTTGTGCTCAAGTATCTGTTTGGCCAGAAGCAAATTCGTTCTCCAAATTGACCAATCAAAAGCCTTATTTGGAGCATGGAGTTCATTTCTGAGCATGGAGCACGTTTTAAAAGTTTTATAGTTTCAGGGCCTGGTTAGGAATCCATGAAGCAGACGCCGAGCTTAAAGTTTGTTTCGCAATCGATGTTAAATGAATAAGTTTAAACTTACATGTATTGCATTGTTGTTTCTTTACTTATAAATTATGGTTAGAGTTTAAGAGTCCATATCTCAGTATTCTCCATTCATAGGTTATAATTGCTGATTTTCTCCGCGAGGGAAATGTACTGTAGGGTGCATACATGTATACATACACCTACACCCATACTGGTTAACAGATGCAAATAATTATATCATGCATGCAAATGAACTCTGATGATTGACAACATATAAATATCACAAAGATATACGTTGACAACCATCTGAGGAAATTCTGTTTAAGTTCAATCTCTCCATACACAAGTTCTAGTCGATGGTTTTTTCATTGGGATAATGAATTATGAGGCACATTCACGTATGAAAGTATCACATACTTATGAACAGACCCTAATTACATAACATGCGTGAAAATTACCCTGGATGTTTGTCAACGTATACAATTAACCAAAGATATACGATGACAACCATCACATGACATTCTACTTCAGTTCAATATCTCCATATAATGATTCTAGTTGATGACTTTCTGCATGGGGGAAATTCATTCTACGGCACTCATAAATATGCAATAATCACATATAACCATGTACATATAAACACACCCTAAATACATAACATATATGCGTAAAAATGACCCCTGGTGTTTGTCAACGTATATAGTTAACCAAAACAACACAATCTCTCTATACACTAATTATAGTTGGTGGCTTTCTGCATTGGGGGGGGGGGGGGGGGGGGGGGGTGCATTGTAGGGCAGGAACACGTATACCATTATCACATATCAGCGATTTTTTTCCTTCTTTAGCTGGTACCGTTTAACGGACCCATTCACAATTACAAACGGCTCTTCACAATTTTCCAAAAGGGTCCGACGGACCCATTCACAATTCTGGCCAAAAGGGTCCGTCAATTCACAATTCTGGCCGACTAGCCTAATTTTAACTTTGTAACTAGCTTTTCTGACAAAATCAAAAACATTCTCGGCCCGTCGCTGTTGTTTACATTTTAAAACAAATCGCAACATTTCTCAGTGCCGTATATCCATTCAGGTGTCGCAATTATTTATCGGAAACAAATATTTAACGAAATAATTATATTTCTTATTTGTACAATAAGTATTGGGAGTTGGGTGATATTTCGTTTATTTATTTTTTACCCATTTCGACTTGTCGACTTAACGTGTTTTAAGAAAAAACATGGCGTCCGACGAAATTTTTCGCTGATGTGAATTGGATTTTCATGTACTTAAATGGTAACTGCATATTTTCTAGACTCAATTTAATGTTAAATATGATTTATTTAATCGTTGCAATAGCTGCCTATGATGTTAACAGCGGATAAATGAGAACAAAATTACTTATTGAAGACGCATGCATTTATAACTAAAGCGTCTAGATGATTACGATAAAAACGATTTGACAATGTCGAGATATAATAAATATTATCAGAAAAAACTACCATCAGCGCCTGAAAAGGCTATAAAACGATCAATTATTTGGTAAGGCACAATTGGACACTAGCCATGATACTGAGCAGCGTACAGAACATTCACCAGGGCCATGCATGGAAACAGTTTTAACTGTCTAAACCCAACTAGAATTAGGGTCCGTATCGCCTACATCTGAATCTCAAACTGTATCCCCTGCTACTCAAACTGACGATTTAGTGATCGTAGCTAGTAATGCAAGCCTCAACACAGACAGCGGCTTATTATTAAGTTACATAGCTGTAATATTTAAATTCACAATTTTATGGAAACAACAACACTATTTTTCACAATTTCCCTGGTACCGGACCCATTCACAATTTAGGTAAAAAAATCGCTGCATATACACACGTACTTATGACCAGACCCTAAATACATATCATGCATGAAACCGACCTCTGATGTTTGTCAACGTATAAATTTCACCAAAAATATACGTTGACAAACATCACAAGGACATTCTCCTTCAGTTCAATCTCTCTATACACTGATTCTAGAGGAAGGTCTGGGAAATGCACTGTAGGGCACGAACTCGTATGAAATTATCACATATACACACGCACATTATATATATATTCACAGACCCTAAATACATAACTTATGCGTGAAAATGACCCCTGATGTTTGTCCACGTATAGAGTTAACTAAAACTATACGTTGCCAAACAACACAGGACATTTTTTCTTCAGTTCCATCTCTCCCATCTCTCCATACACTGGCTCTAGTTGATGGCTTTTTGCATGGGGGAAATGCTTTGTAGGGCACGAACAGGTATACAATGATCACATAATTATACACACGTACTTATGTATGACCCAAAACTATACGTTGACAAACATCACAGGACATTCTCTTTCGGTTCAATGTCTCCATACACCGATTACTAGTTGACGGCTTTCTTCATGGGTGAAATACATTGTAGGACACGAACAGGTATACAATGATCAGATATACACAAGTACTTTGGACCAGACCCTAAATACAAATCTTGCATGAAAACGACCCCTGATGTTTGTCACCGTATAAATTTCACCAAAAATATACGTTGACAAACATCACAGGACATTTTCTTCAGATCAATCTCTCCTTACACTGATTCTAGTTAATGGCCTTCTGCATGGAGGAAATGCATTGGAGGGCACGAACACGTGTGAGATGATCACATATATACTTATGAACAAACCCTAAATACATATCATGCATACAAACGACTCCTGATGTTTGTCAACGTAAAAAATACACCAAAAGATATACGTTGACAAACATCACAGGACATTCTCTTCAGATCAATCTCTCTATACACTGATTCTAGAGGAAGGTCAGGGAAATGCATTGTAGGGCACGAACTCGTATTTAATTATCACATATACACACGTACATATTCACAGACCCTAAATACATAACTTATGCGTGAAAATGACCCCTGATGTTTGCCCGGTTTGGCCACGTATAGAGTTAACCAAAACTATACGTTGCCAAACATCACAGGACATCTCCATACACTGATTCTAGTTGTTGGCTTTCTGTATGTTGGCAATGCTTTGTAGGGCACGAACAGGTATACAATGATCACCAAATTATACACACGTACTTATGAACCAAAACTATACGTTGACAAACATCACAGGACATTCTCCTTCAGTTCAATGTCTCCATACACTGATTACTAGTTGACGGCTTTCTTCATGGGGGAAATGCATTGTAGGGCACGAACACGTATACAATGATCACATATACACATGTATCTATGACCAGACCCTTAATACATAACATGCATGAAAACGACCTCTGATGTTTGTCAACGTATAAATTTCACCAGAAATATACGTTGACAAACATCACAGGACATTCTGCTTCAGCTCAATCTCTCCATACACTGATTGTAGTCGATGGCTTTCTGCATGAGGAAAATGCATTATAAGGCACGAACACGTAAAAAAAGGATCATATATAGACACGTACTTATGAACAAACCCTAAATACATAAAATGCGTAAAAATGACCCCTGATGTTTGTCAACGTATACAGTTAACCAAATATATACGTTGACAAACATCACAGGACATTCACTTATTCTAGTTAATGGCTTTCTGTATCGGGGAAATGCATTGTAGGGCACGAACACGTATGAAACGATCACATATACACACGTATATATTAACAGATCCTAAGTAGACAACATATGCGTGGAGATTACCCCTGGTGTTTACCAACGTATGAAGTAAACCAAAGCAATACGTTGACAAACATCACAGGACATTCTCCTTCAGGTGAATATCTCCATACAGTGTTTCTAGGTAAAGCATTGAAATTGACCCCTGACGTTTGTAAAAGTATAACGTAAACCAAAACTATACGTTGACAAACATCACAGGTAATTCTCCTTCAGATCAATATCTCCATACACTGTTTCTAGGTAAAGCTTTGAAATGACCTCTGATGTTTGTCAAAATATAACGTAAACCAAAACTATACGTTGACAAACATCACAGGTCATTCTCCTTCAGATCAATATCTCCATACACTGTTTCTAGGTAAAGCTTTGAAATGACCTCTGATGTTTGTCAAAGTATAACGTAAACCAAATATATACGTTGACAAACATCACAGGTAATTCTCCTTCAGATCAATATCTCCATACACTGTTTCTAGGTAAAGCTTGGAAATGACCTCTGATGTTTGTCAAAGTATAACGTAAACCAAAACTATACGTTGACAAACATCACAGGTCATTCTCCTTCAGATCAATATCTCCATACACTGTTTCTAGGTAAAGCTTTGAAATGACCTCTGATGTTTGTCAAAATATAACGTAAACCAAAACTATACGTTGACAAACATCACAGGTAATTCTCATTCAGATCAATATCTCCATACACTGTTTCTAGGTAAAGCTTGGAAATGACCCCTGATGTTTGTCAAAGTATAACGTAAACCAAATATATACGTTGACAAACATCAGAGGTCATTCTCCTTCAGATCAATATCTCCATACACTGTTTCTAGGTAAAACTTTGAAATGACCTCTGATGTTTGTCAAAGTATACATTTCACCAAAACTATACGTTGACAAACATCACAGGTCATTCTCCTTCAGATCAATATCTCCATACACTGTTTCTAGGTAAAGCTTTGAAATGACCCCTGATGTTTGTCAAAGTATAACGTAAACCAAATATATACGTTGACAAACATCACAGGTCATTCTCCTTCAGATCAATATCTCCATACACTGTTTCTAGGTAAAACTTTGAAATGACCTCTGATGTTTGTCAAAGTATACATTTCACCAAAACTGTACGTTGACAAACATCACAGGACATTCTCCTTCAGATCAATATCTTCATACACTGTATCTAGGTAAAGCTTGGCTTGGAACTGACCTCTGATGTTTCTCAAAGTATAACGTAAACTTAAACTATACGTTGACAAACATCACAGGTCATTCTCCTTCAGATCAATATCTCCATACACTGTTTCTAGGTAAAACTTTGAAATGACCTCTGATGTTTGTCAAAGTATACATTTCACCAAAACTATACGTTGACAAACATCACAGGTCATTCTCCTTCAGATGAATATCTCCATACACTGTTTCTAGGTAAAGCTTTGAAATGACCCCTGATGTTTGTCAAAGTATAACGTAAACCAAATATATACGTTGACAAACATCACAGGTCATTCTCCTTCAGATCAATATCTCCATACACTGTTTCTAGGTAAAGCTTGGAAATGACCTGTGATGTTTGTCAAAGTATACATTTCACCAAAACTGTACGTTGACAAACATCACAGGACATTCTCCTTCAGATCAATATCTTCATACACTGTATCTAGGTAAAGCTTGGCTTGGAACTGACCTCTGATGTTTGTCAAAGTATAACGTAAACTAAAACTATACGTTGACAAACATCACAGGTCATTCTCTTTCAGATCAATATCTCCATACACTGTTTCTAGGTAAAGCTTTGAAATGACCTCTGATGTTTGTCAAAGTATAACGTAAACCAAATATATACGTTGACAAACATCACAGGTCATTCTCCTTCAGATCAATATCTCCATACACTGTTTCTAGGTAAAGCTTTGAAATGACCTCTGATGTTTGTCAATATATATAACGTAAACCAAAACTATACGTTGACAAACATCACAGGTAATTCTCATTCAGATCAATATCTCTATACACTGTTTCTAGGTAAAGCTTGGAAATGACCTCTGATGTTTGTCAAAGTATAACGTAAACCAAAACTATACGTTGACAAACATCACAGGTAATTCTCCTTCAGATCAATATCTTCATACACTGTTTCTAGGTAAAGCTTGGAAATGACCCCTGTTGTTTGTCAAAGTATAACGTAAACCAAAACTATACGTTGACAAACATCACAGGTAATTCTCCTTCAGATCAATATCTCCATACACTGTTTCTAGGTAAAGCTTGGAAATGACCTCTGATGTTTGTCAAAGTATGACGTAAACCAAATATATACGTTGACAAACATCACAGGTCATTCTCCTTCAGATCAATATCTCCATACACTGTTTCTAGGTAAAGCTTGGAAATGACCTGTGATGTTTGTCAAAGTATACATTTCACCAAAACTGTACGTTGACAAACATCACAGGACATTCTCCTTCAGATCAATATCTTCATACACTGTATCTAGGTAAAGCTTGGCTTGGAACTGACCTCTGATGTTTGTCAAAGTATAACGTAAACTAAAACTATACGTTGACAAACATCACAGGTCATTCTCTTTCAGATCAATATCTCCATACACTGTTTCTAGGTAAAGCTTTGAAATGACCTCTGATGTTTGTCAAAGTATAACGTAAACCAAATATATACGTTGACAAACATCACAGGTCATTCTCCTTCAGATCAATATCTCCATACACTGTTTCTAGGTAAAGCTTTGAAATGACCTCTGATGTTTGTCAATATATATAACGTAAACCAAAACTATACGTTGACAAACATCACAGGTAATTCTCATTCAGATCAATATCTCTATACACTGTTTCTAGGTAAAGCTTGGAAATGACCTCTGATGTTTGTCAAAGTATAACGTAAACCAAAACTATACGTTGACAAACATCACAGGTAATTCTCCTTCAGATCAATATCTTCATACACTGTTTCTAGGTAAAGCTTGGAAATGACCCCTGTTGTTTGTCAAAGTATAACGTAAACCAAAACTATACGTTGACAAACATCACAGGTAATTCTCCTTCAGATCAATATCTCCATACACTGTTTCTAGGTAAAGCTTGGAAATGACCTCTGATGTTTGTCAAAGTATGACGTAAACCAAATATATACGTTGACAAACATCACAGGTAATTCTCCTTCAGATCAATATATCCATACACTGTTTCTAGGTAAAGCTTGGAAATGACCCCTGATGTTTGTCAAAGTATAACGTAAACCAAATATATACGTTGACAAACATCACAGGTCATTCTCCTTCAGATCAATATCTCCATACACTGTTTCTAGGTAAAACTTTGAAATGACCTCTGATGTTTGTCAAAGTATACATTTCACCAAAACTATACGTTGACAAACATCACAGGTCATTCTCCTTCAGATCAATATCTCCATACACTGTTTCTAGGTAAAGCTTTGAAATGACCTCTGATGTTTGTCAAAATATAACGTAAACCAAAACTATACGTTGACAAACATCACAGGTAATTCTCATTCAGATCAATATCTCTATACACTGTTTCTAGGTAAAGCTTGGAAATGACCTCTGATGTTTGTCAAAGTATAACGTAAACCAAAACTATACGTTGACAAACATCACAGGTAATTCTCCTTCAGATCAATATCTTCATACACTGTTTCTAGGTAAAGCTTGGAAATGACCCCTGATGTTTGTCAAAGTATAACGTAAACCAAAACTATACGTTGACAAACATCACAGGTAATTCTCCTTCAGATCAATATCTCCATACACTGTTTCTAGGTAAAGCTTGGAAATGACCTCTGATGTTTGTCAAAGTATGACGTAAACCAAATATATACGTTGACAAACATCACAGGTAATTCTCCTTCAGATCAATATCTCCATACACTGTTTCTAGGTAAAGCTTGGAAATGACCCCTGATGTTTGTCAAAGTATAACGTAAACCAAATATATACGTTGACAAATACACAGGTCATTCTCCTTCAGATCAATATCTCCATACACTGTTTCTAGGTAAAACTTTGAAATGACCTCTGATGTTTGTCAAAGTATACATTTCACCAAAACTATACGTTGACAAACATCACAGGTCATTCTCCTTCAGATCAATATCTCCATACACTGTTTCTAGGTAAAACTTTGAAATGACCTCTGATGTTTGTCAAAGTATACATTTCACCAAAACTGTACGTTGACAAACATCACAGGACATTCTCCTTCAGATCAATATCTTCATACACTGTATCTAGGTAAAGCTTGGCTTGGAACTGACCTCTGATGTTTGTCAAAGTATAACGTAAACTAAAACTATACGTTGACAAACATCACAGGTCATTCTCCTTCAGATCAATATCTCCATACACTGTTTCTAGGTAAAGCTTGGAAATGACCTCTGATGTTTGTCAAAGTATACATTTCACCAAAACTATACGTTGACAAACATCACAGGTCATTCTCCTTCAGATGAATATCTCCATACACTGTTTCTAGGTAAAGCTTTGAAATGACCCCTGATGTTTGTCAAAGTATAACGTAAACCAAATATATACGTTGACAAACATCACAGGTCATTCTCCTTCAGATCAATATCTCCATACACTGTTTCTAGGTAAAGCTTGGAAATGACCTGTGATGTTTGTCAAAGTATACATTTCACCAAAACTGTACGTTGACAAACATCACAGGACATTCTCCTTCAGATCAATATCTTCATACACTGTATCTAGGTAAAGCTTGGCTTGGAACTGACCTCTGATGTTTGTCAAAGTATAACGTAAACTAAAACTATACGTTGACAAACATCACAGGTCATTCTCTTTCAGATCAATATCTCCATACACTGTTTCTAGGTAAAGCTTTGAAATGACCTCTGATGTTTGTCAAAGTATAACGTAAACCAAATATATACGTTGACAAACATCACAGGTCATTCTCCTTCAGATCAATATCTCCATACACTGTTTCTAGGTAAAGCTTTGAAATGACCTCTGATGTTTGTCAAAATATAACGTAAACCAAAACTATACGTTGACAAACATCACAGGTAATTCTCATTCAGATCAATATCTCTATACACTGTTTCTAGGTAAAGCTTGGAAATGACCTCTGATGTTTGTCAAAGTATAACGTAAACCAAAACTATACGTTGACAAACATCACAGGTAATTCTCCTTCAGATCAATATCTTCATACACTGTTTCTAGGTAAAGCTTGGAAATGACCCCTGTTGTTTGTCAAAGTATAACGTAAACCAAAACTATACGTTGACAAACATCACAGGTAATTCTCCTTCAGATCAATATCTCCATACACTGTTTCTAGGTAAAGCTTGGAAATGACCTCTGATGTTTGTCAAAGTATGACGTAAACCAAATATATACGTTGACAAACATCACAGGTAATTCTCCTTCAGATCAATATATCCATACACTGTTTCTAGGTAAAGCTTGGAAATGACCCCTGATGTTTGTCAAAGTATAACGTAAACCAAATATATACGTTGACAAACATCACAGGTCATTCTCCTTCAGATCAATATCTCCATACACTGTTTCTAGGTAAAACTTTGAAATGACCTCTGATGTTTGTCAAAGTATACATTTCACCAAAACTATACGTTGACAAACATCACAGGTCATTCTCCTTCAGATCAATATCTCCATACACTGTTTCTAGGTAAAGCTTTGAAATGACCTCTGATGTTTGTCAAAATATAACGTAAACCAAAACTATACGTTGACAAACATCACAGGTAATTCTCATTCAGATCAATATCTCTATACACTGTTTCTAGGTAAAGCTTGGAAATGACCTCTGATGTTTGTCAAAGTATAACGTAAACCAAAACTATACGTTGACAAACATCACAGGTAATTCTCCTTCAGATCAATATCTTCATACACTGTTTCTAGGTAAAGCTTGGAAATGACCCCTGATGTTTGTCAAAGTATAATGTAAACCAAAACTATACGTTGACAAACATCACAGGTAATTCTCCTTCAGATCAATATCTCCATACACTGTTTCTAGGTAAAGCTTGGAAATGACCTCTGATGTTTGTCAAAGTATGACGTAAACCAAATATATACGTTGACAAACATCACAGGTAATTCTCCTTCAGATCAATATCTCCATACACTGTTTCTAGGTAAAGCTTGGAAATGACCCCTGATGTTTGTCAAAGTATAACGTAAACCAAATATATACGTTGACAAATACACAGGTCATTCTCCTTCAGATCAATATCTCCATACACTGTTTCTAGGTAAAACTTTGAAATGACCTCTGATGTTTGTCAAAGTATACATTTCACCAAAACTATACGTTGACAAACATCACAGGTCATTCTCCTTCAGATCAATATCTCCATACACTGTTTCTAGGTAAAACTTTGAAATGACCTCTGATGTTTGTCAAAGTATACATTTCACCAAAACTGTACGTTGACAAACATCACAGGACATTCTCCTTCAGATCAATATCTTCATACACTGTATCTAGGTAAAGCTTGGCTTGGAACTGACCTCTGATGTTTGTCAAAGTATAACGTAAACTAAAACTATACGTTGACAAACATCACAGGTCATTCTCCTTCAGATCAATATCTCCATACACTGTTTCTAGGTAAAGCTTGGAAATGACCTCTGATGTTTGTCAAAGTATAACGTAAACCAAATATATACGTTGACAAACATCACAGGTAATTCTCCTTCAGATCAATATCTCCATACACTGTTTCTAGGTAAAGCTTTGAAATGACCTCTGATGTTTGTCAAAGTATAATGTAAACCAAAATTATACGTTGACAAACATCACAGGTCATTCTCCTTCAGATCAATATCTCCATACACTGTTTCTAGGTAAAGCTTGGAAATGACCTCTGATGTTTGTCAAAGTATAACGTAAACCAAACTATACGTTGACAAACGCAACAGGACTTTCTCCTTCAGATCAATTTCTCCGTACACTGACTCTAGTTGATGGCTTTCTCTATGGGTGAAATGCATTGTATTGTACGAACAGGTGTGAAGTCATCACATATACACAGGTACTTTGAACAGACCCTAAATACACAACACATGCGTGAAAACGACCCCTGATGTTTGTCAACGTATACATTTCACCAAAACTGTACGTTCACAAACAGCACAGATCATTCTCCTACAGTTCAATGTGTCCATATACTGATTCTCGTTGATTGCTGTCTGCATGGGGGAAATGCATTTTAGGGCACAAACACGTATGGAATGATCACATATACAAACGTACATATATAATGACCAGACCCAAAATACATTACATATGCGTGAAAACGTATACAACTCACAAAGGATATACGTTGACAAACATCACATTACACATGAAAAACATCAGAGGGCATTGTCATGCATAAAACGAATTTGGGGTCTATTCACAAGTTTGAATGAATATGTGATCATTGCATATGTGTTCGTGTCCTTCAATACAATTCCCCCATGCAGAAAGCCATCAACAAGAATCTATGTATGGAGAGATTGAACTGAAGAAAAATGTCCTGTGATGTTTTTCAACGTATATCTTTGGTGAGTTTTATACTTTGACAAACACAAGTTGTCATTTTTTTGCATGATATATATTTAGGGTCTGTTCACCAGAATCTTTGTATATATATATGATCCTTTCATATGTGTGTACGCGCCCTTAATTACATTTCCACCGGGAAGAAGGCCATCAACTAGAATATGTGTTTGGAGAAATCGACTCGAAGTAGAATGTCCTGTGATGTTTGTCAACGTACAATTTTGGTGACATAACAATCATCAGGGGTATTTTTTAAGTACGTATGTAGATATGATAATTCCATACGTGTATGCGCCCTACAGTAACCCCCCCCCCCCCCCCCCAAATCAATAAAAAAGCAATCAACTAGAACATGTGTATAGAGAGATTGAACTGAAGTAGTTTGTCAACGTATATTTTGGGTGAGGGTTATATATTGACAAACATCACGGGTAACTTTCACGCCTGTGATGTATTTAAGATATGTTCATAGGTATGTTCATAGGTATGTTTATAAATGTGATCATTTCCTTTGTGTACGCGGACTACAATACGAATGCAGAAAGCCATCTACGAGGATCAGTGTTTGAAGAGATTGAACTGAAGTAAAAAAATCCTGGGATGTTTGCCAGTGTATATCATTGGGGTTATACGCTGACAAAGATAAGGGGTCATTTTTTATGAATGACATGAATTTGGTATATGTGTTTATGTGATCATGTCACACGTGTACGCGCCCTTAAATACATTTCCTCCACGAAGAAAGCCATCTACGAAAAGCTTACACTGAAGTACAATCTCCTGTGATGTTTTTCAACGTATATTGTTGAGTGCTGTATACGTTGACAAACATCAGGGGTCATTTTCACGCATGTTGTGTATTTGGGATATGTTCACCAGAATGTGTTTATATGTGAACATTTGATAAGTGTACGCCATACAATACCTTTCTCCTATGAATACGCGAACAAAGTCATTACCTAGAACCTAAGAATGTATGGATATATTGAACTGAAGTATAATGTCCTGTGATGTTTGTCTTTGTATTGTAACGTGCACCGCCCTAACGCCATCGCGGGTCATCCATCCAGGTACTAACTGCGATGAACGTTGCTTAACCTAAACGAAAGGTATACCACTCTACCAACGTTGCTATAAAAGCCGGCTTCTACGACAAAGCCGTAAAAGTGATATTTAAACCTATACCCCGTTCCCGTTACAGTATGTTTTGGTGTTTATACTCTGACAAACGTCAGGGATCATTTGCACACATAAGTACATGTTTCTTTGTAATTAATTCCTACTTGTTCGTGCCCTGCAATGCGTTCCCACACACAGAAAGCCGTTAACTAGAATCGGGGTATAGAGAGATTCAACTGGAGGAGAATGACATGTGATGTTTGTCATGTTATACGTTGACAAAAATCAGTAGTCGTTTAAACACATGGTAGGTATTTAGGGTCTGGTTATATGTACATATATGTGTAAATATGATCATTTTATAAGTGTTCGTGCCCTACAATGTATTTCTTCATACATAAACCCATCAACGAAAATCAGTGTATAGAGATAGTGAACCGAAGGAGAATGTCCTGTGATGTTTGTCAACGTATATTTTTGGTGAAATTTATACGTTCGCAAACATTAGGGGTCGTTTTCACGCATATGGGCAAACTTTCTTTCCGACGTTTGAATCAGTGTATTGAGAGATTGAACTGAAGGAGAATGTCCTGTGATGTTTGTCAACGTATATTTTTGGTTAAATGTATACGTTGGCAAACATCAGGGGTCTTTTTCACGCATATATTATGCGTTTAAGGTCAGTTCATATTTACGTGTATATATGTGATTATTTCAATCCAGACTGTGCCCTACAATGCATTTCCCCCATGCAGAAAGCCATCAACTAGAATCAGTGTATAGAGAGATTGAACTGAAGGAGAATGTCATGTGATGTTTGTCAACGTATATTTTTGGTGAAATTTATACGTTGACAAACATCAGGGGTCTTTTTCACGCATATATTATGCGTTTAATGTCAGTTTATATGTACGTGTGTACATGTGATAATTTCAATCGAGACCGTGCCCTACAATCCATTTCCCCCATGCAGAAAGTCATCAACTAGAATCAGTGTATGGAGAGATTGAACTGAAGGAGAATGTCATGTGATGTTTGTCAACGTATGTTTTTGGGGAAATGTATACGTTGACAAACATCAAGGGTTGTTTTCATGCATGTTTTGTATTTAGGGTATGTTCATATGTCCGTGTGTACATGTGATTTGTTTGTGGAATCCGCTGTGGTCGAGTGGTTAGCGTCGGGGATTTCGAAACAGGGTTCGATCCCCAGTCGCGTCAATTCGGTCATGGTGGAGTGCCCTTGGGCAAGGCACATCTTCTATCCTAGTTCTGGTTTGTTTACCCAGGGATCATGAATAATTATATTTAATTGCGCGCTAAATGACCTTAGCTGTCGATGCGCCATAAAACAATATACATTCATATGTGATTTGTGCATGCGAGTTCGTTTCCTACAATGTATTTCCCCCATACAGACAGCCATCATCTAGAATAAGTGTATGGAGATATTGAACTGAAGGAGAATGTCCTGTGATGTTACGTATAATTTGTGTTAACTTTATACGTTGACAAACACCAGGCGTCATTTTCACGCATATGTTTACGTATAGTTTTGGTTTCAGTTATGCGTGCCGTGCAATGCATTTTCCCAATGCACAAAGCCATCAACTAGAACATGTGTGTTGAGAGATTGAACTGAAGGAGAATGTCCTGTGGTGTTTGTCAACGTACTATTTTGGTTGACAAACATCAGGGGTTAATTTAAAAAGTTAAATCTGTAAAAAACATACGTACAATAATACGAAATAAAGAGGCGTGTGCTGTACTTAATAAAGGTTCAGAAGATGCAAAGAATATTGGCCTCTCTGAAATTCGTTTTAAAAAATCTTTATTTAATTTGACGTCAAACTTCGAATAAAAGAAATAAGAATTTAAAAAAGTTATTTCCCTTGTTAGTCCTCCATTTGTAGTTTACATTTCTATTTATAAACACTTCATCGATAAACTTTAACTGATATAATATGTGTAAACAGACGGGACACCTGTCAATTATTGTTTTAACTCCTCCCACTTCATTGCATAAATTAAAATGACCTGTGATGTTTGACAAAGTATAAAAAGTGACCTGTGATGTATGCCAACGTATGCCTACCGGTTACGATACGTCTGTGATGCGAAATATTAAGTAGCAAAGTATCTTGTTTACGAAACCTACAAAGATCGAGTCAGCCAACCGGGTATTGTATTTCGTAATGTAAAGTTCTGAAAAGACATCAATTATCAGAAAGCCCAAATTTTCTTGTCTACTGTAATTTCATATGCTTTAAACTACCAAATAAGAGATCTTACGGCAATTTTTTGGTAACAATAAATGGTGGTATTTTTTTTTGTGAAAAGTCTAGTGCAGAAAGATTACCTCCCATTGCTAAAAGGCCGCCATTTGTAATACATGTTCTGTGCAGGTTGAAAATTACACAACTTTTATCCTCATGTTTTTCTCAACTAAGCATGAATTGAATTAGAAGGTAAGCGATTACACATTCTTAACCCTTTCCCTCATATAGACGATTTCTGACGCCTCTGCTGCAGACGTCTTTTTGAAATTTTCAAAACATAGTGACAAAAGAAGAAATTGCTCAAAACGAGCAATTTCTCCTTTTGACACAATGTTTTCCACTTTTAGTCATAGGTTATCCATTCAATTATAGAGATTTTCTATTTTTTGACAAAGTATGTTCAAAGTCGTCTGCTGCCGAATTGTTGTATGTGGGAAAGGCTTAACATAATTATTATACCCAAAAAAAAACAAAGTTTTGAGGGGGTATATAGGAGTCATTGTGTCGGTCGGTCGGAAGCCATATTTTTTCCGGCCTATTTCTTACAAACCACTGGGTGGAATTCAATAAAACTTTACATGAAGCTTCTATACCATGACGAGATGTGCATATCCTAAAGGGGTTACAATTGCATGATATTTTACAGAGTTATGGCCCTTTTACTTATTAAGTTGTTGGTCATATTTTGTCCAAAGTCATATTTTGTCCGGCCTATTTCTTACATACCACTGGGTGGAATTCAATAAAATTTTACATGAAGCTTCTATACCAAGAGGAGATGTGCATATACTAAAGGGGTTACAATTGCATGATATTTTACAGAGTTATGGCCCTTTTACTTATCAAGTTGTTGGTCATATTTTGTCCGGGTTGGTCCGTCGGAAGCCATATTTCGTCCGGCCTAGTTGGAATTCAATAAAACTTTACATGAAGCTTCTTTACCAAGAGGAGATGTGCATATCCTAAAAGGGTTACAATTGCATGATATTTTACAGAGTTATGGCCCTTTTACTTATTAAGTTGTTGGTCATATTTTGTCCAAAGTCATATTTTGTCCGGACTATTTCTTACAAACCACTGGGTGGTATTCAATAAAACTTTACATGAAGCTTCTATATCAAGAGGAGATGTGCATATCCAAAAGGGGTTACAATTGCATGATTTTTTTTTTAAAGTTATGGCCCTTTTACTTATTAAGTTGTTGGTCATATTTTGTCCGGCCTATTTCTTACAAACCACTGGGTGGAATTCAATAAAATTTTACATGAAGCTTCTATACCAAAAGGAGATGTGCATACCCTAAAGGTCTTACAATTGCATGTTATTTTACAGAGTTATGGCCCATTTACTTATTAAGTTGTTGGTCATATTTTGTCCGAAGCCATATTTTGTCCGGCCTATTTCTTACAAACCACTGGGTGGAATTCAATAACATTTTACATGAAGCTTCTATACTAAGATGAGATGTGCATATCATAAAGATTTTACAATTGCATGTTACTTTACAGAGTTATGGCCCTTTTGTTGGTCAGTCGGAAGCCATATTTTGAGTCAAGGTACTGTTTTGGGGGTATTTATCACCTTCAGTGATATTTCTAGTTCGGTCTAATGTGATTATAGGTGATACCAATTTCGGGTTAACAAAAGAATCTGAATGGTTATTATGCTCTTATCATTTTTTTTTGTTTTAAAGTTTTTACTAATCCTACCGTTCTTTGCAAATTTAATACACTAAAAAGCATCATCTGTTTAAGCATATATTCCACTTTAAAATAAGGCCAAGATATTGAATCCATGAAAACATGATGACGGGTACAGATTTCCCGAAACTAGTGAGACATCTTCATGTGGTAAATAGGGAGACACCAACGCACACTAGTGACTTGTATGAAAATTAAAGAATATAATGCAATTAAGTCAAGTAAATACTCTGTGATCACATGTAGCGCAGTCAAAAATTGTTTTGTACTGATTGAGGATTTATTTATTTTTAGGCCTATATACTTACTCAAACTCAGACTTGTTATAAACATCTTAAAATTATTATTGATAAAAATACTCTACTTTAAAGTCAATCAAACTTCAAACAACTGTGAATTTTTTTATTTTTTAAATATATGATAAGTTATAATTATCCCGGCTGTAGCTTTTCCGGGGATTCTTAACCCTTTTCCTCATATAGACGCTTTCTGACGCCTTTGCAGCTGACAGCTTTTTGAAAACATACTATGATAGTGACAAAAGAAAATATTGCTCAAAACAAGCAATTTCTCCTTTTGCAACAATGTTTTCCACTTTAAGTCATAGGTTATCCATTCAATTATAGAGATTTTCTATTGTTTGACAAAATATGTTCAAAGTCGTCTGCTGCAGAATTGTCGCATTCATGAGGGAAAGGGTTAACAGAAAATATAAAAATACAGGGAAACCATGGAAAAACCATGGAAAAAAATAAGGAATTCAATGTTAAGAGTGCAGATATGCTGGAAATGGTTTGAATACTCTGGGGTTCACGGAACCATTTCAGGCTGTTCACAGAACTGTTCCGGAGTGTCTATGGAACCATTCCAGGCTGTTCACAGTGTCCAGGTTGTCCATGGCTTTTCCACTTTAATATACTGGAGTTTCCATGGAAAAGTCAGATTATCTGAAAGTATCCCTGGAAAGTTGTCCGAATACTCCGGGGAATTTTCGTACGAGTCCCCGGAAAAGCTACAGCCGGTTTATGTGCAATTTAAATTAATAACTATAACATAAATACAGATTACATTTTTAATAAAGATTATGTAACAACTGATACTACATACATATATACAGTACAGGTCGAGTTGACCCGGATTTTTTCCTACCATTTATGTTGTTTTTAGCTCGTCTATTCGAGGAATATGAGAGCTTTACTACTCGCCCCGGCGACTCTGTCGGCGTCTGGTTAAAGTTATAGGGCAAGTTGGCATTTTCATTTATAAGTATTTGTGCTAGGGCTCTCATATTTGGAATATAGTTACATCTTATACAGGTTTTCTTAACATTGAATGCTAAAAGATGCTGAGTGTGACCTTCCTTTTTGTTAAAGTTTTAGGGCAAGTTGGCAGATTTTCAAATAATTATGTAGAAATGTTCCTTGGATGACCCTCTATGAGATTCCTTCAAGCCATGTTGATTGGTCAAAAACATGGCCGCCAGGGGGGGGGCTATTTTGCCTTATATGGCTGTAGTAAAAACTCAAAAAATCTTCTTCCCCGAAAGTGTCAGGCCTATTTTAAAATAATTTTGTAGAAATGTTCCTTGGATGACCCTCTATCTGATTCCTTCAAGCCATGTTGATTGGTCGAAAAACATGGCTGCCAGGGGGGCGGGGCTATTTTGCCTTATATGGCTATAGTGAAAACTTAAAAAATCTTCTTCTCCGAAAGTGTTAGGCCGAATTTCAAATAATTTTGTAGAAATGTTCCTTGGATGACCCTCTATCAGATTCCTTTAAGCCAAGGGTTAGGTTTGAGTGATAAGTTGATAACTCGACATTGCCTGTATCCATGGTCCTCAAACTTGACATGGAGGCTGGGGGTGACCAGTAGATGACCCCTATTGATTTTGAGGTCATCAGGTCAAAGGTCAAGATCACAGTGACCTTGAGCGTGAACATTTTCCAAGTGATAACTCGACATTCCCTACACCCATGGCCCTCAAACTTGACATGGAGGCTGGGGTTGACCAGTAGATGACCCCTATTGATTTTGAGGTCATTGGATCAAAGGTCAAGGTTACTGACCTTGAACACGAAATCTTGTCCGTGTGATAATTTGACATTGCCTGCACCCAAGGCCCTCAAACTTAACATAGAGGCTGGGGGTGACCAGTAGATTTTTATTACTCAAATTGCTCATTCAAATTTATGTCATATGTACTTACTTCCTGCTGCCAGGAGGATACTGTTTATCTCCAAATATCAGTCATCATCTCAATGTTATTAAGAACTGTACCTAGTCCTACCATCCTCAAACTTTGAATGAACATTGGTCATAATCTTTAAACTGACTCATAGACATCCAATTTGAAATGACAAATAAGCTGGCATTCGGTCCATGCATATTTTAGTTAATTGTCCAAATATTCCTGACAACATGGCGCTCAGGGGGGCATAATGTTTGACAAACACCTCTTGTGAAAATTATTTTGCAACACATTTTCATGTGGTTTTAATGATCTTAAACAAGATGCCAAATACGGCGATTTGATCCATTTACGGTCAACTCATGGAATGATTATGTTTCTGAACTAATACTGAACAGTGTATAACATTAACCCTTTCCCTCATATGACAATTCTGCAGCAGACGACTTTAAACACATTTTGTCAAAACATAGAAAATCTCTATAATTGAATGGATAACCTATAACAATCAAAGCGCCAATGGCACTGTAGTGGCGATCGTATGGAAAATCCTGCAATTTGACAGTAGAATAATGTTAGTTTGCCAGAATGTTGTCTTGGTGATGTTTTAGTTACGTTCTGAAATTGGTCATGATGTGTTCAAAATTAGGCCATTCCAAAGTTATGAAAAATCTAGTTGGTATTCGATAGACTACCGTTTTAGCTCATTAGAATGGCTATTTGTAATCTAAATTGTTCGGGTAATCACATGTTTATCACCAGGTCGATAGGCCATATTAAGATAAAATATGTTTTACACTTTAGAAATGACTAAATTATCAAGAAAGGAGAGAAAACAGTATCCATTAGTTTGGTGTTTGTTTCAATGATGTCTGATATTAAACAGGTCTGTTCAATTTAGTCCCTTCACATTGCATGATTGAGGGTTGTCAGAGACATATAAACACAGTGTATTTATATGTCTCTGAGGTTGTTAAACTGCTTCGAATAATGTGAGTGCAAAAACAAATACAAAACATGCTCAAAAAGCACAATTTCACTATTTGCCAAACTGTTCAATTTATAAAAATATAGGCATATATTATAATGCTCGATCTCCAAACTAAATTAGGCTACAATTTCAGCATTGATTGCTAATTGACTCTAGAACGTGCAGATGTATATACATAACATGTGTACACACTGACATTGTGTGTCCTATAAACCTTTGTAAACCAGTCTTATCATCTAGACGCTTTCATATATTTAAACAACTACAAAATAAAGCGTTTATAATATTGAGATTTAAGAACACCAGTCTCGCGAGCTATTTCTAGAACCTTTTGGAATTTCCAGATTTGAGTATCATCAGACTCAGTTATTTGCCGTTATTTGCAAGGCAGAACGCGCAATAATATTTATTATCTGCCCAATCATGACGAAGATAATATTTACATATTTTAACTCTATGCAGATAATGTCTCGATAAAACTCAAATATTAGTAACAATCCGGTACCAAAGTAGCACTGACATAATTATTAATATATCTATAGGTGCTACCTATTTACGAAAAAATGCAAGATAATTATAAACAAAAATTAAAGAGCATACTTTGGCCATAAAAAAGGATTTATAAGTAATTGACTAGTCAATAATAATGTTAATGTCATGTTTCGTGCATTATCAAAAAATATTTGGAATTCGTATTGCTGTCGTCTATTATTACGAACAGAAAATAATAAAGTAAAGACTTTCAGAAAATCAAGGAATACATTTATAATGAACGAGGTTAAAACATGATGGCCAAGATGATCCTTAATCGATCACCTGCATTATGGTAAAGAAGCAAAAATATCAGCCCTTTGCTGATGCCACCTGGCGACTGCCTTTTTCAACCAGTCAATATGACTGGAACAAATGGTGTAAGGGGTCACATTTCTGCTAAACCCTTTCCCTATTAGAGACGGTTTCTGGGGCCTTTGCAACAGACGATTTAGGGAAAGATTTTCGCTAAAAGAACAATTGCTCCTTATGAGAAAGTTATCCTTTTGCCACAAGGTTTGATAAATAGCTCATGTATAGGAATTTGGGGTATTTCATGTTGATACCACTTTTTTGCGGGAAACGACGTCGCTCCATTGACGTTACGCCAAGATGAAGTGTTACGGAAATGACGTCACGTCCTTCTTTGGCTACGATACAGTCAACATTTAGGTTCGGGCGTAAAAGTCTAATGCTGTCCATTTATTTTTAACTTTTCGTACAAATGTTAATTCCCACAAAACATAGCACTTTAATAAATATCGAATTAAAAAAAAAAAATATTAAAAAGACGACAATAAAAAATCCGTGTTTTTCGTGTCATTTTATACATACCCGGTACCCAAAATATCGATTTAAAACAAAATATTAAAAAGACGACAATAATTTTCAATCCGTGTTTCTCGTCTCATTTTATACATACCCAAAATGGCGGCCCCCATGGATTTGGCCAGTTTCATTTCAGAAAGCTTCATGGGTTATTAAAAAAAAAAAAAAAAAAAATTCTCACACCTGTTACTTATAACGAGAAAACCCATTTATGGTTTTTTTTCGTATTAATCACGTCTCTGTATCAATGATGGAACTATAACGGATGTGAGTAAATTAGTTTGCAGTAAGGAAAAAAAATATCAACCGATTGTTCAAAACCGACTGTAAATATTTTTCGTTGTTGTTGTTTCTGTTAGCATTGTGGCGATTGTCAAACCAATCGCCACAAAAAGTGGAACACATTGTGGCAAAAGGTGAAATTGCACGTTTTGTGCAATTTCTTCTTTTGTCACTATGGTTTCAAAAGCCATCTGCTGCAGGGGCGTCAGAAAGGGTCTATATAAGGGAAAGGGTTAATTTGTAGATTTAAGTTTATTTGTATTATTAAACCCTTCTATTTGCTTTGACCAGAATGAAACAATCTATTTCGAAAATCAATATGTAATGGGAATTGTTCAGTTTTGATGTAAAGCTTTGATTGACAACTCAATAAACACTGAATCACTTTCAGTCAGACTTCAATTGTTTGTTACTTTGGAGGTCTTTCGAAATTGTTCAAAGATTTTAATACCATGTATAATTTATAAAGTGTGGAAAATGTCACATTTTTCTCCCTTAAATCTGTTTGTCTGAAATTAAGATTTTCATCTTGAACATTTATAAATCCATATTGATTGGCTGTAAACAAGGTGCTGAGGCAGAAATCAGAAAAGGGGATAAAAAGACAATGACAATATTGTTTTTACCTTAACTAGTATTTCTAGTCAAACAACACATCATAGAAATATATACAAATGTACAATCTATTACAATAAACATGAAATATACACAAAAATGAATGTTTACCATTCAAGATAGATAAATAAAAAAATATAAAAAAATTAGAAATATTCCTCAAAACATGTTTAATTAAAGAATTGATTGTGTTTGGTGTTTTATGCCGCTTTCAACACTTGTTCAGTATATCACAGCGTTTCCTGGGTAAGTTACCAGTACTTCTGGTCCATTTATCCTGACAACAGCCAGTCAGACATAATGCTAACCCCGCAACCCTGATCAACCAGTGGATAGAACCTCCAAACTGCCGCACACAAGGCAGATGCTCTAACACTACACCACTGAGGCGGTTTAATTAAAGTTTTAAAGTAGAGATGTCACAGGACCTTCCTGGTATAATAGTAGTATACTAACTAATTTTAAGATAAAATTATTTAGTATACCAATCCAATGTGTTACTGTATGTTGTTAATAAAGCTAGTTCTATGGATAAAGGCTTCCTTAATATGTTTTGCAAGATGTAAAAGTTTTTGCTTATTATCATTGTTTAGTAAAGTATTAAATTTGTACATGTTTGGACGCTTGAATTTTTTTTGCATAATATGAACTGTTCTAAAATCTGAGAAGAGCAGACAGTCGGACATACTAGAAGAAAATAGAATTCGTCCTCTATTTCATTTTTAGCTAGACTATTTAAGGAATAAATGAGAGCTATTCTACTCACCCTGGCGTCGGCGTCCACGTCAGACAAGGTTATGCATGCAAGTACATATATTTCAACATAGTCCAGAAACTACAAGATGTATTGCATTGGAACTTTCTACAATGCTTCCCAACTATCACACCTATGTAAATAAACAAGTTTGATAACTCTATCCTGCATTTAATGCAAGTTATGGCCCTTTTTTTACTTAGAAATTGTGGTTAAAGTTTTGTGTACAACTAACTATATTAAGATTTAATATCTCAGTAACTACTTGGCATTGCATTGGAACTTTAAACAAACCTTCCCGACTATCACACCTATGTAAATTATTAAGTTGGATAACTCAATCCTACATTTAATGCAAGTGATGGCACTTTTTAGCTCTACTTGCCAAAGACGTAAATAATTGCTTGTGAATGCGATAAAGTCTTCAGTTTTAATTGTATCTCAATCAAACTTATACAGTTGGTAGATTACCATGAGAGATGGGTCCCTTTCGCAAACTAGCAAGATTCGCCTATGCAATACTGGATTATGGCCCTTGAAATTGTCAAAATTGCCAAAATTGCTATAATAGAGCTTTTGAACACAATAGATATTTACTATCTGATCTTCACCAAACTTAGATAGCTGTTAAATATTGACACAAGCTCGGTTCCTTTCGAAAACCAGCCAGATGTGCCCTTGCATGACTATTATGGCCCTTGAAATTGTCAAAATTGCTATAATACAGCTTGTGAACACAATAGAGCCTCCATTTACTCTCCGATCTTCACCAAACTTAGGTAGTAGTTAAAAATTTAGCTCAGTTCCTTTTGCAAACCGGCCAGATCCGCCTATGCAATACTGGATTATGGCCCTTGAAATTGTCAAAATTGCTATAATAGAGCTTGTGAACACAATTGAGCCTCCATTTACTATCCGATCTTTACCAAACATGACCATGAAAATGACCAAAGAACAATGCCAGTAGAGCATAGCATGGATCTCTTGTTTAGATATCCAGAGCCAAAGGCTCATGGTGATCTATTCTGATCACTATCTGTCCGTCGTCTGTTGTTAAATTTTAGCTTTAAACATCATCTCCTCCTTAACCACAGGATTAATTTCAACCAAACTACACAGGAATGGGCCTTTAGTGGCCCTTTTTAGCTTGCCTATTCGAAGAAATAGTGGAGCTTATGTAGTCACCCCCTTTTCTCAGACACTGTGTATGCTGTTGCTTTAAAACTTCACACACTTATTCAGGGTCATTTAGTGACCTTGTTTGTCAAGTCCCATATCTCTGGAATGGATTTTGACTGAATTGTGCCCCTTTTTGGACTTAGAATTTTGGTCAAACCTTTGCATGCTAGGCCTTTTCTCAGACACTGTGTAAGCTGTTGCTTTAAAACTTCACACACTTATTCATTATTCAGGGCATACATCATATATATAAACAAATTTACAGATTTAAAAGGCCCAAAAGGGCCTGTATAGACTTGGTTAACATTTGCATGCAAGTATTGAAAATGTGTATTATCTTGCAATAGGTGATACTGTGTGACTTTACCTTATGCTATTTATAAGTGTTCTGAATTAGGCCCTGATAGACGATGGCCCTGATAGGCAAGCTATATTGTCCTCCGACAACTCTTGTTCAAAATTGTTCATAGATTAAACAAATTTGAGAACTTTGGTTGCTGTGGCATCAGAAAGGGGGAAAAATGTTTAAACTTTTAAAATCTTCTTCTCTGTATCTGCTTGTCAGATTCGAATATCATTTAGTAGAAATATTCCTTGGGTGATCCTCTACAAAAATTGTTCAAACCATTGATTGGTTGAAAAACATGGCAAATTGACAAAATATGAAAATTACATTTTATTGAAAGTGCTTGTCTGATTTTAAGTAAATTTAATAGGAATCTTACTTCAGTGATCCTCTCTTTATAGATTTGTTCGAGCTTATTGATTGGTTTCAAAATCGTAGCAACCAGTCGTCATCACAAAAGGGGTTAATTGAACTTTTAGCTACAAATGACAACTTCTACCATTCCACAGGACCAATTTCAACTTAACTTCACAGGAATGTTCCTATGTTGGTCCTCTTTCAAAATTGTTCAAAAACTGACATTCTGTGTTGAACTTTGGTTGCTGCGGCATCAGAAAGTGAGAAAAATAGCCAAACTTTAAAATCCTTTTCCTCCATAATCTGCTTGTACGATTCCAAGATAATTGGGTAGAAATCTTCTTTGAGTGACCGACCCTCTACAAAAAATGTACCAACCATATTGATTTTGTTGAAAAACGGGGTAGCAAGGCGGCACCAGGAAAGGCGCAAAATTCTTATTAAAGTTCTTTTTAGATTTCAAGATACAAATGGCCTTGACTGATAAGCCATTTTTTACTATTTCTTAAACAGTGTCCACTCCTTGCAGTTTCATTTGCAGATATTTGCTACTAATTTACTATCACTCAGGTGATCGATTTACGGCCATCTTGGCCCTCTTGTTATATTGCTGTTTTTAGCTAACCTATGCACAAAGTGTTGTTGTCGTCGTCGTCCGTCCGTTCACATTTTCCTACTGCACAAAGTGTTGTTGTCGTCGTCGTCCGTCCGTTCACATTTTCCTACTAACGACTTCTCCTCCTAAACAAATTAACCAAATTCAAAATAATTTTACCTGAATGTTCCTTGGGTGGTTCTCTTTCAAACTTGTTCAAAAAATTCTATTCCATGCAGAACTTTGGCTGCCACAGCAACAAAAAAGGGGAAATTAACCAAAACTTAAAAAATCTTCTTGTCTGAAAGTAGACGGCCCATGCCTTTGATATTTGGTATGTAGCATCATCTAGTGAACCTCTACCAAGATTGTTCAAATTATAGCCCTGGGGTCAAAAATAACCCCTCCCTGGGGGTCACTTGTTTAACATAGACTCATATAGGGGAAAAACTTTAAAAATCTTCTTTTCTAAAAGTAGAAGGCCCATGACTTTGATATTTGGTATGTAGCATCATCTAGTGAACCTCTACCAAGATTGTTCAAATTATAACCCTGGGGTCAAAAATGACCCCTCCCTGGGGGTCACTTGTTTAACACAGACTCATATAGGGGAAAAACTTTAAAAATCTTCTTGTCTAAAAGTAGAGGCCCCAGGTCTTTGATATTTGATATGTAGCATCATATAGTGGACCTCTACCTAGATTGTTCAAATTTTAGCCCTGGGGTCAAAATTTACCCCTCCCAAGGGGTAGCACCTCTACCAAGATTGTTCAAATTATAGCCCTGGGGTCAAAAATGACCCCTCCCCTGGGGTCACTTGTTTTTCATAGACTCATATAGTGGAAAGAACACTGAAAACTTTTTAAGTTTTATTAAATCAGTTGAGCGATATACATCATGGTCCTCTTGTTTGCATTATATGGCTATAGTGAAAACTTAAAAAATCTTCTCCTCCAAAAGTGTCGGGCCGATTTTCAAATAATTTTGTAGAAATGTTCCTAGGGTGACCCTTTATCAGATTCCTTTAAGCCAAGTTGATTAGTAGGAAACTATGGCTGCCAGGGGGCGGGGTTTATATAGCTAAAGTGAAAAAAAAAATCAGGGGAGCGATTCCAGGGCCTTCATGGCCCTCTTGTTTTGTCCGGCGTCTGTCTGTCCGGTCTGTCGGTCACACTTTTTCGTCACACTTTCAATGAGCAGGTGCAGGTTACACACATGCTCCACGGAGCACTCCATTCTAGTTTAATTTGTATTTGCTATTCCCCTTAATGTAATTATTGCAAATACATGTAGATGATGCTGGTTAACTCTTGGATAAACTAAGTATTAATGTTAAGTTTCTTTAATTAAGTGGAAGTTACAGTATTATATATGAGCCATCTCGTGAGAAACCCAACATTATGGCCTCTGCGTAATGTATCAACCCTGATCAGCCTGCACAGACTGATCAGAGGCCAACACAATTCGTCTCAGGGGGGATAGAGGTATAGTGTAATGATTCCTGTAAATCCACAGAAGGGAATAATGTATCTTCGGGTAAGCCTGCACAACATCTACTCTTTTATAACATCTTCAATTATTGTGTTTTGTTATTGTGCATGGTAGCCTAGGCATGACAAATCACATTGCAAAATTCAGGTGAGTTATCCAGGGCCATCATGGTTCTCTTGTTTACTTCTTTTTTCTTTTAGATAAATTAAAAGATAAACAATACTTAATAATACCAAAGAAGGTGCAAAAATGGAGAAAAGCAGTATGATTGTAATGAATGAAGAGAAGGAAGTCCAATCTCCGATAATCAAACAGAAGATAAAACATACTGATCATGACATTGAAATAACTTATAAATGTGATTTTTAGCTCCACATGACAGCCAGTCGAGCTTATGTCATGGTGAATTGTCCGTCGTGCGTGCGTCTGTGCGTGCGTTAACTTTTTCCTTTAAACGACTTCTTCTCGACTTCTTTAACCACTTGGCCAATTTGGTTGAAACTTCATAGGAAGCATCCTCTTAATATCCTCTCTTAAATTCCTTCATTTTTAGCTCCACTGGCTGAAAGCCAGTCAAGCTTATGTCATGGCGAATTGTCCGTCGTGCGTGCGTGCGTTAACTTTTTCCTTTAAACCACTTCTTCTCCCTAACCACTTGGCCAATTTGGTTGAAACTTCATAGAAAGCATCCTCTCAATGTCCTCTCTTAAATTCCTTCAATTTTTGTTTATCCATCCATAAATCTGGTTTCCATGGCAACCAAAAGAAAAAAATAGTGAAAACTTAAAAAAATCTTCTTCTCCAAAAGTGTCTGGCCGATTTTCAAATAATTTTGTAGAAATGTTCCTTGGGTGACCCTTTATTAGATTCCTTCAAGAAATGTTGATTGGGCGAAAAACATGGCCGCTAGGGGGCGGGGCTATTTTGCCTTATATAGCTATAGTGAAAACTTAAAAAATCTTCTTCTCCAAAAGTGTTCAGCAGATTTTCAAATAATTTTGTAGAAATGTTCCATGGATGACCGTCTATCAGATTCCTTCAAGCCATGTTGATTGGTAAAAAAACATGGCCGTCACAGGGCGGGGCTATTTTGCCTATATGGCTAAAGAGAAAACTTCAAAAATCTTCTCCTCCAAAAGTGTCTGGCCGATTTTCAAATAATTTTGTAGAAATGTTCCTTGGGTGACCCTTTATTAGATTCCTTCAAGAAATATTGATTGGGCGAAAAACATGGCCGCTAGGGGGCGGGGCTATTTTGCCTTATATAGCTTAAGTGAAAACTTAAAAAATCTTCTTCTCCGAAAGTGTTCAGCCGATATTCAAATAATTTTGTAGAGATGTTCCTTGGCTGACCCTCTATCAGATTCCTTCAAGCCATGTTGATTGGTAAAAAAACATGGCCGCAAGAGGGCGGGGCTATTTTGCCTTATATGGCTAAAGAGAAAACTTAAAAAATCTTCTTCTCCGAAAGTGTCTGGCTGATATTTAAATAATTTTTCTAGAAATGTTCCTAGGCTGACCCTCTATCAGATTCCGTCAAGCCATGTTGATTGGTTGAAAAATATGGCTACCAGGGGGTGGGGCTATTTTGCCTTATATGGCTTTAGTGAAAACTTAAAATATCCTCTCCTCCGAAAGTGTTGGCCAATTTTCAAATAATTTTGAAGAAACATTCCTTAGGTGACACTCTACATGATTCCTTTAGCCATGGTGGTTGGTAAAAAACATGGCCAACAGGGGGCAGGGCTGTTTGGAGATTTGATTTTTGCCTTATGGCCGTGGAGCGATACTGGCCCTTTTGGGCCTCTTGTTGTGAATACATCAGTAACTGGAAAAGTAGTTTGATTAGACACGCAAGAATACATACTGGAGAGAAACCTTACAAATGTGAAATTTGTGAATATGCATTTAATCAGAAAGGACATTTTATCACACACATGAGAAAACATACAGGTGAGAAACCTTATAATTGTGATGTTTGTGAATATACAACTTCAGATAAAGGTTCTTTAAAAAAAACATAAGAGGATACATACAGGTGAGAAACCTTACAAATGTGATATTTGTGAATCTGCATTTAATCGGATGGGACACTTGATGAGACACATCAAAATACACAAAGGTGAGAAACCTTATAAGTGTGATGTTTGTGATTATGCATGTACAGAAAAGCCATCTTTAGTTATACATTAGATAACACACACATGTGATAGACCTTATAAGTGTGATGTTTGTGAATATGCAAGTAAAAGGAAGGGTGAATTAATCAGACATAAGAGAATACATACTGGTGACAATCCTCATAAGTGTGATGTGTGTGAATATGCAAGTGCACAGGAAGGGCCTTTAAACAGACATAAGAGAATACATACAGGTGAGAAAATGTGATGTGTTCTGGATTGATAGCCCACATTGATACCGACTCTGTGGTCTGCCATTAGGTAAAATTAAAGCATTTGTATCCACATATTATATTTGGCAACTTTTTTCTGGGAAAATGCAAACTCCCTAGACACTCAATGTGAGTACTGGTTGATTATCTAGGAAGCAGACAAAATCATGTTATTGTTTCTAATAGCTCTTACTCAATATTTCAATTTTCGGACATGTCAAATTAACTCAGGAAATTGTTAATTTCCTATGTTTGATTTGATCTTTAATCAATGCAAATCAACAAGTTGATCATAATCAGGGTGTTGAATACATGAATTCACACCTTTGTCCAGCGTCTGTGGTCCATTCCTTTATTTATTTATTAGTTAAAATTCAAAGGTCTGTTTAAAGCTCATCTTGTGGAAGACTGGTGCAGATGTAGAGTGTCGGCCTCGCTTATGGTTTGAGTCCTGTGATGAGCGGGTCCTGTCTTAGGGATTTTTCCCCACAAACGGCGCGAGTACTGGTTAAGTCTCCAGGAAGTAGACATTGAGCATGATTAAAATAAGCTGAAAGCTTGTTTCGCAATCGATGTAAAATAAATAAGTTTTAATAAATTAAAGATCATCTTCACTTAAAAGGCAATAATTCATTCATGTTTAAAGGCTAATAGTGAATAGAATTGAGAATCTGGCAAACCATGCGATGCTGCGACTGTTGGCCAAATATTTAATAGCAATGCTGCACAAATCAAGGAAAGAATGAATATAAAATTGCTTATAGCGAATAGTATTGAGAATCGGGTAAACAATGCGGTGCTCTGACTGCTCGCCAACGTAGTTAATTTTGCGCAAATCAAAGAAAGAATGAATTATTTATAATTGCTTCTATTTGCCTGGTTGTCTATGTATTTTAAGCTCACCAGAGTTTTTGTGATCGCTTTTTGTCTGTCGTCCGTCGTCAACAATTGCTTGTTAACACTCAAATGGCAACATTTTGCATCCAATCTTCATGAAAGTTTATCAGAAGATATATCTCCATCAAATCTAGGCCAAGTTCGAAACTGGGTCATGTTGGGTCAAAAACTAGGTCACTAGGCTAAATTGAAGGAAAATCTTGTTAACACTCTGGAAGCCATATTTTAAACTTGAGCATGTTGAAGCTTTGTCAGAAAATTTGTCTTGATAATATCTAGGCCAAGTTTGAATATGGGTCATGTCCGGTCAAAAACTAGGTCACTAGGCCAAATTTAAGAAAGATCTTGTGAACACACTGGAAGCCACATTTTTGGCTTGAGCATGTTGAAACTTTGTAAGAATATTTATCTTGATGATATCTAGGGTAAGTTTGAATATAGGTCATGTCGGGTCAAAAACTAGGCCAAGTTCGAATATAGGTCATGTCGGGTCAAAAACTAGGTCACTAGGCCAAATTGAAGGAAAATCTTGTTAACACTCTGGAAGCCACATTTTTGGCTTGAGCATGTTAACAATTTGTGAGATTATTTGTCTTAGTGATATCTAGACCAAGTTTGAATATGAGTCATGTCAGGTCAACAACTAAGTGACTAGGCCAAATTCTAGAACAATCTAGTTAACGCTATAGAGATTGCATTTTTGACTTGAGCAGCTTGAAATTTTTGTCAGAAAATTTGTCTTGATGATATTGCCATTGGCGCTGAAAGAGTTATGTCTTAAATAGCCCATTCTCAGGTGAGCGATTCCAGGGCCTCATGGCCCTCATGTTCAACTCGCCGTTGCGAAATTAAGACCAAGGTTTTATTTTTCTGGCGTTAAAGTTTCGTTATTTTGCTTTTTCTCAATAAGTAATGGTGCCAGGGGTTTCAAATATGGATCATAGTTGCATCTTAATTCCTTTCTTCATATTGTATGCTGAAGATGCTAAGTGTGACCTTTACTCTGGGGTAAATCACATGAATTTTCGTAATTTTTAGTGGATTTTAAAAGTTGGGCTTAACATCTTCTTTTTAGCTCACCTGAGCTTTGCTCAAGGTGAGTTATTGTGATCGCCTTTTGTCCGGCGTCCGTCATGCGTCGTGCATCAACTTCTTCTCCTTAGTAACCAGTGGGTCAATTTGGATGAAACTTCACAGAAAGCATCCTCTCAATGACCTCACCAGAATTCCTCCTCTTTTTTTGATCCATGCAACATTCTGGTTTCCATGGCAACGAAACCGAAAAAACTTCAAAATTCTTCTTCTCCCAAACTGGTTGGCAGATTTTCAAATATTTTATAGAAATGTTCTTTGGATGACCCTCTATCAGATTCCTTGAAGCCTAGTTGATTGGTTGAAAAACATGGCCGCCAGGGGGGTGGGGCTATTTTATCCTTACATGGCTATAGTGAAAACTTAAAAAATCTTCTCCTCCGAAAGTGTCAGGTCGATTTTCAAATAATTTTGTAGTAATATTCTGTGGTGACCCTCTATCAGATTCCTTCAAGCCATGTTGATTGGTAGAAAAACCTGGCCGCCAGAGGGCTGGGCTATTTTGCCTTATATGGCTAAAGAGAAAACTTAAAAAATCTTCTCCTCCAAAAGTGTCAGGCCGATTTTCAAATAATTTTGTAGAAATGTTTCTTGGGTGCCCTTTATTAGATTCCTTCAAGAAATGTTAATTGGTTAAAAAACAAGGCCACCAGGGGGCAGCGCTATTTTGTCTTATATAGCTATAGTGAAAACTTAAAAAATCTTCTTCTCCGAAAGTGTTCTGCTGATTTTCAAATAATTTTGTAGAAGTGTTCATTGGGTGACCCTCTATCAGATTCCTTCAAGCCATGTTGATTGGTTGAAAAACATGGCCGCCAGAGGGCGGGGATATTTTGCCTTATATGGCTATAGTGAAAACTTAAAATATCCTCTCCTCCGAAAGTGTCGGGCTGATATTCAAATAATTTTGCAGAAACATTCCTTGGCTGACACTCTACAAGATTCCTTTAAGCCATGGTGGTTGGTCAAAAACATGGCCACCAGGGGGCAGGGCTGTTTGGAGATTTGATTTTTGCCTTATGGCCGTGGAGTGATACTGGGCCTCTTGCTTCCTTAGAAATCCTGTTTAAAGTTGTGCGTGCCAATACATTAAGAGTCTGTATCTCAGTAGTTACCACACTATCCTTTTCATTCATTATCTTGGGGTCTCTCAGTAAATGTTAGTAAAACAAGGATTATGGTTTTTAGGAAGGGGAGGTTTAAGAGTAAATGAAAAATGCTCTCTTAAAGATAAACACCTAGATATAGTAAATGACTTAACATACATTGGTTGTGTTTTTAGATCACCTAGAGCCAAAGGCTCAAGGTGAGCTATTCTGATCACTCTGTGTCCGTCGTCCATCGTCCGTCGTCCGTCGTTAACTTTTAGCTTTAAACATCATCTCCTCCTGAACCGCAAGAACAATTTCCACCAAACATCACAGGAATGTTCCTTTGGAAGTCCTCTTTCAAAATTGTTCAAAGATTTAAATTCCATTGAGAACTTTGGTTGCTGCGGCATCAGAAAGGGGACAAAATGTCCAAACTTTAAAAATCTTCTCCTCCGAATCTGCCTGTCAGATTCAAATATAATTTGGTAGAAATGTTCCTTGGGTGACCCTCTATAAAAATTGTTCAAGCCATACTGATTGGTCGAAAAACATGGCAGTCAGGCGGCATCAAAAAAGGGGCAAAATGACAATACTTTAATAAAGCATCCTTATAAAAGTGCTTGTCTGATTTAAAGATAGTTTTGTAGAAATGTTCTTTCATTGATCATCTACATACTTTGTCAAGCCATATTGATTTGTTGAAAGGCATAGCAACCAAGCAGCATCAGAAAAGGAGTAAACTTAACTTTTTGCTTCAAATGACATATGGTTATTAGATTGATGGTCTAAGGGATGTAACACTTGGCAGAGTATTATGCAAGGGTTGTCTTTAACAGGAAGTGGAAAGTTAAAATCTCAACATTTCTGGTCTCAACAGCAAGGTGGAAATAAAAGATTGTTATTGAAAGTGAACAAGCAATTATGACATGATTTGTCCTTGTAACTATTGTTAAAGATATCATAATTGGTGAAGAGGTAAATATGAACTCATTGTGGCAAAAGGAGAAATTGCACGTTTTGTGCAATTTCTTCTTTTGTCACTATGTTTTCAAATAGCCGTCTGCTGCAGAGGGCATCAGAAAGCGTATACATGAGGGAAAGGGTTAATAGGAATGTAACTTTGGGGATCCTTTAAAATTCTTCAAATATAAATTCTATACAGAACTTTGGTTGCTGCGGCATCAGAAAGGGAGAAAAATGCCATAGCTTAAAAGCTCTTCTTCTCTGAATCAAGATAATTTGGTAGAAATGTGCCTTTAGTGACCTTCTACAAAATGTGTTCAAGCCATATTGATTGTTTAAAAACATGGCCGCCAGACGGTATCAGAAAAGGGGAAAAATGACAAAACTTTTAGATTTCATTCTTATTCAAATTCTTGTTTGATTTCAAGATAGTTTAGCAGAAATGTTCCTTTAGTGACACTGTACATAATGTGTTCAAGACATATAATGATATTGATTGGTTGAAAAAGATCAGAAAAAGGGTAAAAGGAACTTTTAGGTTCAAATGACTTCTCCTCTCAAACCAATGAACCAATATCAACCAAACTTCTAATAAGATGTTCCTGTGGTGTTCCTCTTTGAAACTGTCCAAAGATTTAATGCACTATTACAATTGTCCTTTACTGATAACCTGTTTCATTTGCAGTTCATTCACACTCTTGATAAAATTTCACCTTTTATTGGCAGTAGCATCTGCTACTATGCCTTAATTCAGGTGATCGATTTAGGGCCATCTTGGCCCTCTTGTTAACTATACAGGATACAGGATCGTTTGTATTAAATAATATTTCATTGCGGGAAGAGGAGTAAAAGCATTAAATGCATTGTTAGTCAATATTAAAAAATACAACCGTAATGTCAAAACCATTTGTCAACTGTTTGATTCCTTTGGTGGATCAACACTGCCCTATGCATGCAAAATTAGTGGATTCTTCAAGTCAAAGCAAATGGATATAACCGCATTTAAAAAAAAAAAATCATAGTGACTGATAACGGAATTCTACTAAGTTCATTTGTAGTTTGTATTCTAACACCCAATTTTGCAAAATTTAATGTGTATTTGTTTTACCCCATTATAGTAATATATTCCCTAAACCTCAGACATGTAAAGTAAAATTGGAACAACCAGTCTATCGAATAGGGAAAGTAAGGTTTTTAGATCAAGATTAATTTTCTTGAAAAGTAATAATAAACTATTCATTGCACTTAAAGCCTGCTCAGATTTAGATCTCTGCAGTGTTACATATGTTACATTTTTTTTGTGTGTTATATTGCTACAGTGGAACCTTAAAAAATCTTCTCTTCAGAAAGTCTAAGGCCGATATTCTCACCTATGTCCGTTGTGCGTCCGTCAACATCTTCTCCTCATTAACCAGTGGGTCAATTGGGGTGAAACTTCGCAAGAAGCATCCTCTCAAAATAATAAATGACATTTCTATTTTCTACGAAGTTTTAAATGTTCTTCAAAAGGAAATGAAAGACAGGGAGAATTTATCAGAATTAGATTACCCTGAGCCTTCCGTTCAGTTGATTAGAAAGATAACCCTACCCTGTAGCACGGTCGGTTTCTATGTTAAGAAAGCGTTTGATTTTAGTGCACAAAGTGCTAAATGTGAGCTATAATTGGGATAACATTTTGTCCGGCGTCCGTGCATCGTGCGTTGACAACAATTGCCTTGTAAACACTTTACAGGCTACATTCATGAAAGTTTATCAGAACATTCATCTCCATCAAATCTTGGACAAGTTCGCAACTGGGCCATATGAGCTCAACAACTAGGTCAAATTGAATGGAAATCTTGTAAACACCCTGAAGGCCACATTTTCAACTTGAGCATGTTGAAACTTTATCAGAATGTTTTTTCTTGATGATATGTAGGTCAATGTCGAACATGAGTCATGTTGGGTCAAAAAGTAAGTCACAAGGTCGAATTGAAGAAAAATCTTGTTAACAATCTACAGGTCAGAATATTTGTCTTAATGATAATCTTGTCAATACTGTAGAAGCCGCATTGATTGCTTCAATATGTTTGGGAAGATTGTTGTGTGGAGTACTGGTGTGTGAAAACCAGGAAATGCATGAGTAGGTGAACTGGCCGCCGTGATATAACTGAGAAATTGTTAAAAATGGTGTTAAACCCCAATCAATCAATCAATTGCTTCAGCAGCTTAACATTTGGTCAAAATGTTTATCGTAAAGATATCTAGGTCAAGTTCGAATATGGGTCATATTGGGTAAAAAAAAAAGGTCACTATGCCACATATAAGGAATATCTTGTTAACACTCTGAACGCCGCATTTTTTGCTTCAGCAATTTAAAATCTTTCCAGAATGTTTGTCAGGTCAAGTATGAATATGGGTCATATTCGGTCAGAAACTGCCAAATTAAATGAAATCTTTTTAACGCTCTAGATGCTGCATTTTTAACTTGAGCACGTTGCAACTTTATCAGAATGGTTGTCTTGATAATATGTAAGTCAAGTTCGAAATTGGGTCTTCTGGGGTCAAAAAGTAGGTCACTAGGTCAAATTAAAGGAAATTCTAGAGGTCACATCTTTGCTTCAGCACCTAAAAACTTTATCAGAATGTTTGCCTTGATGATATGTAGGCCAAGTTCGAATATGGGGGTTGCATTTTGAATCTTTGTCCGAATAATTGTCTTGATGTGTTTTGCATTAGAAATCACATTGCATAATTCAGGTGAGCAACCTTTATAGAGCCATCTGACCCTCTTGTTTATCATAAACTTCAAAACATTGTGAAAACTCGTGGAATTTCTTATCAAGAGCCATTTTAGTTTTACTTGCCAAATTATGCCTTGGCGTGGTGTCCTTGGTCTGTGCGTTTGTGCTTCCTTAAACAATTGCTTGTGAACGTGATACAGTCTTCAGTTTTGAGTGTATCTTAATTAAACTTATACAGTAGTTAGATATCCATGAGAGCTCGGTTATGCAAGACTGGATTATGGCCCTTGAAATTGTTAAAATTGCTATAATAGAGCTTGTGAACACAATAGAGGCTCCATTTACTATCCGATCTCACCAAACTTAGATAGTAGTTAAATATTGATGAGAGCTCGGTACCTTTCGAAAACCAGCCAGATCCGGCCATGTATCACTGGATTATGTCCCTTGAAATTGTCAAAATTACGATAATACAGCTTGTGAACACAATAGAGCTTCCATTTACTATCTGACCTTCACCAAACTAAGATAATAGTTAAATATGGATAAGAGCTTGGTTTTTTTACGAAAACCAGTCAGATCCGCCCATGCATGACTGGATTGTCAAAATTGCTATAATACAGCTTGTGAACAAAATAGAGCCTCCATTTACTATCCCATCTTCACCAAACTGAGATAGTAGTTAAATATTGATGAAAGCTCGGGTCCTTTCGAAAACCAGCCAGATCTGCCTATGCATGACTGGATAACAGCCCTTGAAATTGTCAAAATTCCTTTGTTGCCCATACATACATGCTCTGGATTGAAAATGACCAAATAACCATTCCAGTAGAGCATAGGCCCTTATTGGCCTCTTTCTTTTACCTCAATGTTTGCATCACTCGTCTGCTGCAGAGGCATCTACATGTTGGAAAGCGGGTTACTTTATTTGATATTTAGTTCCTTAAACGACACTTATATATATAGTGTCCGGTTGCCAGTATTGTTTATTATAAACGAAACAAGATTCTGGTTGCCAGTATCGTTTATGATAAATGTTACCAGATACAAGACACTATTATATACACTAATTAATATATCTAGTTCCTTAAAAGACACTAGTGTCTGGTTGCCAGTGTCGTTTAGTGCTAAACGACACTGGAGTCTGAACATTGATTAATTAAATATACAGTTCCTTAAACGATACTAGTGTCTGGTTGCCAGTGTCGTTAAGTGTTAAACGACACTGGAGTCTGAAAATTGATTCTGGAAACTATGTTGAAGAAATTAAAGTTAGATATCTAGTTCCTTAAACGACACTAGTGTCTGGTTGCCAGTATCGTTTATTATAAACGAAACTTGATTCTAGTTGCCAGTATCGTTTATGATAAACGATACCAGATACTAGACACTAGACACGAACTTCACCTTACCACCTGACAGAGAGCAAAACACTTTCATGCCTTCAAATGAGTCCAGTGTTTGAAAGAAGTGATGTCACATGTGGGCCATCAGTAAAACACATACATTTTCTTTCAACAGGCTGAATTTCTAGTAGATTCATTTTTTTATCCAAAATTTGCGTATTGATCAAATTCTAATATCAGATTGGACAAAATTGGTACCAAGAATTTCAACATTATTTTCACTAGGTTATTTAGAATACTCTGTATCTATATATTCAAACCACATTTACAAAAGATTCAAAAGCTATTGACAGCAATATGTTCATACTTGAGACCACAACAACCAATGATGCCATAAAACTTTTCAAATTGAAGAGCAAATGCAAAATAAAAAGCCTTTTAAGGTCACCTATTTAGGTCCGTTTACGGAACAGTGCAATGTTCACTAACTATATCAAACTAAAATAAGGTAAAAACAAACTGAACATTGAAACCTGCAGATAAAGAGGATAACTCTCTCTTTAAATTCAATAAAAACTGAAAATAATTTTTATCAGAATAAATATCAACAGAAAAGGATATATTATAAAACTTAAAGGCAATTCATAAGTAATGTCAGTTATAAGGCACCCAGGCACCACATAAGTGTTCTGTTCTCTGATATAACTGAAATATCACATAAATGTATCGGTTGTCTGTGTATTTTATTGTGAATTCCATTTTTCTGTGTGAAATTGTCTAATCTATAATACAATAGAAATGGTAAAAACTGGTATGTATACATTGTATTAAATACATTCTTATCCTTTATTTTACATACTGGTAATGAAAGTACACATATTTTCATGAACTTCTGCTAAAAGTAAAAACCCATACTGTAGTTTAATGGTGAAACAACTGGTATAACAAGAGTTCTGAATTCAAATCTCAGCAGGAACATGTTTTGAAAGAAACGACTAAACTTAACAATTTATGCACGAAACCATGATGTTGTTGGGAATCATCAGAGTTGTCTTACTTAAACACTTGTCACATTATTATCCAAGCTTCAAATGAAAACATTTTATGAAAACAGTTTTTTACTCCCTGTACCCTTTTCAAAAGGTTTTATAATTGAGCAATAACAATTAGAAAAAAGAACTTGATCAACACTGATGACTTTAAGAAGCTTCACATTTTCAAGGTCTGATCATATCCTTAACTATCTATATTGTTAACGACATATTTCATATACATGTATGTATAATAAGTTATTGACAGTTGTACTTATTAACAAATAAACTGATGCTGTTTCATGTTTGTTTGACAAATTAAAAACCAGCAAAGGAGATAGGGGTTCAAAGTGAAGATATTATTCAATAGGAAGATATTGTTCATTTTGGAGCAATTACACCATTCGGACAATGTATTCAAATTAGTCACAGACATCAAGTCATTTACATCAGGCAAAAAGGGCTAAACTTAACCCTTTCCAACATACATCAAGCATGCAGCAGATGACATTGACAGTGCTGAGGTAAAAAAAAGTTTAACTAATGAATAGAATTGGAAATATTGTGACAAAAGGAGAATTTGCTGATCATGAGCAAGTGGTCCTTTTCTCCACAGCATATGCGTCAACAGTTTTAACTCAAAATGCCTTTAACATTTCTATGTCTTTCCTTGAGTGATTTAAAGCAGCATCTCAGGTAAACAGTTTAAAGAATGATATGGGGAATTTCTATAAATTATGCAGAATTGAACTCATTTCCCTTATAAAGACACAAACTATTGAAACATCTTATACATTGGACTTTTGAAAATATTTGTCAAAAAGTACAGTTTTCTCAGTCTTTATGCATAGTGTTTTCATCTTTGCCTCAAGATTATATAGTGATCAAGATCATGTTAAGGTAGTCCGTTGCCTTGGAAGATTGTTGTGTGGATTTTTTTTCTAGCAAGCCAGGGTGAAAATGTTACGTGAACTGAAATTCCATTGAAATTAATGTTAAGCTCAAGTCAATTAATCAACCATGGTAAGAGTCAGTTTCCAATTATATTTTTTACTAGTTTATGGTGACAAATCAATGTTTGAAATATGTTGTCAAATATGACTTATTATAGTTGGTTCAAATGCAACAGTTTCCGTGCATTAAAGTGTGTACAGTAAAGCTGGCCCCATCACCGTTCTGTTTGTTATGCAAAAGGTAATTGCAAGTGATATATATATAGGTCAAAGGGAAGTAAATCGGATTGGCTTGCAGGGCAGACAATTTTGTCCAGAGAATTTCAGATGAATATATGGGATTGAAGTTGTCTCCCATTGGACAATAATGATTTTTTTGGAAGTTGAAAGTGTTGTTTATTAAGTTGAATAACCTGTGACTGATTAATAATAAAAATAGTGTTTTCTTTTAGCTATGTTGACACATTAGAGCCATTTTCAGAACATGCTGTATTTTCTGAAATTGAAAGTATAATTCAGTTCGGGATAATTAAGGGTCACCTTTGATTTGACCTCCTAGCTCTGTCAAAAAACGGTGAACATGTGAGTTTGTTTTGCTTTTTTGGTAGTTTTAAGAATGAACTTTACTTTGATACAGGTATTTGCTAGTAACGAATCATAATCCATAATGCTATAATGGTCGCCTATGGAAAATGAATTCCTTCCCTTTGACCTTCAAAGAGACAATATTCGTTAATTTTGTTACTGACCCGGAACTGTATAGTCGATATCATTTTAAAAGAACTAAATTTCAGGCCGTTCAAAATCAATTGTAATTATAACCTTTCATTTTTGTCAACTATCGTGAAATTACAAAGTAACCACATACAGCATGGTGCGTGATCGCACCGCGCAATAACAGAAGGACGAACTGTTAGTTAGACGAAACCTCAGACACCCGATTACAGGAGTTTCTTCCCTTACCTAAAAGTCCGCCATTTGTACGACATTTGACTTTTCCTTTGTTATGTATCTATCTGTCTTAGCTCTTTTTTCTTCACATCAGTATTTCAGAGGTAAATATGTTTTTACTTTTATTCCTGTGAACCTGGTTATAAACGCGTAGTCGAACAAACAATGGGTTGAAATAAAAGACCTTCCTATAAGAAATATATGTTTTCTAGGCTGTGGGAGATTTCGTGTCACCCTTAATATCGTGCCACATCAATTTCGTACTATATATGAAGATTTCTTATCCCAAAAACAGCACGGTACAGAATATAGGGAGGTTTTTACACTTTCAAAATGCCTAGTTATGATGTCGTTGTAGAAGCTAATAGCAGGGACGTAGATATATACGTCCCTGCTAATAGGGATTAATTAATGTACACATACTTTTAATACAAGGTAACTTTATAATTTGTTTTCATAACTTACATGTACAGATATCTTGTTTCCATTCTTTTATACAAGTAAGTATTATCTTATTTAATTATTTGCTTTTGAACTAGTTTTTGTTTTGAAATTTACTTTTCATCCAATCAAAGCATAGGGATATCGTGACTGCACCAAAAAATATCTTCTGGATTTTTTTTTTAATATCCTCAAGCATCCGTAATTCGTGAGTGTAAGGCTTCAAAGAAGGCTTAGTGAATGATACGAAATTTCATGTCTTATCTGAAAGATTTATTTATTTCCTCAAAGTTTCGAGCAAAAAATCCTTTGAAAACTAATAATTCACAAACAAAATAATCTTGAATACACATGTGTTCAACAAGTCCGAAGCCGAAATTGTTATCCTATTTTCGTGACATCATTATTTTGGCACTTTGCAGTTTCCATAAAGGCAACACACAAAAAAATTTTTTTTTTAAAAGGGGCAATAGGTCGTAATATATTGAAAACTAAAAAACTGAAGCAATTAAACATTTTATATAGTTTAAACCAATTAATTTGAAATTATCCTTGATTTAAATATAACCTTTTTATACACCCATTTAGAAGCCTTTGTCCAATCATCACCAAATTCAGTCAGAATGTGTATTGGGATAATATCTTGGACAAGTTCGATAACTAGCCATATCGCTTTAGTCAATCAAGAGTTATCACCCTTTAATTATAGAAATTACCCAAAATTGGTCTTGTCAGCTCAATAACTTTAGAAGCCTTTGTCAAATGATCACCAAATTTTGTCAGAATGTATATTAGGCTAATATCTCGGACAAGTTCAATAACTAGCCATATCGCTTTAGTCAATCAAGAGTTATTGCCCTTTTATTATAGAAATTACCCAAAATTGGTCTTGTCAGCTCAATAAATTTAGAAGCCTTTGCCTAATCATCACCAAATTTGGTCAGAATGTGTATTGGGATAATATCTCGGACAAGTTCAATAACTAGCCATATCGCTTAAGTCAATTGAGAGTTTTCGCCCTTTAATTATAGAAATTACCAAAATTGGTCTTGTCAGCTCAATGAATTTAGAAGCCTTTGCCCAATCATCACCAAATTTAATCAGAATGTGTATTGGCATAATATCTCGGACAAGTTTGATAACTAGCCATATCACTTAAGTCAATCAAGAGTTATCGCCCTTTAATTATAGAAATTACCTAAAATTGGTCTTGTCAGCTGAATAACTTTAGAAGCCTTTGTCCTATCATTACATGGTCAGAATGTGTATTGGCATAATATCTCAGACAAGTTTGATAACTAGCCATATCGCTTTAGTCAATCGAGAGTTATCCCTCTTTAATTATAGAAATTACCTAAAATTGGTCTTGTCAGCTCAATAACTTTAGGAGCTTTTGTCCAATCATCACCAAATTTGGTCAGAATGTGTATTGACATAATATCTTGGACAAGTTTGATAACTAGCCATATTGCTCCAGTCGATAGAGAGTTATTGCCCTTTAATTATAGAAATTACCTAAAATTGGTCTTGTCAGCTAAATAACTTGTAAAGCCTTTATCCGATCATCACCAAATTTAGACAATATGTTGATGGGCAGAATATCTTGGTCACGTTTGATAACTTACAACATCATCTTAGTCACTACACTATTATGTCTGTCGAAATGGCCAAAACTGTACTAACAGTGTCCGCTCTCTAAGTTTGGCTGACGTACAACCAATTACCACTATACTTGGTCTCAAAAAAACAGGACGGGCGTATTTTGTGACATTTGGCGATCTTGTTTTGTTTTAATTACTCAACTTTTAATCTTCGTTAAGCTTATTTTCCTTTCTCATGTTATCCCACTGTGTCAACCTATAGGTTTGCCTCGATATTTGGTACCCTGTAAGCATCCTATATTTATATCATCACAAAGATCAATACTGATTTCAAAATTGCCATATTTCTAATGGGATATTATTTAAAATATTTTAGTTATTTTACATCTCTATGCGTAAGCACCTTTAGGAATGTGAAATCCAATGAAAAATTGCATTGACCTAACTAGGTCAAACAAATCACATGACCCTAGCCGCCATTTTGTAAACAACAAAAGACCCTTTTTACGGTAAATTTTCATGTCCGATTTTTCCACTTTTTCGGGGTTTAAACTGTTCTTTAAATTTGGTATATAAAAATAAGGGTATTTTGGCTATTCCTCCCATGACAACAAGTAACAAAACTGCATGTTTAAGATGCATTTTATTGTTGAAATATGTCAGCAAATACTTTGGCCATTGGGAAATAATTTTACAGTTCCAAATCGGCTGCAAGGACAAAGTCACGTGATATAAGCCCGAAAATAGTGACGTCACGAAAAAGGGAGGCTCACGAAAATGGAATGTCCAACGATACATGGTAATATACTAAAGCAAAGTTCATACACATTACCTATTGAAGAAAAAAAATGGCTGCGATTTGTTTATACGGTACCCGTATTATTTCAAATGAATGAAAACAATGAATATAAATTTGTTTTGAAATTGCTTTTATTGTGAATATGATACCTATATGCCTGATATATAAATTATAATATAGATACAAATAGATATTAAATGAAAGAAAACTCAAAAGGTTAGTAAAGTATTAGTATATAAAATAGCTTTTAGAAAAACTTGGGAATATTAATATTGTTTATAATGGACTTGCAATGTTTAACAGTTATTTCTTTTCCCCCCATGAGCCTTGTGTAATTGAAGACCTCCTCGGTGGTGAAGTGGTAGAGCGTCCACCTCAGATGCAGGAGGTCGCGGGTTCGATCCCTGGTCGGGTCATACTCAAAGACTTTAAAAATGGTAGTAGTGGCTGCCATCCTGTGTGCTAAGGGTTGCGGGGTTAGCATTACGTCTGACTGTCTGTGGTCAGGATAAATGGACCAGTAGTGCTGGTTACTTACCAAGGAAATGCCTTTATATAACTGAAATTGTTGAAAGCAGCGTTAAACACCAAACAATCAATTGTGTAATTGAAAAAGACATAGGTTGAAATGATAGACCTTTGTACTAGAAAAGTCTTATTATGTCTCCCCTTCTCCGAAAGGGGGGACATGCTGTATTTGTAGTTATTCTTATTCTTATTCTTATTATTATTCTTCTTCTTCTTAACTTTTGTTTGTCCAGAGCAGAACTCGGAAACTACTTGAAGTAATTGATTGAAACTTGGAACATAGATAGATGGCAATGTGAAGTTGTGCACCTTGCAAGAATTATAACTCTGGGCCACTTTTTTGCAAAGTTATCTGCCCTTGTTCAATATTTTAATAGTGTAAACTTTGTCCAGAGCAGAACTCAGAAACTACTTGAAGGAATTTATTGAAACTTGGAACATAGATAGATGGCAATGTGAAGTTGTGCACCTTGCCATAATTATGAGTTATCTCCCCCTTGTTCAATATTTTAATAGTGTAAACTTTGTTCAGAGCAGAACTCAGAAACTACTTGAAGGAATTTATTGAAACTTGGAATATAGTTAGATGGCAATGTGAAGTTGTGCACCTTGCAAGAATTATGAGTTATCTCCCCCTTGTTCAATATTTTAATAGTGTAAACTTTGTCCAGAGCAGAACTCAGAAACTACTTGAAGGAATTTATTGAAACTTGGAACATAGATAGATGGCAATGTGAAGTTGTGCACCTTGCAATAATTATGAGTTATCTCCCCTTGTTCAATATTTTAATAGTGTAAACTTTCTCCAGAGCAGAACTAAGAAAGTACTTAAAGGAATTTATTGAAACTTGGAATATAGACAGATGGCAATGTGAAGTTGTGCACCTTGCAAGAATTATAACTCTGGGCTACTTGGTTGCAAAGTTATCTCCCCTTGTTCAATATTTTAATAGTGACAAACTGCAATGGGGAGACATATGTTTTTTCATAAAAACAACCTTTCTAGTTTCCTTATGTAATATGTTTAAGCTGTTACTGTCTATTACACCGTATACAACCATACAGAAATACAATTAGGCGATGCTGTAGCTGTGTACCTGAAATCCGGTAAATCAAGAAATAATTCAAATCAAGTGAAAATATTGATGGAATCAGAATGATCAATGAAGGAAAACTATTTACCAATTTCATCAAAAATATATACTTGAAGATCAAATCATGCGTTTAATTGTAATGTCCTTTCCGACTTCTACGTCCATGTGATCGGTTTACAACAGTGCGAAATCACATCTCCCAATTTGGTTTCTTTGATCTTAGATGAAATAGAAACTCATTTTCAAGAAAACTTTGACGTGGAATCAAATTCAATAATGTTACAATTCTTGTGTTACTTATTGTTGACAATATGGCTATTATTGCGTAGACACAGACCAAATTAAGCTTCAGGGTAATATCAACAACTTTAATTTTGGTTAATGTTTTGCATGCAAGACTTTTTCTCAAAAACAACATATGCTATTGCTTTGAAACTTCACACAGTTATTGGGCATCATCAACTGACCTTGCCGGACAAGTCCCAATAATCTATATCAGATACTGACACAATTATGCCCCTTTTTTTACTTAGAAATTCTGGTTAAAGTTTTGCGTGCAACTAATTAGGAATCCATATCTCTGTATTTACGAGATGCATTGCATTAACACTTTATACAACACTTCCCAACCATCACACCTATGTATATTATCCAGTTTGATAACTCTATCCTACATTTACTGCAAGTTATGGCCCTTTTTGACATAGAAATTCTGGTTCAAGTTTTGCGTGCAACGACATTAAGAGTCCATATCCTAGTAATTACTTAAGGCATTGCATTGAAACTGTATACAACCCTTCCTAACCATCCCACCTATATAAACAATCAAGTTTGATAACTCTTACCAGCATATAATGCAAATTGTGGCCCTTTTTTTACTTAGAAATTCTGGTTAAAGTTTTGCGTGCAACGACATTAAGAGTTCATATCCTAGTAACTACTTGATAAACAATCAAGTGTGATAAATCTTACCAACATATAATGTAAATTCTGGCCCTTTTTAGCTCGACTTTTCAAAGAATATGAGAGCTATACTACTCACCGACGGTGTCGGCGTCCCATGTCACACCTTGTTTAAGGTTTTGCATGCAAGTACTTAAATACTACATGTATTGCATTGAAACTTTCTACAACCCTACCAAACTATCACACCTATGTAGAGTATCACATTAGATAACTCTATCCTACATTTTATGCAAGTTATGGCCCTTTTTTACTTAGAAATTCTGGTTAAAGTTTTGTGTGCAACTAAATAAAGATTCCATATCTCAGTATTTGCTTGATGCATTGCATTGAAACTTTCTGCAACCCTACCTAACTATGACACCTGTGTAGATTATTAAATAAGATAACTCTATCTTGCATTTTATGCAAGTTATGAACCTTTTTATGCCCCCGGAATCACCGATTCGGTGGGCATCTAGTTTTTGGCCTGTCTGTCTGTCGAAAAAAACTTTAACCTTGACCACTACTTTTGAACCATAACAGGTACGGCTACCATATTTCACATGTGTATTCCTTGTGACATGACCTTTCTGTCAGTACCAACATTTTTGACCTTGCAACCTTCACCTTTGACCTACATTTTGAAAACTTCTTTGTCTGTGGCAAAGAAAACTTTAACATTGACCACTACTTTTGAACCGTAACAGGTACGGCTTCCATATTTCACATGTGTATTCCTTGTGACATGATCTTTCTGTCAGTTCCAAATCTTTTCATCTTGCGACTTTGACCTTTGACCTACATTTTGAAAACTTTAACCTTGACCACTACTTTTGAACCGTAACAGGTACGGCTACCATAATTCACATCAAATTTTTTGACCTTGCGACCTTCACCTTGACCTTTGACCTACATTTTGAAAACTTTAACCTTGACCACTACTTTTGAATATTAACAGGTACGGCTTCCATATTTCACATGTGTATTCCTTGTGACATGACCTTTCTGTCAGTACCAACATTTTTGACCTTGCAACCTTCACCTTGACCACTACTTTTGAATATTAACAGGTACAGCTTCCATATATCACATGTGTATTCCTTGTGACATGAACTTTCTGTCAGTACCAATAGTTTTGACCTTGACCATTACCTTCGACCTAGATGTTGCCATTCGGGGGCATCAGTGTTTCACAAACTCATCTTGTTTTACTTAGAAATTCTGGTTAAAGTTTTGCGTGCAACGACATTAAGAGTCCATATCCTAGTATACAACCCTTTCCACCTATATAAACAATCCAGTTTGGTAACTTTTACCAGCATATAATGCAAATTGTGGCCCTTTTTAGCTCACCTGAGTTATTGTAATCGCCTTTTTTCCGTCGTGCTTTGTGTGTCAGCTTCTTCTCCTCAGTAACCAGTGGGTCAATTTGGATAAAACTTCACAGAAAGCATCCTCTCAATGACCTCACCAGAATTTCCTTCAAATTTTGGGATTTATGCAAAATTCTAGTTTCCATGGCAACGAAACCGAAAAAACTTCAAAATTCTTCTTCTCCCAAGCTGGTTGGAAGATTTTCAAATAATTTTGTAGAAATGTTCTTTGGATGACCCTTTATCAGATTCCTTCAATCCATGTTGATTGGTCAAAAAACATGGCCGCCAGGGGGGGGGGGGGGGGGGGGGGGGGGCTATTTTGCCTTATATGGCTATAGTGAAAACTTAAAAAATCTTCTCCAAAAGTGTCAGGCCGATTTTCAAATAATTTTGTAGAAATGTTCCTTGGGTGATCCGCTATCAGATTCCTTCAAGTCATGTTGATTGGTAAAAAAACATGGCCGCCAGGTGGCGGGGCTATTTTGCCTTTTATGGCTATAGTGTAAACTTAAAAAATCTTCTCCTCCATAAGTGTCAGGCCGATCTTCAAATAATTTTGTAGAAATGTTCTCAGGGTGACCCTCTATCAGATTCCTTCAAGCCATGTTGATTGGTCGGAAACTATGGCCGCCACGGGGCGGGGCTTATATAGTTAAAGTGAAAAAAAATAATCAGGTGAGCGATCCGTTACTTTGAGCAAGTTGAAAAATTTGTCAGAATGTCTTGTCATCACTGTGGAGGTTGCATTCATAATAATTGTCTTGATGTGTTTTGCATTGCAGTACATTGTATAATTAAGGTGAGCGATCCAGGGCCATCATGGCCCACTTGTTTCCTTATATGGCTATAATGAAAACTTAAAAAATCTTCTCCCTCAAAAGTGTCAGGTCGATTTTCAAATAATTTTGTAGAAATGTGCCTAGGGTGACCTTCTATCAGATAACTTCAAGACAAGTTGATTGGTCGGAAACTATGGCCACGGGGTGGGGCTTATATTGTTAAAGTGAAAAAAAAAAAAAATCAGGTATGCGATCCAGGGCCATGATGGCCCTCTTGTTACTTTGAGCAAGTTGAAAATTTGTCAGAATGTTGTCTTAATGATATCTAGTCCATGTTGGAATATGGGTCATATCAGATAAAAAAATATAGATCACTAGGCCAAATGAAGGAAAATCTTGTTAACACTGTGGAGGTTGCATTCATTATAATTGTCTTGATGTGTTTTGCATTGCAGTACATTGTATAATTAAGGTGAGCGATCCAGGGCCAATCATGGCCCATTTGTTTCCTTATATGGCTATAGTGAAAACTTAAGAAATCTTCTTCTCCGAAAGTGTCAGGCTGATTTTCAATTCATTTTGTAGAAATGTGTCTAGGGTGACCCACTATCAAATTCCTTCAAGCCATGTTGAGTTGTCAAAAAACATGGCCACCAGGGGCTTGGGCTGTTTGGAGATTTAATTTTTGCCTAATGGCAGTGGAGCGATACTGGCCCTCTTGGGCCTCTTGTTCTCAATAAGTTCTGGTACTAGTGCTTTCATATTTGGAATATAATTACATCTTGTACCCTTTTTCACATTGTATGCTGAAGATGCTGAGTGTGACCTTCTTTATGGGGTAAAAACATGATCTTTTGGCGGATTTTGAGAATTGGATATTGCTTCTTCATTTTTAGCTCCACTGGCTGAAAGCTAGTCAAGCTTATGTCATGGCAAATTGTCCGTTGTACTTGCGTCCGTAAACCTTTTGCTCCAAACAACTTCTGCTCCTTCACCACCTTCCTCTTAATGTCCCGTCCTAAATTCCTTCATTTCTTTTGGATTCATGTAATATTCTGATTTCTATGGCAAACGAAATAACAAAATAGTGAAAACTTAAAAATCTTCTTCTCAGAAAGTTTCGGGCCGATTTTAAAATAATTTTGAACCCGGCCGGGTAGCTCAATTGGTAGCGTATCTGACTCGTGATCTGGAGGTCACTGGTTCGATACCTGGTTGCGGCGACATTCTTTCGGGCGATTTTTCCATCGCCTCTCACCTCTGATCTATGTGAGAAAGTAGTCAGTGGCTTCGAAAGAATGTTGTGTAAGTACTGGTGTAGGAAAGCCAGGAAAACATGGGTAGGTGCACTGACCGCCGTGATATGACCAAAGCTGTTGAAAGCGGCGTTAAACTCCAAACAAACAAACAATAAAATAATTTTGTAGAAATGTTCCTTGGGTGACCCTCTATCAGATTCCTTCAAGCCATGTTGATTGGTAAAAAAACTATGGCCGCCAGGGGTGGGGCTATTTTGCCTTAAATGGCTAAAGTGAAAACTTAAAAAATCTTCTACGAAGAAAGTGTCACCCTGATTTTCAAAAAACTTGAGTGACCCTCTATCAGATTACTACAAGTCATGTTGATTGGTTGAAAAACATGGCCGCCAAGGGGCAGGGCTGTTTTGCCTTATATGGCTTCAGTCAAAACTTAAAAAATCTTCTCCAACAAAAGTATCTAATAGCCTTTTATTGGCTTTAGTGAAAACTTTAGAAAATATTCTCCTCCCAAACTATTTGGCCGATTTTCAAATCATTCTGTAGAAATGTTCCTTGGGTGACACTTTGTGATTCCTTCAAGCCATGTTGTTTGGTTAAAAAACATGGCCAGCAGGGGCGGGGCTGTTTTGAGATTTATGTTTTGCCCAATGGCAATTAAAGTTTTGTTACTTTACCTTTTGTCTTTTACACTTGCATTGATAGTCAAAGCGGGGGACAGCAAGACATTTAATTACGTGTTATTCTTGTATGTATTATATGTAATGTTCCCTACACAACACACATGTTGTGGACTGTGATTCAGGACTGGCGAAGCTCGTTAATAAAAACTCTTCACTAAAAGAATATGCATTTGTTAAAACAAACTTTTTTTATTGTAACAAAATATCTCCCTACGTTCTGCCACGGACATCCTCTGTATACATTAGCGTTTACGTCACGATGTTACCATGGTCATAAGCAAGCCAGGTATATAACAGCGAGAGGGCTTTTCGGACTGGTTGTGTCCGAGGGAGTCTGAGAGTGGGGAGATACTTGACTAGATAGTAGAAGCTTATTGTTTGTTGTTTAATATACTTTGAGAAATAATAGAGGAACAATATAAATCGAGTTTGTTCACTTGTTTAAGCCTTCCGAAGTACCACATTATGAGCCGTTTTTAGATATTTTAAATGTATATCTGCAAGTTAATATGATGCGACTTAACCTTTCTTCACCTAATCGCAGAGTCATATTACTCATATACTCAAAATTGCAGGTACCCTACCATGAAGATATTGTCATTGATGTGACACAAACGATATTGAAGAAGTTTATCATGTCCTGCTATAACTTATTTTGATTACATCCATGCAAAATTCATTGAATTGCTCAAATAAAAGAAAAAAGGCCATTTTTGTTATAATCGTTTTAGAAAGTAGATTACAAATAATAAAATGTTTACTTTTTTCGACCATTTGAAACCCACATGTCTGTATATTTTGTACATGTAAGACAGTTTAGACATTTTATAAGTTTCTTTGTTCTTACGTTAACACTGAATTATCAAAATTTAAAATTTGTTTTAATTCTAAAAGAAAACTAGACATGATATCACAAAACTTCATGTTCAAATATCCATATGGAGTGGGTGGGAAAGGATTCCAAGACAATTTGGACCATTCAGACAAGTTGACTCGTCCAAATCATTGGACAATAATGTTAAATCCTCATGACCCAGTCATTGGTCGATTACATAGAACTAATATTCAGTAAAGTATACAATGTATTTATTTCCTTGACTTGGATAATATTTTTGAAACTGTTTTTACTGACATATTTTTGTGAATTGAACTAAATTATTGCCATGGTGCAGTTATAATTAATTAATAGGGTACCTATTTTGGGTTAACATTAATTATGTCTCCCCCATTACATGGGGGTGACATATTGTTTTTGCCCGTTCCGTCCGTCCTTCCGTCTGTCCTTCCGTCTGTCTTTCCGTCCTTCCGTCCGTCCTTCCGTCTGTCACACTTGTTTCCGCTCAATAACTGAAGAACGCTTGGGCATAGGAACTTCATACTTAATATGCAGGTTGGTCATGACCAGTAGCTGACCCCTATTGATTTTGATAACAGAAGGTCAAAGGTCAAGGTCATGGTGACCTTGTGAGGTAAAAAATGGTTTCCGCTCAATAACTGAAGAACGCTTTGGCTGAGAAACTCAATACTTGGTATGCAGGTTGGCCATGCCTAGTAGAAGACCCCTATTGATTTTGAGGTCAGTACGTCTAAAGTCAAGGTCACAGTGACCATGAGCTTGAAAGGTCACAGTGACAATGAGCTGATAAATAGTTTTTGCTTGGGCCCAGGAACTTCATACATGATGTGCAGGTTGGTCACCACCAGAAAATCACCCCTATTAATTTTAAGGTCACTAGGTCAAAGGTCAAGATCACAGTGGTCACGGTCACATCCGTCACACTTGTTTCCGCTCAATAACTGAAGAATGCTTGGGCATAGGATCTTCATACTTGGTATGCAGGTTGGTCATGACCAGTAGATGACTCCTATTGATTTTGATGTCAGAAGGTCAAAGGTCAAGGTCATGGTGACCTTGTCAGGTAAAAAATGGTTTCTGCTCAATAACTGAAGAACGCTTGGGCAGAGGAACTCCATACTTAGTATGCAGGTTGGCCATTCCCAGTAGAAGACCCTATTAATTTTGAGGTCAAAGTCACGGTCACAGTGACCTTGAGCTGAAAGGTCACAGTGACAATGAGCTGAAACATTGTTTTTGCTTAATAACTGTAGAATGCTTTGGCCATGGAAGTTAATACTTGGTGTGCAGGTTGGTCACCACCAATAGATGACCCCTATTGATTTTGAGGTCACTAGCTAAAAGGTCAAGGTCATGGTAACCTTCAGCTGAAAAATGGTTTCCTCTCAATAACTAAAGAATGCTTATGTTGAGGAACTTCATACCTGGTGTGCAGGTTGGTCCTAACCAGTAAATGACCTTTATTGAATTTGTTTGATTTTGAGGTCACAAGGTCAAATGTCGAAGGTCACGGTAACCTTCAGCTGAAAAATGTGTTTTATTCAATAACTCAAGAATGCTTATACCCAGGAACTTCATACTTGGTGTGCAGCTTGGTCCTAACCTGTAGATGACCCTATTGATTTTGATGTCAGTAGGTCAAAGGTCAAGGTCGCTGTGACCTTTGGCTGAAAAATGGTTTCCGCTCAATAACTGAAGATTGCTTGGGCCCAGGAACTTCATACTTGGTGTGCAGGTTGGTCACCAGCAGCAAATGACCCCTATTGATTTTGAGGTCACAAGGTCAAAGACCAAGGTCATGGTAACCCTCAGCTGAAAAATGGTTTCCGCTCAATAACTGAGGATTGTCACTGTTGCTTCATCTCCAGTCCAAAACTAAAAAATTCATCTCTATCATTTCTTTTCCTCCCCTACGACCACACAAATGGGGAGACAAGCGCTTTTTCAAAAAAGCAATCTCTAGTTAACTTATGAAATCTGTAAATCAGTCTCCGTGATCTGCAGTTAGCCGCTTGCTTGCAGCACTATCAGTGCTTTGATTATAAGTTTAATAAGAGTCTGACCATCCAAAATAAAATTTTGTTTCGATATTTACTTTTCATCAAATCAAAATGTAGGAATATCGTGACTGCATCAAAAAATCCTCTCTGTACACAATTCTTTGATACATGTATGGTATAGCAAAGTTCAAACACATTACCTTTTTATTAGCTCACCTGAGCTTTGCTCAAGGTGAGTTATTGTGATCGCCTTTTGTCCGTCGTGCGTCTTCCGTCGTGCGTCAACTTCTTCTCCTCAGTAACCAGTGGGTCAATTGGGATGAAACTTCACAGAAAGCATCCTCTCAATGACCTCACCAGAATTCCTTCAAATTTTTGGGATCCATGCAGAATTCTGGTTTCCATGGCAACGATACGAAAAAAACTTCAAAATTTTTCTTCTCCCAAACTGGTTGGCAGATTTTGAAATTATTTTGTAGAAATGTTCCTTGGGTAACCCTCTATCAGATTCCTTGATGCCATGTTGAATGGTCGAAAAACATGGCCGCCAGGGGGGGCGGGGATTTTTTGCCTTATATGGCTATAGTGAAAACTTAAAAAATCTTCTCCTCCAAAAGTGTCAGGCCGATTTTCAAATAATTTTGTAGAAATGTTCGTTGGGTGACCCTCTATCAGATTCCTTGAAGCCATGTTGATTAGTCGAAAAACATGGCCGCCAGGGGGGGGGGGGGGGCTATTTTGCCTTATATAGCTATAGTGCAAACTTAAAAAATCTTCTCCTCCATAAGTGTCTGGCCGATTTTCAAATAATTTTGTAGAACTGTTACTTGGGTGATCCTCTATCATATTCCTTCAAGCCATGTTGATTGGTAAAAAAACATGGCCGCCAGGGGGGCGGGGCTATTTTGCCTTATATTGCTATAGTGAAAACTTAAAAAATCTTCTCCTCCGAAAGTGTTCAGCCGATTTTCAAATAGTTTTGTAGAAATGTTCATTGGGTGACCCTCTATCAGATTCCTTCAAGCCATGTTGATTGGTCGAAAAATATGGCCGCCAGAGGGCGGGGCTATTTTGCCTTATATTACCATAGTGAAAACTTAAAAAATCTTCTTCTTTGAATGTGTCGGGCCAATTTTCAAATAATTTTGTAGAAATGTTCCTTGGATGACCCACTTTCAGATTCCTTCAAGCCATGTTGATTGTTCAAAAAACATTGCCTCCAGTGGGCAGGGCTATTTTGCATTATATGGCTATAGTGAAAACTTAAAAAATCTTCTCCTCCAAAAGTGTCTGGCCGATTTTTAAATAATTTTGTAGAAATGTTCCTAGGGTGACCCTCTATCAGATTCCTTCAAACCAAGTTGATTGGTCGGAAACTATGGCTGCCAGGGGGCGGGGCTTATATAGCTAAAGTGAAAAACAAAGAAAATCAGGTGAGCGATTCCAGGGCCATCATGGCCCTCTTGTTTTAGAGAAGGGTTGTGATCGCTCACCGTCGTCATCCGTCCTTTCACATTTTCCTACAAACGACTTCTCCTCCTAAACCAATTACCCAATTCAAAATAATTTTAAAAGAATGTTCTTTTGGTGGATCTCTTTTAAACTTGTTCAAAGAATTCTATTCCATGCAGAGCTTTGGTTGCCAAGGCAATAAAAAGTGGGAAATTAACCAAAACTTAAAAAATCTTCTTGTCTGAAAGTAGAAGGCCCATGCCTTTGATATTTGGTATGTAGCATCATCTAGTGATCCTCTACCAAGATTGTTCAAATTATAGGCCTGGGGTCAAAAATGACCCCTCCCCGGTGGTCACTTGCTTTTCATATACTCATATAGGGATTTTTTTTTAAAAATCTTCTTGTCTAAGAGTAGAGGGCCCAGGCCTCTTATATTTGGTATGTAGCATCATCTATAGGACCTCTACCAAGATTGTTCAAATAGTAGCCCTGGGGTCAAAAATGACCCCTCCCCGGGGGTCACTTGTTTGACATAGATAGGGGAAAAACTTTAGAAATCTTCTTGTCTCAAAGTAGAAGGCCCAGGACTTTGATATTTGGTATGTAGCATCATCTAGTGGACCTACACCAAGCTTGTTCAAATTATAGCCGTGGGGTCAAAAATTACCCCTCTCTGTGGGTCACTTGATTTACATAGACTTCCTTGGGGCAAGTTATACCCTGCTTAATTTGACCCTATTTTAGCTCCAAATGAAAAGTATTGTGACCGATCGCAGAAAATCTTGCTGCGAAAAAGCAAAAATAGAATAGGGCCCAGGCCTTTGATATTTGGTATGTAGCATCATCTAGTGGACCTCTACCAAGATTGTTCAAATTATAGCCATAGGGTAAAAAATGACCCTATCCCGGGGGTCCCTTGTTTTACATAGACTCATTTAGGGGAACAACTTTAAAAATCTTCTTGTCTAAAAGTAGAGGGCCCTGGCCTTTGATATTTGGTATGTAGCATCATCTAGTGGACCTCTACCAAGATTGTTCAAATCATAGCCATAGGGTTAAAAATGACACCTCCCCGGGGGTCTTCTTGTCTAAAAGATTTTTGGTATGTAGCATCATCTCCAAGATTGTTCAAGTTATAGCCCTGGGGTAAAAAATTACCCCTCCTGAGGGTCACTTGTTAGCTCACCAGAGCACAAAGTGCTCAATGTGAGTTTTTGGGATCGCCTTTTGTCCGTCGTCCGTCATCCGTCGTCAACATTTGCTTGTTATCTACGTGATATCTAGGCCAAGTTTGAATATGGGTCATGTCAGGTCAAAAACTAGGTCACTAGGCCAAATTGATGGAAAATCTTGTCAACACTCTGGAAGCCGCATTTTAAACTTGAGCATCTTGAAACTTTATCAGAAAGTTTGTCCTGAAGATATCTATGCCAAGTTCGAATATGGGTCATGTCCTGTCAAGAACTAGGTCACTAGGCCAACTTTAATGGAAATCTTGTTAACACTCTGGAAGCCACATGTTTGGCTTGAGCATGTTGAAACTTTGTAAGAATGTTTGTCTTAGTGATATCTAGGCCAAGTTTGAATATAGGTCATATCCGGTTAACAACTAGGTCACTAGGCTAAATTGAAGGAAAAGCTTGTTAACACTCTGGAAGCCGCATTTTTATCTTGAGCATGTTGAAACTTTGTCAGAAAGTTTGTATTGATGATATCAAGGCCAAGTTTGAATATTGGTCATGTCCAGTCAAAAACTAGGTCACTAGGCCAAATGTTAGGAAAATCTTGTTAACACTCTTGAAGCCACATTTTTGGCTTGAGCATGTTGAAACTTTGTCATAATGTTTGTCTTAGTGATATCTAGGTCAAGTTCGAATATGGGTCAGGTCAGGTCAACAACTAGGTCACTAGGCTAAATTGTAGATCAATCTAGTTAACTCCATAGAGATTGCATTTTTGAGCATCTTGAAATTTTGTCAGAAAGTTTGTCTTGATGATATTGCCATTGGCTCTGAAAGAGTAAAGTCTTAAATAGCCCATTCTCAGGTGAGCGATTCCAGGGCCTCATGGCCCTCTTGTTTGACAGTGTGATATAATGTTTAATCTCTTGTATCTGCAATAGTTTCTCTCTTTATCACAGAGCCCAGACCCATTGCCAACATTAAACTGTTTTGATTTTAAATCTGAAGCCATGCAAATCCAAAGATCACATATTTTATGTCATGTCCATGATCTATATTGAAAGAAATTTTTTAAAAATACAAAATTGAAAAAATATGCTGATGTTTTCTTGTGAATGTTAGGGAGTCTTCACAAAATTGAGTGGAAAGGCACTGAAACAGTTAAAATAGTAACTTTTTTTTTTTTTCAATAAGATTAAGAACACAAAACTCTTTACTATGAATACATGTAGTATGAGTCTTGACAATATGTCTAAGAGTAAGTAGTTTACTATTTTTGTAAACATTATATCTATAGATATGTTTGTAAAAAGGCAGACATAATCATTTGATATAATATTGCATCTAATTATCTGATGCGCGGCTCCATCTTTCCAAGTATCATACCTCACAAGATTTTAGCAAGATTTGTTCTTTGCAATATCAGAGTAGGGAACTTCTATGTTTTTATTTGTCTCTGCTTGGTGTATTGGTTTTATATTTTGACAAACAGTACAGGTCAACTGAGTCCAAGGTTTGGTCAGCCTTTTTTGAGCGGACATTTAACCCTTTCCCTCATACGACAATTCTGCAGCAGACGACTTTGAACATATTTTGTCAAAAAATAGAAAATGTCTCTAATTGAATGGATAACCTATGACTAAAAGTGAAAAACATTGTGGCAAAAGGAGAAATTGCTCGTTTTGAGCAATTTCTTCTTTTGTCGCTATGTTTTCAAAACGCCGTCTGCTGCAGAGGCGTCAGAAAGCGTCTATATGAGGGAAAGGGTTAAGTCAGTGTTGTACAGACTTTGATTAACTGTTTAAACATTAGATATATTAGTATTATAGTAATAACCAAGCATTACAAGCAAACAAACAAAAATTCTTACACAAAACATTGTAAAACTGAAATTAAATGCTCATTAATGAAAAGAAATATTTAATAATGAAAAGAAATATTTAATAACTTGACTGTCTTGTAAGCTTATATTAGATGGAAATAGACTGTTATTTCTTTCCCACATACAACAAATATGCAGTAGATGACTTTCAAAAGAAACATATACTTAAAAATTAAGTAAATTTCTACAAAATCATTTAATGAAAGCAAAATTATTGAATGTGCAATTTCTACTTTTCTCACAATGTTTACAACTCTGTATTAATTACACTTTCATTAAAAGATATATATGGGCCGCTCCATGAGAAAACCGGTGATAGTGACATAGCATAAGAAATGACGTAATCATCAATCAAAGTTTGACGTCATTTTTTGTGAGTGACGCTGAAGTTACTTAAATTACATGTTTACACAGATTTTGATTTGGTTTATAAACATAATGTTCATCGAGGGATGAAATGAAGAGCGACGTCATATATAATAGTATAATAATACTGTTAAGCCGGTTTATCTGCCCCATTTATTGGAAGAATTTATTATTTAATAAAAACATCAAACAAACACGAGCGTGTAAAATTAGTAAACAGATATATTTGTATATTAATATTCATTTCAACTATTTTGTTTTTTTCGTGATATGTGAAAATTCCCCCTTTTAATGATCCATTTATGTTTAAGAATTGAAAATATGTTTTTGAGGTTGACTTGAAATGGTTTTTACCATTGACACATACGCATTTTCTTTTTTTTTTACTGGGTTTTGTTTATGTGAAATTTGTGTGTATACCTATTCATTACCATCAACTTTCAATTTAAATACATACTGAATATATTTTAACGCTGCTATGATGTTATACAAGACCGTATACAAAAAGTTTATCTGCGAAAAGTAAATTGAATAATATATAGACCTCAATAAGGTGTTAAACTTATAGTCATAGAAAAACAAAAGTTTATGAAATAAAACCGTGTGATTCGGTTGAAATTGCGGATACAAAACATATTGTTTTGTGTCATTATTATTCAATAATAGATGAATAACTGAGCGTTGCTTAACGAAAACAAACCTTCATGCATTTGCGAGCGTTAAAGAAACCGATAAGCGTGCAAATTCATACAATTTAATTCGCATCTAGGTGTATAGGTAGAACCCTTTGTTATACTTTGGACAAACAGTATACACCTGGCTCATGTGTGATGTATGTGCTGGTAGATCTTAATCTACACTTGCCGAAAACATCATAGACAGTAGAAAACAGCATCATTATATTATGTACACAACATACCGACTCCAGTTAAACAGTGCTGTTAGTACTATATTGCTAATGTGATTTGGAAGAAAAATTGATCATGAAATAATTTCTCAACGGGTGTTGCACTTGCAGGAGTCTGACCTGGAAATATGTTTGTTTCATTCTACATGTACTACATCAATCTGCATTTACGATAGAAGATATATAATATATATAATCTGTTAAAGGTGCGTGTTTCATCCTCAGAGGATGTTAATACATGCATCAGTCAGGTGCAAAACCATAAAGTGATAGTATAACCAGTGATACTGCTAATTCAGTGGCTATCTAGATTTTGACATGGCTTTAGTTCATGGAGAAATGAATCTTATATCAAAATGGTTTGTATAAGATGACAAGAAGAATCCTGGAATCACTGTTTATGTTGTAATATACCTGAAGCAACAATGATTCTAGATATTTTCTAAACCTTTGGGAAAACGCAGTTTGATGAAAGGATCTTGACCAGTTGTTAGGTTTATGCTGTATCCTGTGATTCATTTAGGATAATTGTACTTTCAACGATACTTCTGTTAATACGGTGATAAGATGTAGATTTTACCATAATTTTTTTGCTTGCAATATTAAACCCCTTATTCATTCTAGGCAACTAACTATCTGTAAATGTAAAGGGTATTTTTTATGTTTCAATACAATGTAATGCCGCCATGCAGCGGTGGTGTACACTATTTACATGATGCCAACATAATGAAAGATCTGCCTGGTGGTTGTTATTATCCCCTCGGTTACGAAGTAAGAGAGAAAGGGATATAGTAACGGGACCGTCCGTATGTATGTATGTATGTGTGTCCTTCCGTAACAAACCTTGTCATCACTCTACACTGACCATTTCTTGACAGATCTTAACCAAACTTGGTATAAAGTAAGTATATGGTAACATCTTGAAGCCTATTGATTTTCAAGAGAGATTGTAGAGATTGTTCCTTGGATGACCCTCTATCAGATTCCTTCAAGCCATGTTGATTGGTCAAAAAACATGGCCGCTAGAGGGCGGGCTTTTTTGCCCTATATGGCTATAGTGAAAACTTAAAAATCTTCTCCTCCAAAAGTTTCGGGCTGATTTTCAAATAATTTTGTAGAAATGTTCCTTGAGTGACCCACTATCAGATTCCTTAAAGCCATGTTGATTGGTCAAAAACATGGCCATCAGGGGGTGGGGCTGTTTGGAGATTAAATTTTTGCCTAATGGCCGTGGAGCGATACTGGCCTCTTGGTTTTGTTGCCACACTGTTTTCAACTCTGACCAAAAACTTAACTTTTATTATCCCCTCGGTTACGAAGTAAGAGAGAAAGGGATATAGTAACGGAACCGTCCGTATGTATGTATGTATGTATGTATGTGTGTCCTTCCGTAACAAACCTTGTCATCACTCTACACTAACCATTTCTTGACAGATCTTAACCAAACTTGGTATAAAGTAAGTATATGGTAACATCTTGAAGCCTATTTATTTTCAAGGTCATAGGTCAAAGGTCAAGCCCAAAATTGGACTTGCAATATTTTCAGCTGTGGCAACCTTGTCACCACTCTACACTGACCATTACTTGACGGATTTTAACAAAACTTGGTATAAAGTTACTTTATGATAATATCTTGAGGCCTATTGATTTTCAAGGTCATAGGTCAAAGGTCAAGCTCAAAATTGGACTTACAATATTTTCAGCTGTGACAGCCTTGTCACCACTCTACACTGACCATTCCTTGACCGATCTTTATAAAACTTATTATACAGTAAGTTTATGATAATATTTGAAGCCTATTGATTTTCAAGGTCATAGGTCAAAGGTCAAGCCCAAAATTGCACTTACACTATTTTCAGCTGTGGCAACCTTGTCACCACTCTACACTGACCATTACTTGACAGATTTTAACCAAACTTAGTATACAGTTACTTTATGATAATATCTTGAAGCCTATTCATTTTCAAGGTCATAGGTCAAAGGTCAAACTCAAAATTGGACTTACAATATTTTCAGCTGTGGCAGCCTTGTCACAACTCTACACTGACCATTCATTGACCGATCTTAATAAAACTTATTATACAGTTAGTTTATGATATGTCTTGAAGCCTATTGGTTTTTATGTCAAAAATACATTACCAGTCATTTAATACCTGATATATAATCTCAACACCGTTAATTCATCCAGAAAAGAAGCTCGCGCAGCCATGCATAGCCCTCACGCGTGTGTGATACACACGGCCGCCGGTAATACCGGCGCACGGGCCATGTGACCCCCACTTTTAATTTCTGGACACACCAACTGACAGCTAAGAATTTATTTCATTTTTATATTTTATTTCTTGGTCTGTTTAAGGCATTCGCCTTAAACAAGTTATTTTCATTCAGTTATTCAACTACATTAACAACCTAACAACATAATTGTGTAAATTACTAATTGTAATTAAGTTGTTTTTTGTGAACACAACTAACTGAGAAGTCACGGGTGGGTTACCCCACCCACTATTTCAGTTACGTATCGGGTGCGGTAATGGCCATTCATTCTTTCAACGAAGTTATAGTTACACCGACCCTATTAGCGATAATATATTATTATCGCCTTGTATTACATTATGTATATTAATTAAACATGAACAATTTTGGAAAATATTTGTAAAATCTTTTTCATTGAAATACGTTCCGTGATCAACGGGTATAGTAGAATAAAAAATAGAAAAAAATTATATTTTTTGTTGAATCGTATAAATTGTTTTGTTTCATATATATTCTATGTCACATAGTGGTGATCAGAGGCGTGACTCATAACGGCTGTATGAGACACGCGTCTGTCCTGTTTTGCGTTCACTAAGTACACACAGGATTCACCCTGTGAGTACTTCTCTTCCTGGCCTGCTTCCATTTGGAAACAGTCTGGGTTGAGGAGGACTCACAAAAGCTGGAAGAGTAAGAAGACCCCTAAAAAGGTTTCTCTTAGCTCTACGAGTGAAGCGGAGTTTGAGGGGTTCTCCCAACAATCAGACTCCGCGGCTGTGTTGAGTGAGCAGAAGGTCAGAGCTGTTCCTTCTTCACTCCGCACAACCGCTCAGAGGTCCAGATTAGGAGGTGTAATCAGCTATTTTCCCCACAAATTCCCTCTTAGGAAACAAACCCTATGCTGTGGGTTCTCAATACCCACAGCATAGGGTAAGAGGGTCAAATGAGGATTTTAGACATGCATACGCCCCTTATCTGGAGCTCTGACCGCTCCCCCTCAGCTTCGGCTGGTCCTTCGCGGGACATGGAGGAGCGGATGGCAGCGGCTGATGTCTGTTATTCCGTCGGGAAACAAAGGCCTTCGGGCCAGAAACCGTACGGACACAGTGATGGTTGGCCTCAAGAGTGAGCAACCGTCTGCTGAACGACATTATCTGACGCCAGGTGTTGGGGCTGACCCTTCGGGAGACGCCATGGGTCAATCAAAGGGAAACCTCACTGATTGGCCACCTCTAACACCACACTCTGCAGTAAGCAGTCTTCGGACGCTTACAGAGTGCCAAATTATAATGTCTGCGGACAGAATTCTTTGGAGACCGGTGATAGAGCAGCTTCTCAACTGCCTATCATTAGTCAACCGGGTAATGCTTGCGAGCAAAACCTATATGACTCCGGGTAACCGGGTACCGGGCAACCAGTCAGTCATTTCGCCTAGGCGCGACCAGTCACCGGGCAAATCCGGCAGTCATTTAGCGATGACGCGACCGGTCAGTCATTAAGCCATGACGCGACCGGTCAGTCATTAAGCCATGACGCGACCGGGCAAATTATCAGTCAGTTTAACATGACGCGACCGGGCAGTGGGCAGTCAAGGTAACGAGCAGTCGTTAAGCTAGTACCACTCGTTCTTCGCACAACCGGTCTATACGGATATTCAAAACACTGGTCATTACGCACCAGGCTCAGATATCCAACCGTCTAACATCGGTTATAAGGAGTACAGGACAGATAAATCTTTCCTTTCTCCAAGGGGAATAGTGTTCTTCTGTAGGGATTACACTCCTCAAAAGAATGAGAATAGAAGAGTACGGATATTCAAAACACTGGTCATTACGCACAAGGCCCAGATATCCAGTTATAGGTAGTACAGGACAGAGAAATGTTTCTGTGTCTCCAAGTGGAACATGGTACTTCTCTAGAGATTACACTCCTTCCCCGATACAAAGCTCCGTTTCAAAAGATGTAACGGATCGGTGATAGGCGGGTTAACCAAGCCTACCGGGATCAGCAATACCCACCTGATGGGAATTCACTGTTCCCGGAAGGACACCTTTCGAAGAGGCAGTCCTTAGAAGGCAAACCCCCGATCGGAATAACTCAGGTTTTCCGTGAAAGGGAGGTCGAGACCGTCCCATACGGTTAGTTCGGCGCCGACGATCGATCCAGTGCGACCTCTCTCTACTGCGGAGAGAGGAGGTTCATATCACACGATCGACACCTTAACACAACAATAAAGTACACCAAGATTGAATATTATTTTCAATCCCTTCTCTTACTTTTATAAGACTGTTGTGTCTTTCAGTTGAAAGACGGATTAGAGTCAAGCATCGTAGGGCTCGACACTCTCCCACCTCCTCGTCTGACGGGCGGGGGCGGGGGGGGGGGGGCAGTCCCCTTCAGATTACGAGCCGGCTGTAGAGCGTTGACCTCTACAGCAGAACATTAAGGAAGTACTTAGGGTGGTGCCTAATACGTTATGCCCGAAGGTTGACGCTTAAACGTCGTTTAAACCTATAATGATTTCGAGCAAAACCTACACTCTGCAGTACAGCAGTCTTCGGACTTCTACAGAGTGCCAAGTTATAATGTCTGAAGTTTTTGGAGACTAGTGATAGAGCAGCCTCACATCAGCCTATCATTAGTCAACCGGTCAGTAATGGTCAGAGGGAGCTACCATTACTGAACGTTCCCAGAGCTGGGTAACGAGCAGTCGTTAAGTCAAGTTGACTCCAACCGTTTTGTCAATATTATGACATAAGCATTGGACAACCGGGTGTTTTCGAACACAGCCAAGTGAAAATCTAAAACCTTCGCAGAGTTGTCGTTCCTTACACTCATATGAATGTAATGAGTCGATAGTGCTAGAGAATGAGTCAAATGCCTACCGAGTACTCAATTAATCACTGGGCATAAACGGTTGTCGCGTGAACGTTCACAGGGCAGTCAAACTCTTAACTGGGCATAAACGGTTACCGGGCAAACGGTCACCGTGAAAACAAAAAATTCAACTATGAATTCTTCGGAATTCAACAGTATTCCAATTGACAAATGTCCTCGGACACAGTCATTTGGAGATCGGGCAATGTCTTTAGACATAGCCAGTAAGGCACCGGTCAAACGGGTAATGTCTTAGGACATAACCTTTCGGCAGTCAATCGGGCAGTATGCTGGGACATAGCCGATTAAACAGTCGGCCATCGGGTATGGGGAGTACCGGTCAAATAGTTATGTCGGTCCCCAGGGAGGAGAGAGTGCGTCTCTAGGGACTACACTCCTCCCAAGTAATACCCATCGTACCAATTGTTGGGACGAGTCGATGTCCGACGGTATTACATGGGAGAGATTCAGTTGATTTCATAAATCAATCCCCTATGCTGGCCTACCGGGATCAACCGTTCCCAGAGGATAGTCACTCTGTGAACTCTCTCATACGTGAGCTCGGACCGAAGGTTGATTCCATGCGATCTCATTCTTCTTCGGAAAAGGGATAAATTCCTCGATCATGACTCCTTCATAGGATTCCTCCCACCAATGGGCTAAGTTTTGTGGAAAAGTAGCCAGTTGCTTGGGAAGATTGTTGTGTGGAGTACTGGTGTGAGAAAACCAGGAAATACATGAGTAGGTGAACTGGCCGCCGTGATATAACTGAGAAATTGTTAAAACGGCGTTAAACCACAATCAATCGATCATAGGATTCCTCCATGTCGAATCGGACACTGACATTCCGGTCCAGAACCGGCTTTAGTCAATCCGCACGTCGTCGGGTAAAACCCACGACCCCGTCTTGTCTGACGAATAAGAGACATATCGGGTTCAGTGCTCCATCAAATGATTAACAATTTAGAGCTGGACTCTAAATAAACTATCATTAGTGGGAAGTTACTGCATTCACTGCGTCCATAGGCGCATTTCGGCGTATGCGGCAACTTTGTTCACAGGGACAGAACGTACAGTGACTTCTGCAAAGGCATTCTTAGAAGCCCAACCTGTGAAGACACAAGAGACAGGCTAAGTTCGAGCCTAGCTTTCTGCTTCCGCTGGCCCTGCCTTATCAAAGCCCCGTACGGGAGCAAAGTTGGCATACAACCAAGTAGAGCACTGTCCCTAATCCGCGGCTATAGGGAAGCGCTCCTCTCTATTAAGCTAACAGGAATGCCATGGAGTGGGTATCAACCTTCCATTCGGTGGTTTCTACAACCGTCTTTCGTCTGGTTCCGGTGAAGACCGGAATAAGACTTATCGACTCAGATTGCGTCTAGTACGGTCGAGTAATAAAATGGAATGTTCCGTTTTATCAAGAACGCAATCCGGAACGGCTGTCTGAGCGATTCTTAGACCAAACAGACACCTGTTACCACGTACCGGTTGCTTTTTCATCGAGGAATGACCGTCGATTCTTTGTAAACGGGGAAGTGTTCCTTTCAAACACTTCACTTCGATTACCTGCGTTTAGAATTAATTCCCAAAACGGGCAAGTCGGATCTATTCCCCTCAAGAGACTCGTTGTAGGACGTTTCTCGTTGAGCTGGCCCTTCGGACAGACTCGATTCGCTATAAGAGAATCCGATTACCATGTCCTGGATAAGGATCAGTTATTAAGGGAAACGGTCCGATACATGCTTCATACTACACCCGAATTGTTTACAGTTCGGGGCAGTGTGTTAAATACTCATTACAGTACAGGGCTTAACTGACTAGGACATGTACATGATCAATAGAGTAGACAGTAGTCCTTCGATTGGCAATAATTATTACTCCCTGAATTGCCCCCATAATTCAAATGAGTCAACTTCCGGTGTCGTTATTCTCTTCCTGACAATGACTTTAGAAACACAGTATTGGCCCAGAGATCGTAGTTCAACGTTCGTCTGGCCTGCCTATCGACATAACCGTTACATCTTCATTAGAAGTAGACAGTTCTTACCGATTGGTGTTTTTTAAGGTACGTCAATCAGTAATTTATGCTTACATTTGTTGCCGACCTCTCGCATTCAAGATTTGGCGATGAACACAACAATTATTGTTCGATGCTCCAATGCGCTTAACTTCAAAGTTCAGATCCATTTCTCTCCAAACTTTTACGTTCTTCGGAAGCGGCCGCTTCTTAAGTTATAAACTGAGACTTAAATTCGTCTTGCTTGGCGAACACTATCAGGGAAGTGAGTTCTTTGCTTTCAGTAAAAACGAATTTCATCAGGTTTTACAGCCGTATGGTTATTCAACCGTTCTTATAAACCTGTATTCCTACTGAGACCAAGTTGCCTTTGGTGCTTCCTAACCCATCACATTTCACAACCTTTCTGTGAACTGTGTTCCCTTAGATATAACCTGATCTTGTACCCTGTCAAGGGTCTTAAGTTCTATATAAAACATTCGAGGGCTGTAAGAGCCACAGTAGGGGTTATTCAACCTCAGGTAGGAGAAGGATATGTCAGCAGCGTATTCAAACACTGGATATCCTATTCCTTTAATTAGTAATAAGATCCTTCTGATAAAGTCTTAAAACGTTTCAATCAGAAATTATTCCTCTCTGGACACACAAGTGGACTCTCAGCGAGTACTTACCTAATTAATACACAAATTACTAAATACATAAACAGTTGTGTTTATATTTAGTAGTACCGTAGGTACTCTTACCAAGTGCTACGATTTCTCGGGACCGGCATTGTGTTGGACGATCCTCCCGACCGATGCTGCAAAGTCATCAGGTATTAAATGACTGGTAATGTATTTTTGACATAAAAATGAAGTTTTTTAAAGTAAAACATATTTTTATTAGAAAATACTTACCAGTCATTTCAGATTCCCGCCTCCCAACCCCGCGTCGTCACCCAACACTAAACGCTGCAAGTTAACGGTGAAATTAAAAGTGGGGGTCACATGGCCCGTGCGCCGGTATTACCGGCGGCCGTGTGTATCACACACGCGTGAGGGCTATGCATGGCTGCGCGAGCTTCTTTTCTGGATGAATTAACGGTGTTGAGATTATATATCAGGTATTAAATGACTGGTAAGTATTTTCTAATAAAAATATGTTTTACTTTAAAAAACTTCATTTTCAAGGTCAAAGGTCATGCCCAAAATTGAACTTGATTGAACTTACAATATATCTCAGCTGTGGCAACCTTGTCACCACTCTACACTGACCATTCCTTGACAGATCTTATCCAAACTTGGCATACAGTTAGTTTGTGACAATATTTTGAAGCCTATTGATTCAAGGTCATAGGTCAAAGATCGAAGTCAAAAATTGGACTTAAATATTTAGATCACAAGAGAACTCAATGTGATGATTGAAAGCCGAGGGGATGCATCCGCTTTGCGGTGCCCTTGTTTATTCTGCATCCAAATCAAGATGTTACATGGTACATGCCATAGGACATTAATGTAGAGTTATGCTATATTATACATATGGTACTATCATCATATGTGACTAATGAATCGGCGACATTCTTTCGGGCGATGTTTTCCATTGCCTCTCACCTCTGATCTATGTGAGAAAGTAGTCAGTGGCTTCGAAAGAATGTTGTGTAAGTACTGGTGTGGGAAAGCCAGGAAAACATGGGTAGGTGCACTGACCGCCGTGATATGACCAAAGCTGTTGAAAGCGGCGTTAAACTCCAAACAAAGAAAAGAAAGACTAATGAATCCTGATAAGCTTATGCATTTGTTCAGTCTGGTCAGGATCGCCCATGTCCATGCACTTTTACATTCTTCCTTGGAGTAAGTTTGAAAGCAATGTTGAAAGCCAACTTAAGTATGAAATATAAATGAAATTGGTATTGATTGGAAACCTCTGTAGGTCGGTTTGGTTTTGCATGGCGCATCGACGTGTGTCGCATCGACGTGTGTCGTTATCTATTCATCCCAGCTGTCATGAATGCAAAATATTGCAGATATGAATAATTTATTTGACAAAAACACACCTGAACATTTTGCTGTTTATTTATCCCAGCTGTCATGACTGCAGAATAATGCAGATCTGAATGATTTTTTGACAAAAACACACCTGAACATGTTGTTATCTATTTATCCCAACTGCCATGTCTTCCCCAACTGATGAACAAAGAGAAAATGATAACAAATATCATCATTTGTTAAATTAAATTTACTTATATAACAAGGCATACTTCGATTGTGATGCAAGTTTGTTGTTGTTATTTGTTAAAAGTCATTCAATACTTCAGTTATACGTACAACACAGATAGACCGGAGCGTTCGTAGTACTATCCAAACAGCCAAGAGTACTAAAGAGTGGGTTTGACTATTGTCAATTGAGAATTGATATTGCACCGACAGGAACTCGGACACTGATCTCAGACCTTTATGAGGTCGCTATAATCTCAAACCACACAACTTTAAGGAAATTGGATAAATTTGAAATGAGACCTCGTTAAACGATTACTATAAGAAAAGTCGAATCTAAATACATGCAATTCATCTCCTTCAATATAGTAGATCTAGATTGAATATATTTTCCGGATTTGTTCCTAAGTTTGTAAGCAATCGATGCTCCTGGCGGCATTCAAATAATCATGCGGTTGCGTAGAATTATTGTTCGTGTAGAACAGGAAATAAGACTCCAACACCATGTCATACATGTACTTGTTTTTCAGCACGACCCTAACATCTTGTTCAAAACCCCGTGCTTTATGGCGATGTCACACTATTGCGTATCGTACTAGCGTATACCAGCGTATGAAAAATACCACGTATACACTGGTATACGCTGACATACGCTAGGCGTACGTTAGACATAGGTTGTATACGTTTCAAGCACGGTCGCATACGCTGGCATATGCTAGCATACGGCGAGGCAGTATATTTTGTTTAAGCATGCCTAAGAAAACTGCGTATTCGGACGTTTGGTCTATACGCAAAGCAGACGCAAGGCTGAAAACGCTAGAGTTACGCTTAAGGTACGTTACTCATATGTCGAGTACGCTGACATATTCTGGCATGAATGTGTACCGTACAGCTAGCGTATTGATGGCGCACATACGCCATTTCACATACGCCTTCGGCTCACCCGATAAATTACTCCGCCTTGCCAGATAAACTTTCTCAATCCACGGCACCAACCTATTATTCTCTATATATATAGACATCTTGGCGTATGCCTGACGATTGAGTAACATATACATAACGTACAACTAGCGTATGATTGGCGTATGGCAAGCGTATCCCCTGAGTATTGCCAGCGTTTTGATAAAGTGTATTTAGAGGATCCCATTTTTAGATATTCTACAGTTCTTCTTGGACTTATATGGGCATTTTGTCACGTGATAGCGGTACGCTGGACATGCGCAGTTCATACGCTACTCATTCGCTAGCCATTTGCAGACTACGATGGTAATACGCTTTACATACGCTGGCGATACGCTACTCATACGCTACTCATAGGTTCAATATGGTAAGTATTCAAACAATTCTCAATTTCAAGGGCTTTTTGTGCGTATGAAAATAAATTTATGAATTTTCATACGCAACTAATACGTTTCTCTCATACGCAATAGTGTGACAGGGACATTAAATTGCACCACCATTCGATGTAGTACTGCTTTATAGGTGAAGTTATACGCTGAATGACTTAAAATGTACTCAAACCATTTTGATAAAATTAAGAATAACTTTGCTGTAAATGACGAAATCGTTTGAGCGTCGAACATAAATCATGAAAATGACGTCGAATGCATTTCAGCAATTAGTAACACACGTCTATTATTGACGTCCATAACCGCGTCAATATTTGTCATACGAAGTCCACATATATATCAAACAAAACTAGACTGGTTGGACTATAATAACATGTAAAAATCCCAAAATCGAAAATACTGTCACTATCACCGGTTTTCTCATGGAGTGGCCCATATATATATATATATTTAAATTTATTTGCCTAAAATTTAATGTTTTCAATGTCGTCTCCTGGAGTATATTTGTATGTGGGAAAGGGTTTATAATGCATTTTTGTCAACATCAATGAAATTTGAAATTGTAACCAAGCATTTAAAACTAACCTTAAAAAATTTGCCACCATCCAAGACTTGGATCAGCTAGGATGTTCTCCCAGTCTGATTATGGTCGTTCCTGTTTTTAACCAGGTTTTCCGAAGGAAAAATCTGGTTATTAGTTTGGCGAAGTCGGCGGGCGGGCGGGCGTCAACTTTCCTTGTTCGGACCATAACTTTGTCATGCATAGAGATATTTTTAAATAACTTGGCACAAACATGCACCATATCAAGACGATATGCCAAAAGCAAAAAAAAAAATTTGTAGATTCAAGGTCAAGGTCACAGTGATAAGAAATAGACTTTAATTGAACTTTTCTTGTCCGGACCATAACTTTGTCATGCATAGAGATATTTTCAAATAACTTGGCACAAACATGCACCATATCAAGACGATGTGCCAAATGCAAAAAAAAAAATCTGTATATTCAAGGTCAAGGTCACAGTGATAAGAAATCGACTTTAATTGAACTTTTCTTGTCCGGACCATAACTTTGTCATGCATAGAGATATTTTCAAATAACTTGTCACAAACATGCATTATATCAAGACGATGTGCCAAATGCAAAAAAAATATCTGTAGATTCAAGGCCAAAGTCACAGTGATAAGAAATAGACTTTAATTGAACTTTTCTTGTCCGGACCATAACTTTGTCATGCATAGAGATATTTTCAAATAACTTGGCACAAATATGAATTATATCAATATGATGTGTCACATGCAAAACTTTTGTCTGTAGCTTCAAGGTCAAGGTCACAGTGACAACAAATAGACATCAGTTGAACTTTTCTTGTCCGGACAATAACTTTTTCATCCATAGAGATATTTTCAAATAGCTTGGGACAGATATACACCATATCAAGACGCTGTGTCATATGCACAATTTATGTGTTTAGCTTCCAGAACAAGGTCATAGTGACAGAAAATATACTTTACTTTTTTTGTTCAGACCATACCTTTACCATGTATATAGATATTTTCAAATAACTTCGCGCAAATATGCTCCATATTAAATAACTTGGCAATTTACAAGAATATAGCATAGATATGAGTAAGTTTCATAACCTCGGGCCCTGGATCTAGTCTGTTTGCAAACGTGTTACTATCAAGTAAAGGGTTAAGGCAGATCACTGATTATTAACCTGGCATTAGGGATCCTAAAATGTGGCTGCTTACAACAAAAGGTTGCTTAATATCTATTATCTATTATATGTTCGTAATAAATGAGGCCATCAACACACGATTGACTGTATTAAACTGATATTTGTTAGATAAAATTGTGATATATTTAATTGACAAAGTAATTATGATTATTCATCAATAGAAATATTCCCTGTTACTTGAATTACTAGCTTTGATTAACTATTAACAGAAAGATTTGACAGATCTGTTAATTCTTAATCAAACACCTTCCATTATAGAAAACCTGGTTTCATGGAATTTTCATGTCTTGTCTATTTTGTCGTTCTAGCAGCTGCTGGGAATTGTATTTAACCAGAAATAGAAAGGTCTTAAATTGTTTGTTATTTGCCGGGCAGAAGCCCGCAACTTCTATTTTTAATAGGTTTTCGGAAATGACATGGGAGGGGGGATTATTATTAGAAAGAAACACATTTAGATGTCTTGAACATATTACAATTGTGTTTGTTTAAAAACACTAAGTAATGACACATCTAAAATTAAATAAATATACCAATGTTTTAGGTATTTTCAGTTTCTTTATTTTGACTCGCATTTATGTTTTTTTGTTTTATTTACGAAGACAAAACTAGCTAGACTGAAATACTTTATTTTATACTATATACTACATGTAACCAAAGGCGATAACTACAAACCTTTATGTCGCACAGTCTAATTTGTTTTACATACCAACTGCGTAGATCAATCTCCTTTGCAGAGAGCCGCTCTTTACACTCATTTCCAAATAGTAAATCATAGGTGATTTAAAATGTTTATTTGGTTCGAAACAAATGAAGAAAAGAACAAACCGAGATAAAACTGGTTTTAATAGAAAAATTACTTTGAACGAACATTCTCTGCCTATAAAGAGAGTTTCAAGAACGACACCTCTGCGAATAAGAAAGAATCGGTCTTTCGTACAAAATTATTTCGTCCTTGACAATTTTAAATGTGTCATTTAATTCCCTAAAGGCATATTGCTTCCGATCTGCATATTGTTATGCATCATTGACACAAGGACGCTCATCATAATATAATTTTAAAACATGAGTAGTTTGTCATTTTCATTATAAAAAAGGAAGGAAAGAATTAAAATAAATTAACATGTTGTAGGGCTCAGTTTATGTTCGAAATTAAGTTTAAATTATACAACAATTTCATTGAGATTTAACTGTTTAGCTGATATTATATTTCAAAGGTGGTCTAATTCATAAATATTGGACTACATTTCAACATTTGTTAAAGTATGATATAATTAGGATGCCAAGCTAATATCATTTTGAGAAAAAGAGAAAACTCATGTCTTCAGCGATTTAACCCTTATCTCATTATTTTAAAAGTAGATTGCTGCAAAGGTGTCCTGTTGACTTTAATAGAGGAAAGGTAAAATGACGTGCTATTGCATGCAAATCCTAAATTGTCTGTTTAGTGTTTTTATTGAAAAATAATAAAATTCAAATATTCTGACAAACATCTTGAAAAGTGTATGTGGAATTCACAAATCTTATAATTATTCCTTAATGAAAGCACTGTTACATACTAAGACTAATGATTGGCAAGATTACTCATTTCTATTACTGTTTATGATCAATAATTAGTTGGTTGTGTGTATGGTCAACCTACTTTGGAATGGAGATTGATCATAAACAATGAAAGGCTTCAATTATCATTCACTTCGTTGATCAAACAATGCAAGTTATGAAACATTTTCACTTGACCCCACCCCTGATGTTCCAATATGCCCCTCAGTTGATAACTGTTTATTCAACTACTATAATGTTAGTGTTATGCATAACTGCAGTATGGATTTCCGGCGACATTGATGTGTTGCATCAACTTTCTCTTGTATTGTGATGTAAACATAATTATGAATCCTGAATGCTGAATTTCATATAACATGGCAGGCCCAATAAGTAAGTGTAGAAACGGGCATGGATGATTAAGAATTTACTCCATCAAACCCTTTGTTAGACTAGAGTACTGGTACATAAGGTTTGAAGGGAAAATGACAATTTTAAAACAAGAAAAGGTTCTGTACATAATTTTACATACATGTATCATCAAACTATGTGTCTATTTCCATTGTTAATAGACCATTTCCCCTGTAACAGAGGAGGTAATGTGGTTTTGCAGTGTTCTTTTGTTGATTTACCCTTTCCCTCATACAACAATTCTGCAGCAGACGACTTTGAACATATTTTGTCTAAAAATAGAAAATCTCTATAATTGAATGGATAACCTATGACTAAAAGTGGAAAACATTGTGTCAAAAGGAGATTTCTTCTTTTTCACTATGTTTTCAAAAAGCCTTCTGCTGCAGAGGCGTCAAAAAGCGTCTATATGAGGGAAAGGGTTAAGATAATTCATTTAACTCTTTCCCACATACAAACACATTCTTATGCCTCTGCTTCAGTTGACTAGTGAAAACAATGTAAAAATAGGATAAATTGCTCACAAGTAATTTCTTCTTTTGCCATGATATTTTCTACTATATTCAATAATTATAAAATTACTTAAAGAGATATATTAAATATTTTTGACAAGATTATATCAAAGTTATCTGCTGTAGAATTGTTGTATGTGTGAAAGGGTTAAGTTATTCTCAGGATTCTTTGATACCGTATGGCAGGGTAGACCTCTTCATATTGATTTTTGATAATGTCAGATTACTTGTGCATGTTTAGTGAATATACTGAAAATGCATGATTTATTTACAAACCGTGTTTATGATTGCCTTTGCAAAAACTTGTATTGCCAAAAAGGAGGTCATTAAGTCGTCATACCAATTAAAACAATCTTGAGAATAAATAGCCTAAATAAACAGCATGACTTGTGATGGTTCATACAACATCTTCTTTAAGAGTTTTATTATGTCTCCCCCATTACATGGGGGTGACATATTGTTTTTGCCCGTTCCGTCCGTCCTTCCGTCTGTCACACTTGTTTCCGCTCAATAACTGAAGAACGCTTGGGCGTAGGAACTTCATACTTGGTATGCAGGTTGGTCATGACCAGTAGCTGACCCCTATTGTTTTTGATAACAGAAGGTCAAAGGTCAAGGTCATGGTGACCTTGTGAGGTAAAAATTGTTTCCGCTCAATAACTGAAGAACTCTTTGGCTGAGGAACTCCATACTTGGTATGCAGGTTGGCCATGCCTAGTAGAAGACCCCTATTGATTTTGAGGTCAGTACGTCTAAAGTCAAGGTCACAGTGACCATGAGCTTGAAAGGTCACAGTGACAATGAGCTGATAAATAGTTTTTGCTTGGGCCCAGGAACTTCATACTTGATGTGCAGATTGGTCACCACCAGCAAATGACCCCTATTAATTTTAAGGTCACTAGGTCAAAGGTCAAGGTCACAGTGGTCAAGGTCACATCCGTCACACTTGTTTCCGCTCAATAACTGAAGAACTCTTGGGCATAGGATCTTCGTACTTGGTATGCAGGTTGGTCATGACCAGTAGATGACTCCTATTGATTTTGATGTAAGTAGGTCAAAGGTCAAGGTCATGGTGACCTTGTGAGGTAAAAAATGGTTTCCGCTCAATAACTGAAGAACGCTTGGGCCGAGGAACTCCATACTTTTGTATGCAGGTTGGCGATGCCCAGTAGAAGACCCTATTAATTTTGAGGTCAAGGTCAAGGTTACAGTGACCTTGAGCTGAAAGGTCACAGTGACAATGAGCTGAAACATTGTTTTTGCTTAATAACTGTAGAATGCTTAGGCCATGGAAGTTAATACTTGGTGTGCAGGTTGGTCACCACCAGTAGATGACCCCTATTGATTTTGAGGTCACTAGCTTAAAGGTCAAGGTCATAGTAACCTTCAGCTGAAAAATGGTTTCCTCTCAATAACTAAAGAATGTTTATGTCGAGGAACTTCATACCTGGTGTGCAGGTTGGTCCTAACCAGTAAATGACCTTTATTGAATTTGTTTGATTTTGTGGTCACAAGGTCAAATGTCGAAGGTCACGGTAACCTTCAGCTGAAAAATGTGTGTTACTCAATAACTCAAGAACGCTTATACCCAGGAACTTTATACTTGGTGTGCAGCTTGGTCCTAACCTGTAGATGACCCCTATTGATTTTGATGTCAGTAGGTCAAAGGTCAAGGTCGTGTTGACCTTTGGCTGAAAAATGGTTTCCGCTCAATAACTGAAGATTGCTCGGGCCCAGGACCTTCATACTTGGTGTGCAGGTTGGTCACCAGCAGCAAATGGCCCCTATTGATTTTGAGGTCACTAGGTCAAAGACCAAGGTCATGGTAACCCTCAGCTGAAAAATGGTTTCTGCTCAATAACTGAGGATTGTCACTGTTGCTTCATCTCCAGTCCAAAACTAAAAAATTCATCTCCATCATTTCTTTTCCTCCCCTACGACCACACAAATGGGGAGACAAGCGCTTTTTCAAAAAAGCAATCTCTAGTTTCATTTCTTATTTATTGAATTGTTTGTACCTTGTGTTATCTTGCATTCGAAAGCCCATAAAAATGTAACTGGATCTTGTTGTAAGTCAAGGTTTTGTAACTTAACCCTATCCCAGATACAATAAATCTGCTGCAAATGACTTTGAAAACATCTTGTTAAAAATATCTTTTTAAATGAATGAATGATTATTGATTAGAGTGGAAAACAATAAGGTTGCTCCTTTTGTCAGAATGTTTTTAAGAGATTTATTTGCTGCAGATGCTTCAAAACATGTCCTCATGCGGGAAAGGATGAAATGGGAGGACATCTGATTCCAGAACAACAACAACTCACTCAATATCCTGATTAACCCTTTCCCATAATGACTAACAATAAATTTATAGCAGTTAAATTGACTTTGAAAACAAGTAAAACAAAAATATGAACATTTCTATTTATGAAATTATGTTAATTGAATAAATATAAAAACATTTGGGCTAAAAGTAATTTCGGCAATTTCGAATGATGATCGGCAATTATTAATGTTTTCAATATTCGTCTGCTGTAGATGCGTCAAAATATATATGCAAATGGGAATTGGTTAACACTAAACATTTTAGATCAAGATAAGACTTGGTGATTTACCTGAAGAAGTAATCATTTTTAATCAAGAAATGAAAAATGACAAATTTATTAAAAATTAATTTTACTGATATCCTTGGATTGAAATGAAATCAAACTTGCATAATTTGTTAACCCCTCCCCAGAGACAGACGCTTTCTGACACCTTTGCTGCTGACTATTTTCATAGAATAAGGATGAAGAACAGGATCATGTTGCAGTTTTTTTAACAGAAATTGGCAGAATTATACACTTTGTCTTAAGTAAACACAACAAATGCAATATTTATGATTTCATAGAATAAGGATGAAGAACAGGATCATGTTGCAGTTTTGTGTCTACATTTTACCAGAAATTGGCAGAATTATACACTTTGTCTTAAGTAAACACAACAAATGCAATATTTATGATTTCAGATTCCACTTTGACTAGCATGAATGTAAAACCCTATGCCTGATACATATATTATAATGTCTGATGCCTTAAGCAGCAGACACATTTGTAAATCATTGTGGAAAAAAGAGAAAAAGCTTGAATTTCTTAATTTTTTGCATTCTTCTCAACTTTGTATCAAAATCATACAAGTTTCCAAATTTCAAGATGTTGCAATCTAGTAAGTTCTCGGGTGTTTTGAAAACAATCAAATTAAATAAATCATTTCAGACAAATTACTTCTATGTCTTAAAAAGGTAGCAGCACTCTGATCTATAGACAAGTCTCACTTTGAATTGTAGTTTCAGAATTCACCAACTTTTTAGCTCACCTGAGCTTTGCTCAAGGTGAGTTATTGTGATCGCCTTTTGTCCGGCGTCCGTCGTCCGTCGTGCGTCGTCCGTCGTCCATCGTGCGTCAACTTCTTCTCCTCAGTAACGGGAGAGTCAAATGGGATGAAACTTCACAGAAAGCATCCTCTCAATGACCTCACCAGATTTCCTTCAAATTTTTGGGATCCATGCAGAATTCTGGTTTCCATGGCAACGAAATGAAAAAAACTTAAAAATTCTTCTTCTCCCAAACTGGTTGGCAGATTTTCAAATAATTTTGTAGAAATGTTCCTTGGATGACCATCTGTCAGATTCCTTCAAGCCATGTTGATTGGTCGAAAAACATGGCTGCCAGGGGGGGCGGGGCTATTTTGCCTTATATGTCTATAGTGAAAACTCAAAAAATCTTCTTCTCCAAAAGTGTGAAGCCGATTTGAATTTTTTTTTGTGGAAATGTTCCTTGGATGACCCTCTATCAGATTCCTTCAAGCCAAGTTGATTGGTGAAAAAACATGGCCGCCAGGAGGGCGGGGCTATTTTGCCTTATATGGCTATAGTGAAAACTTAAAAAATCTTCTTCTCCGAAAGTGTCAGGCCGATTTTCAAATAATTTTGTAGAAATGTTCCTTTGATGACCCTCTATCAGATTCCTTCAAGCCAAGTTGATAGTCGAAAAACATGGCCGCCAGGGGGGGCGGGGTTATTTTGCCTTATATGGCTATAGTGAAAACTTAAAAAATCTTCTTCTCCCAAACTGGTTGGCAGATTTTCAAATAATTTTGTAGAAATGTTCCTTGGATGACCCTCTGTCAGATTCCTTCAAGCCATGTTGATTGGTCGAAAAACATGGCCGCCAGGGGGGTGGGGCTATTTTGCCTTATATGGCTATAGTGAAAACTTAAAAAATCTTCCTCTCCAAAAGTGTGAGGCCGATTTTCAAATATTTTTGTAGAAATGTTCCTTGGATGACCCTCTATGAGATTCCTTCAAGCCAAGTTGATTGGTTGAAAAACATGGCCGCCAGGGGGGCGGGGCTATTTTGCCTTATATGGCTATAGTGAAAACTATAAAGTGTCAGCCTGATTTTCAAATAATTTTGTAGAAATGTTACTTAAGTGACCCACTTTCAGATTCCTTCAAGCCATGTTGATTGGTCAAAAAACATGGCCACCAGGGGGGGCGGGGCTATTTTGCCTTATATGGCTATAGTGAAAACTTAAAAAATCTTCTTCTCCGAAAGTGTAAGGCTGATTTTCAAATAATTTTGTAGAAATGTTCCTAGGGTGACCCTCTATCATATTCCTTCAAGCCAAGTTGATTGGTCGTAAACTATGGCCGCCAGGGGCGGGGCTTATATAGCTAAAGGGAAAACAAAAAAAATCAGGTGAGCGATGCCAGGGCCATCATGGCCCTCTTGTTTCAAGTTTTTTAACATTAAATTTAGCCCTATATTTGCCAAAAAGGTCTACATTATAAAATATGGTTCTCTGCCTGTTATTTAAATATCTTGAATAAAATATTAACCAAAATTGATCACCAATATACTCGTAATGATTCACCTACTTATATATTCTGTAAGATGAAGTTGCTACTGTTACATGTATTTTGAAACACAAGTATACCTACATGTAGATTATCAATCCTGTAGGTAATCTCTGTTGGGCCTATCAGTCAACAATTACGCCCCGAGGAGGAAAAAACAGTCCAGCAGGAGCCTGTATAAGTTTTATGTTTTTTTATCCATTTTCCTGGTGACAGATATGCTATTTTTTTTCTTTCCAGTCCCTTTCTTTGAAAATATCCTGGCCCTTATTCTTAGCCCTTTCCCACAAACAACAAATCTGCAGCAGATGACTTTGAAAATATCTATGCAAAAATATGGAATATATCTCGCTAAATGAAAATATATTGTCAGTGAATCGAGTGGAAAACATTGTGAGAAACGGTGAAATTGCTTTTTAAGAGCAATTACTCTTTTTATCTCAATGTTTTCAAAAAGTGTCAGCTGCGGAGGTGTCAGAGAGTATCTGCATGTGGAAACTGGAAGGGTTAATACCATCCAAATTTCTTCTAATTCTCAAGTTTTGATTGGCTAAATAGTTAAAATCATTATGTTTTAGTCAATCAGGATTTTGGGTACTTTGTGAATTTAAAATTGGAAAGGTATTTGCTTGATTATTGAATACAGGCCATGAAGGAAAAGATGCAAGTTCTTGCAAAATGGAAGTGAAAAATTAACACAAATTTTAAAAGGAGTGCAAGTTATTTCTCGTACTCCTGCAAGGTTTCCAAAATATGCTGCTGTAGAAGCATGAAAAGTAGACTGTGTAAGGTAAAGGGTTGAAAGGGTTCACCCTTTCCATCATGTGGAAGCTTTCTGACATCTCTGCAGCAGAAGACTTTTAAAAACATTGTAACAAAAGGAGGAAATGCTCATTATGAACAATTCCTCATTTTGCCACAATGTTTTCAACTCAATTCACAAGTTAAACTTTGGTTTTGTCATTTGTTTGCCTAGATATTTTCAAAGTCTTCTGCTGCAGATTCGTTGTATGTGGAAAATGGTTAAAATGTTCTCATACATGTATCTTTGTATGGTTTGGTTTGGTTTTGGTTTATACCTATTACCTACAGGCTACGGTAGTTAATGACAAATAGGGGGAAAAAAATGAAGACAACTTTGAAAATGGATTAGGTTATGTGGAAGAACTTCTATTTATTGAGGGTAGTGAACTATTATTGACAAGAGATGGATGAAAACTTTATGAGCAATCTCTACTTTTGTCACAATGTTTTCAAGTTCAGTCTGTGAGAGGGTTAAGATAGTGTAGGAAAAGGAGACATTTTTCTCATTTTAAGCAAAATCTTCTTTTCTGGCAAAATTATAAAGCTGATCTACTGCAGATGTGTCTTTAACCCATTCCCTCATATAGACGCTTTCTGACGCCTCTGCAGCAGACAGCTTTTTGAAAACATAGTGACAAAAGAAGACATTGCTCAAAACAAGCAATTTCTCCTTTTGCCACAATGTTTTCCACTTTTCGTCATAGGTTATCCATTCAATTATAGAGATTTTCTGTTTTTTGACAAAATATGATAAAAGTCGTCTGCTGCAAAATTGTCGTATGAGAAAAAGGGTTAATTAAGTCTGTGTAATCAGGAAATGGTAGATACAATGTTTCAGTCCATTGATATTCCTTAAGGTTGTGTCATTTTCACAAAGCTTTGCACATAATTTATTTCATTCATGTATTTTTTAGGCTCCTCGAGCACATCATCATCAACTGTTCTCTGATGAATAATTGTAATCACTCACCGTCCATTATCTGAACATTATAGGCTCAAATCTTGTTTAAGAAACGACAGGTCTAATTTTCGTTGAAAAATATGGCCATCACAAAGAATCATATTCATTCTGTTTAACTCTTTTCCATACATTTGTCCTTTCTGACCCTCTGCAGAAGACAGCTTTTTAAAACTTTCTGACAAGCAATTTCTCCCTCTGCCACAATGTTTTCAACTTTTTTCAGTAATAATACCTTCATTTGTTTTCAAAGTTGTCTGCTGCAAAGTTGTAAGTTGGAATGGGTTATGGAAAGGTCTTTAAGTCCGGTGAATGATATAGGACCTCTTGTTAGCTCACCTGAGCTTTGCTCAAGGTGAGTTATTGTGATCACCTTTTGTCCGGCGTGCGTCGTCCGCCGTACATCAACTTCTTCTCCTCAGTTACCAGTGGGTCAATTTGGATGAAACTTCACAGAAAGCATCCTCTCAATGACCACACCGGATTTCCTTAAATTTTTTGGGATCCATGCAGAATTCTGGTTGGCAGATTTTTAAATAATTTTGTAGAATTGTTCCTTGGATGACCCTCTATCAGATTCCTTCAAGCCATGTTGATTAGTCAAAAAACATGGCCGCCAGGGGGGGGGCGGGGCTATTTTGCCTTATATGGCTGTAGTGAAAACTTAAAAAATCTTTTCCCCTCCGAAAGTGTCTGGCCTATTTTCAAATAATTTTGTAGAAATGTTCCTTGGATGACCCTCTATCTGATTCCTTCAAGCCATGTTGATTGGTCGAAAAACATGGCCTCCAGGGGGGCGGTGCTATTTTGCCTTATATGGCTATAGTGAAAACTTAAAAAACCTTCTCCTCCGAAAGTGTCAGTCCGATTTTCAAATAGTTTTGCAGAAATGTTGCTTAAGTGACCCACTATCAGATTCCTTCAAGCCATGTTGATTGGTCGAAAAACATGGCCGCCAGTGGGCAGGGCTATTTTGCCTTATATGGCTATAGTGAAAACTTAAAAAGTCTTCTTCTCCCAAACTGGTTGGCAGATTTTCAAATAATTTTGTAGAAATGTTCCTTGGATGACCCTCAATCAGATTCCTTCAAGCCAAGTTGATTGGTCAAAAACATGGCCGCCAGGGGGGTGGGGCTATTTTGCCTTATATGGCTATAGTGAAAAATTAAAAAATCTTCTTCTCCGAAAGTGTCAGGCCGATTTTCAAATAATTTTTGTAGAAATGTTCCTTAAGTGACCCACTTTCAGATTCCTTCAAGCCTTGTTGATTGGTAAAAAAACATGGCCGCCAGTGGGCAGGGATATTTTGCATTATATGGCTATAGTGAAAACTTAAAAAGTCTTCTTCTCCCAAACTGGTTGGCAGATTTTCAAATAATTTTGTAGAAATGTTCCTTGGATGACCCTCAATCAGATTCCTTCAAGCCAAGTTGATTGGTCAAAAACATGGCCGCCAGGGGGGTGGGGCTATTTTGCCTTATATGGCTATAGTGAAAAATTAAAAAATCTTCTTCTCCGAAAGTGTCAGGCCGATTTTCAAATAATTTTTGTAGAAATGTTCCTTAAGTGAACCACTTTCAGATTCCTTCAAGCCTTGTTGATTGGTCAAAAAACATGGCCGCCAGTGGGCAGGGATATTTTGCATTATATGGCTATAGTGAAAACTTAAAAAATCTTCTCCTCCAAAAGTGTCAGGCCGATTTTCAAATAGTTTTGTAGAAATGTTCCTAGGGTGACCCTCTATCAGATTCCTTTAAGCCAAGTTGATTGGTCGGAAACTATGGCCGCCAGGGGGCGGGGCTTATATAGCTAAAGTGAAAAAAAAAAAATCAGGTGAGCGATTCCAGGGCCATCATGGCCCTCTTGTTTTTGAATAATTCCACAAAGTTACCATTGTAGAATACATTGTATTCAGGTTAACTGCACGATGTTTGGTTTTTAGCTCACCAGTCCTGAGCATGAAGTGCTCAAGGTGAGTTATTGTGATCGCCTTTTGTGCGTCATCTTCTTCTCCTCAGTAACCAGTTGGTCAATTGGGATGAAACTTCACAGAAAGCATCCTCTCAATGACCTCACCAGGATTCCTTTAAATGTTTGTGATCCATGCAGAATTTTGGTTTTCATGGCAACGAAATGAAAAAAACTTCAAAATTCTTCTACTGCCAAACTGGTTGGCAGATTTTCAAATAATTTTGTAGAAATGTTCCTTGGATGACCCTCTATCAGGTTTCTTCAAGCCATGTTGATTGGTTGAAAAACATGGCCGCCAGGGGGCGGGGCTATTTTGCCTTATATGGCTAAAGTGAAAACTTAAACAAATCTTCTCCTCCAAAAGTGTCGGACCGATTTTCAAATAATTTTGTAGAAAGATTCCTTAAGTGACCCACTATCAGATTTCTTCAAGCCATGTTGATTGGTTGAAAAACATGGCTGCCAGGGGGCGGGGCTATTTTGCCTTATATGGCTAAAGTGAAAACTTAAAAAATGTTCTCCTCCGAAAGTGTCAGACCGATTTTCAAATAATTTTGTAGAAATGTTCCTTAGGTGTCCCAATACCAGATTCCTTAAAGCCATGTTGAATGGTCGAACACTGGCCCCCAGGGGGCGGGGCTCATATGGCTAAGGTAAACAAAAAATTAAATCAGGTGAGCGATCCAGGGCCATCATAGCCCTCTTGTTTCTGTTAATCTTTCCGTCCTGCTTTTGTTTGGGCTATTTCTCAGCAACTACTGAGTTGCATTCAATGAAACCTTATGGGAAGTTTCACCAACAAGAGGAGACATTTATGTCCGACTTTTGTCCGTGCTTCCTGCTTTTGATCAGGCTATTTCTCAGCAGCAACTGACTTGAATTCAATTAATTTTTATGTTCCGGTTTGAGAAGAATGCATGTTATCAACATGTTACTGCTGAATGATTTTTCACAGAATTTTGGCCCTCTTAATTTCTATGTAGTATGATATTTAATTATTTGTGTTTGGTTATTTCAATGCAATGTTGGAATTCAATGACACTTTCAGGGAAGCGTCATTAACAAGAGGAGATGCACATATTATAGCTATTTCCACTTCTTACTATTATTACTTAAGGTAAAATTGTTTTGCTACAAATAGAATATTGTAGCACCATTCCTGTGTCCTCGCTATACTTAGGATTAGGTTTTCCATATCCCTTTTTACAACATTGTGCATGTGATTACTACCCCTTATAAGTGTTTTTGTGTTGCCTGTCTGTAAGGTAGGGAAACGCTTTGGGATCGATTCACTGCTGTCTGTCCCTGACAATTTGTATTAATTGGACATAAACTTGCGGATTCATGAAACATAACATTGGGCCATTTTCTCACTTGTTTCCCAATATATTAACTTGAAAAACTTGTTATGTAGACTGTTTGTGACCTGCATGTTAAAAATTGAAGGGAATTTGGGAACAGATAGGTCTCTTCTATTTTACAAGGGAGAACAAAGTGCATACATGCTTAATTGTTACTTTTTAGCTCAGCTTCAGTCATGGGGCCGGTGATGTTATTTCAATATAATTATGCTACATTAGTGCTGGTAATTTTAGAAATCATAAGTGCAAGCTAGGAAGTTAGGTTAATTATAATATAAGAAAATAACGAAGTAAATATCATATTTTATTTAGATGAATTATTTCTGCAGTTGAAAAGAAATAATTGTCACTTTTTCCACAAAAGTTGTCTTTTGAAGGTGTCTGTTTTTGGGAAAGGTGTATTGTCAATTGTTTGTCTATCCTTAAAGTAAAGGCTCTGATTGAACAGCATTTCCACAGGCCTATCTGATCCTATGGTATCAGAAATCACAAGAACTAGGTTTATTAACTACCAGTATTAATTTTTCATAGTAAAGTGTAAACCTTATTTTTAAGCAAAAAGCCTCTTTTTCAAAAATATCATTTTACAAATAACTATTTCACACATATATACCGGTACAACAAAATTAATCAACAGCTGAAAACTTCTAGGCAAAAATATTGAAAACCTTTCTAAACCAAAGTATGGTTATTGGATGCAGTTTAAAACAATGTATATCAAGCAATATGAGAAATTACTCATTTTGAGCCATTCTTCTTTTTGCCACAATGCTTTCAAAAGTTGTATGCTGCAATGTGAGAAAGGGTTAAGAGGGTGTAGTTTTCATGTTTGATTCCTGTTTGTAAAATACATTGTATAAATTGTCAATAATCATGAGCATGTCATTTTTCTGAATTACAGTTTGCCAGTCCCTATGCCTATGTGTCACCAACAACAGGTACCGGTAGCTATGAGAAACATACAGGTAATGCTTATTTGATTAGCCATTTCCTACACACACTTTATGAACCCTCTGCAGAATTTCTCCTTTTGCAACAATGTTTTCAACTTTTATACCTTCATTTACCGAGATTTTGCATTTTTAGCTTGACTATTCAAACAATATGAGAGCTATTACAGTCACTTGTGCGTCAGCGTTGCAACTTTGGTTAAAGTTTTGCATGCAAGGCTTTTTCTCACAAACAGATGCTATTGCTTTAAAACTTTACACACTTATTTGACATCATCAAATGACCTTGCAGGACAAGTCCCAAATGTCTATATAAGATCTTATATATTGACACAATTATGCCCCTTTTTGGACTAAGAAATTCTGGTTGAAGTTTTGCATGCAACTACATTAAGAGTTTATCTCTGTATTTACTTTATGCATTGCATTGAAACTTTATACAACCCTCCCCAACCATCACAGCTATGTAGATTATCAACTTAGATAACTCTATCCTATATTTACTGCAAGTTATAGCCCTTTTTGGGATAGGGGCGTTTCGCGCGGATTCCAACTTTTCGAAAGCAGCCTGAGTATTAAAGCTGCAACCACAGTCCACATGTGTATAACTACACTAAAATCGAGTTTTGATTGGTTATAATCTGCCTTTTCAACGATTTCATTGGTTCGACCGAATCACGAAAAACCATCGGCTTGCATTAATTAATGATACAAATCAGTTCAAACGAGTGAAACACACTCTGAACTATGATTGACCTTAATGTCAGTGGTGTAAGGTAACGTCGACCGTGCTGTGACCCCATTAGTTTACAACAGTCGACTTACATAGAGAAATGTGCAAATCACTGTAAATAAAATTATTGAAATGAGTTGAAACCATTGTGGCAAAAGTATAAATTGCCTACGATAAGCAATTTCTCCTTTTGTCACAATGTTTCCGATTGTCGTCTGCTGCACATGCGTCTGTAAGCGGGAAATGGTTACATCCTCCCCATGGAAGCGGAACCCTTTCCGTGATAATATAACAGTTCGAATATTGAAATATTGTTGAAAATGGAGCTATTGCTGCCAATGAACAATTTCTCCTTTTCACACAACGCTTTCAAACACGTTTTAAATTAATTCTTTTCATATTTAAACGTTTTACTGTGGACATTCTTTTACTCTATCTCCTTTCCGGACACATTTTGAAAAACATGCTAGAGATTAATGATAACGAGCAATTTCGCCTTACATCAAGAGGAAAAATATATAGTTTATACATAGCCTTGTGGAAAAAGAGGAAATGGGTCACGAATAACCATTCTGCAGCCGTCTGCTGCATATGCGTCAAAAAGCGACTTTAAACGGGAAAGGATTGAACCGTTTCTGTTACAGCTACTTAGTTACATACGAATGTTGAAAGTATATTTGCCTACGGAGCAACTGCTGACAATGAGCAATTCCTCCTTTCCAAACAATGCTTTGAAACATGAATCAATTTTTTTCTATAACCTAGATAACGAAAATATTTGTCTACAGTTATTATTTTAAACTTTGCCCCTTTTAGACACATTTGACTAACCTTAACAGATAAATGATAATCAGCAAGTTTGTCTTTTTCCACAATGTTTTAATTACTATTCAAAATAATACTTTCAGGCTTAGTTAAATGTTGTTTGCTGTATATTTAGTCTACGTGGTCAAGGGTAAGGCCTTGTTATTACATAATCCGTCCAAAGAGAGAGGTCCTACTGTGTATACATACCATGAAAGAATGGTACTAACGGTCTCACCGCTACTGGAGAATTGTTGGTAAAACAGGTCGCGTGTTGTGTTGAATATTCTCATGTGTCGCTGTATGTCGACTCAACTAAGACATAGGAATTAAATCTACAAATTAGAGATAAGATTTCAACACTGATTGATTGTGGTTTAACGCCGTTTTTAACATTTTCTACGTTATATCACGGCGGCCAGTTCATCTACAAATGTGTTTCCTGGTTTTCTCACACCAGAACTCCACACAACAATCTTCCCAACCAACTGCATGGGTTCTTTTTCACATAGACTTAGCCCATTTGTGAAAGACGAATGACGCATGTCGCATTGACTTTTGTCAAACATTGGAAAGAAAGTTGGCCGAAAATGTCAACATACACACGAGTTATAACCGCAAGG
>JASEVX010000013.1:50151121-50286636 GCA_031761405.1 Serripes groenlandicus
CCTGCGCTATCCGCGCAGACTGATCCGGACCGACTGATCCGGACCGACACATTCCGTCTCAGGGATTCCTGAAACAGAAAATTCACAGGAGGCGAAAAGTGTCCCTCCGGGTAAGCCTGCACAGTATGCTTAGGCTGATCAGATCGGAACTTTACGCAGAGCCCACACTGTCGGTTTTCTCGCGGGACGGCTCATATATAGATTGTATTGCATGTTCTGACAAACAAAACAAGAAGTGTAGCCCCCTATAGTAAAACAAACTAACTGATATATCACAGTATAGACAATATGATAGCCATAGACGGCTTATATCTCTCTCTATATATATATATGCAGTGCTCTGGATAAGGTGACGAGTTCACTTTTTAAAACCCTTATTTGATACTAAAACTCTATGTTGTTGGTACTCAAAATAATCATCTAAGTGAGACGATTCTTTTTGAGTACCAACGACATAGGGTTCGGTTAAGTCATAAGAGAAAGATTGGTGAAATAAAGACCAATTATCTTCACCTTATCTAGTCTACTTAATATCAGGGACACTAGATTACATGTAATATAGTGCCCCTGTTAATATGTACAAGAAAATATGTTTCAATATTTACATGACAGGGTGCTCCTGTAGGCATCAACAAAATCCAACATTGTTTATAGTCGTCTGCTTTGAAATCGTTGTAAGAAACCGAGAGAATATTGGTGTTGCAATATCACACTTTTAGTTTTTACACAATGTTTTCAAAGGGTCGTCTACTGCAATGGCGTCAAAATATGTTGTCTATATCAAGAAACTAGCTAGAAGAAAGTTAAGAAACAGCTTATTCCTCTTTTAGTCGTTTCATTTCAATTGCTCAACACAATAACAACTATTGTTTGAAAGTCCTAATTTCATGTTCTTTTTTTCTCTGCACGTGTTTCACCATATCAGCCGTCCCGCGAGAAAACTAACATTATGGCCTCTGCGTAATGTATCGGCCCAGATCAGCCTGCGCAGTCCGCGCAGACTGATCCGGGCCGATACATTCCGTCTGAGGGAGATAGAGGCATAGAGTAATGATCCCTGAAACAGAAAATACACAGGAAGCAAAAAGTGTCTATCCGGGTAAGCCTGTGCGGCATGCTTAGTTTGATCCGGGTAGATATCTACGCAGAATCCACAATGCTGGTTTCCTTGCTCTTATTGACTTTGACATAATCCTACAAGAATGTTCTCACTGAGGCGCTGTTGAACTATAGCTAACTTGTTACGGAAAACACGGAGAGATAAGGCAAACACTTTCTTGGACGGCCACTCAATGGAATATTACATAGTCAAACCTTTTGACTATACTTGATAGCTGATTGTTTAAAAGTGGTAGCTAACTTGTTAAGGAAAACACGGAGAGATAAGGCAAAAACTTTCTTGGACGGCCACTCAGTGGAATATTTACCATAGTCAAACTTTTTGAATCTGACAGCTGATTGTTTAAAAGTGGTTGGCTGCGAAGTACAAATGGACATTGCACAAACACATACATGAAGATTTTTATCATGTACATTCTTTACGTGCGTATCTCAAAGGGCATAAGTCTATATTCCACTATTGTTGAAAGGTAGCCAGTTGCATAGAACAATTTTGTTTGAAGTATTGCAGCCAGAACAAAGTAATAAACGGGTAGGTGATCTGGCCGCCGTGTTATAACTGACATACTGTTGACAATGACGTAACAATTAAGAATCTATTTTTTACTTCCAGAAACGGCATTCCAAAAACCACCGACAATTGCCCCGAGTAGTTGTTTGACGCCATTTCTAAATCTAACATCACACGCGCTGTAGATGAATGGATTAACGACACAGTTAAAGAAGTAGGACCGCAGGAAGAACTTATAGACTGCTCTCTCACCACCCGACATGGAATTAACAAAGTCAGAATATATCGCCCTCGTCATCATCAGGGAAACGTGGGGGAGGTAACTCACAATGTACGCCAGAGTTATCAAAAACATAATGACACTCAGCTTCCTCGATCTCTGTATGCGCGTGTTGTGCGACGCAGTACGTTTGGGATCTCTCTGAACCCCGCTGTTGTCTGTGTCCGACACAGTCCGTAAATTCGTACGACTTCCAATAGAAGATAATTTTCTCAAAATTCCCGATGGCGTTAATTTAGTTTCATCATTTTTTCCGATCTTCTTTCCGGTTCCGGTGTCATACGAAACAGAGCGAGTTGGAGATTTCTTATAGATTCTAGTTTTAGACTCTGAACTGTTAGCCATGATAGAAACACTTCTCTTTGGCAAGGTCGTTCTGTCTAGAGTTGTTTCAGTTGAACCCGGACAATTCTGAGCAACATCGTTTTCGAGAAAGACATCGGACGGTTCATTCTCGATCGATGATGAAATTGTTGCCCTGTTGCCATTGTGTCCTTCACGTGACATTTCTTTGACCTTTCCCAACTCTTGACCGTCATCCATTGTTTGTGACAAGCTATAGTTGTTGTCATTGATATCATCTCGTAAGGTTTTCGTTTCTATACGACTTTGGAAATGGACGATGTCCTTGGCGTGCTTGCTGATAGCCCTGCCGATGACGGCGTACAGGGACACTAGGGAAGTGGTTCCAACAACGAAAAGAAATCCAAGTATCGAGTTAAGCACGAATGGAAAAACCGTCCCGTGTACCGAGTCATCTATTGAACATTCGCTGGCGGTAACGTTGTGAAGTTCAACAGAAAATGTTTTCTTGCCGTAAAGAACTAAAACAGGCCAAGAAAAAAGCACGCCACAAACCACTGATCCGACACATAGTAATTTCGCCATCTTGGGACGTATTTGCCATCGAAGCGGCTGACAAACTTTCCTGTAACGGTCAATGGCAATCAGTAAGAACATAAAACCGTTGGTAACCGTCGGCGCACTGTTACAAAAGCGCGCGAGTTTACACGCGATTTTTGCTGTGTACGTATACTGGTTCTGAATAGTGAACAGTTCAAATGGCACCACAAACAAGCAAGTAAACAGATCGATGGCGGACAAACATAATATAAAATATTTCGAGTTTGACCGTTTGTATTGCGTTCTGTAGATGTGGCATACCATGGCATTGCCCGGTATCCCGATAACTGATATCAGTACCAAATACAACGACAATGGCAAGAGTCTGTGTACCTCGTCATTGTTCAGTTCCCCAAGGATCTGTTGCGTGCGCAACAGGTCATCGTTATTGTCCGTTGTCAGGTGTACCAATGTATCCTGGCTGACGGTATTGTTCATTTGTATTCTCTCGTGTGACATCTTTGTTTTAAACTATATTATGTTCCCGTTTTAAATAGATTGAGAAGTTTTTATTCAGAACAAATAATCTGACGGCATACGATACTATTAGCTTCTTCCGAGGTCTGCCACTGTATCTTGATTGACTTTATTGTTCATGTGTTATCATCTCTCAAGCGACTTCCTTTGGGATGTCCTGTTCTAAAGTATAAAAATATATAAGATATATGGGTGTTCAGATTACATTACAGTGTTGGTGGTATATGACAATGTTGGCCGCGTCCAACGTCTGTCATTTTATCTTGACTTCATTGTTAAATTGTAATCTCTCATGCGACATATTGTTTTTGGTTTCTCTTACTGTTTTTAACAGAAAAGAAAACGTAATAATTGTTGTACTAGTCCATTATAAATATAATGGTGTATGATGATATCAGCTTCTTCCAACGTCTGCATAAAATAATGGAAAATAATGGAAACAACATATGCCTTTTTGAACATGAAGAAAAGTATGATGTCGACTCGAGTGAAAACAGGTATATCAATTAAAATGTTATCAAGCATTTTAAAGGTACTCTGTGAAAACCCAATCGTAAGGCATTTGCGACCAGTGACGATTCATATTAGCCAGAGCACTCGCAATCTGGTCTGGCTCTGCAATGTTCGTCTATTTGCAATAAAATAAAAGTTTCAAAGCAATGTGTGTGCGGTGTGCGTGTGTGCGTTTGTGTGTGTGTGTGTGTGGGTGGGGGGGTTTACGAAAAACTTAACCTAGGTCGAAAAACGGCCATCATTTTTACAAACGCATTGTCAGAGTCATGAACTCTTGTATGTTGGCGGATGTTATTATGGTGAACAAGTATTGTAAGTTTCAAAGCGATATCTGTAATGGTTTTGAAAATAAGTGAGATGGTACAAACAACTTAACCAAGCCGTGTGACGCCAACGCCGAAGCCGAGGCGAGTAGGATACCTTGCATTTTCTTAGAAATGTCGAGCTAAAAATGGAAATAGTTTTTTCCCTCCTTATCCACCAGGAGAATTGCGGGACTATACTAATTACCACCGATTACACCAAGAGAAATTAATGCTCACTGTTTTGATGTATGTTTGTTGTCTCTCATGCCTATACGAGCCAAGACTATTTATAAATATCGCAACTTGGGAAACACCGTGATAATAAAGAAATGAGCCGTCCCGCAAGAAAAACCAACATTGTGGACTCTGCGTAAAGTATCGACCCGGATAAGCATGCCGCGCAGGCTAACCCGAACAGACACTGTTCGCCTACTGTGGATTTTCTGTTTCACGAATCATTACTCTATACCTCTATCCTCCTAAGGCGGGATGTGTCGGGCCGGATTAGCCTGCGCGGACTGCGCAGGCTGATCTGGATCGATACATTACGCAGATACCATAATGTTGGTTTTCTCGTGGAACGGCTCATATACAGTATAATCCGCATTCAACACCATTTAAAAAATCAAATGACTTGAGTTACTTGTATTTCAAGAACTAAGTCCTTCGATATACATACGAAAATCAATTTCTATTTGAAGCAGTTTTATCTAAAACCCTTTCCTAACCTGCAGAAGCATTTTTACGCATCTACAGCAGACGGCTTTTGAAAACGTGGTGGAAAAAGGGACACATTGCTCAAAATGACAAATTTCGCCATTTGCCACAATATTTTCAACTCTTCTCAAGAATTAAACTGTCATCTGTACATGTTTTTTGTATCGTTTCTTCATTGTTTTCCAAGTCGTCTGCTGTATATTGATTGATTGATTGATTGATTGATTGGGGTTTAACGCCGTTTTTAACAATTTCTCAGTCATATCACGGCGGCCAGTTCACCTACTGATGTGTTTCCTGGTTTTCTCACACCAGTACTCCACACAACAATCTTCCCAAGCAACTGGCTGCTTTTCCACATAGACTTAGCCCATTGGTGGAAGAGGAATGACGCATGTCGCAATGACTTTTGTCAAACGTCGGAAAGAAAATTGACCGAGCCGAGATTCGAACTCACAACCCGTGGATTGACAGCCCGCGTCGTTACCGACTGACCCAAGTCGTCTGCTGTAGAATTGTCACATGTTGGGATGATCAGGTTAAAATTCATATAATCGTGATAGTATTCACTAATTTAATGTTTTTGTAAACATCAAAATGATTTTATGATGAGCTGACAATGTATATTATTTAACCCGACGCCTCTTGAAAACATCGTGGCTAAAGGAGAAATAGCTCACAATGATCAATGTATCCATTTTCCACAATGTTTACAAACTTTTTATGAACAAATAAAAGATATTTCATTATAGAAAGTCACAATTTTGTTTAACTCTTTAAAGGCAATATTGAGGCTTTTGCACACAATACTGATTCAGGCGAGTCAGCTCGTAACGAGCTGTCTCACCTGAAATCAGCATTGTTTGCCTTTTAGTTATCAAAATAGTCCAAATTTGTATTACATGACAAATGGAGACGCCCGATTTTGAACATGGAAGAGTCAACTTTAAACAATTTGGAGCTGAAAGAGTTAACTAAATGTTTTCAAGGTGGTCAGCAGTGAAAACCCCCGAAAGTTGTAACTAAAATTGGTATTTTTTATTTGGTTTATCACCTCGTCATAAAGTCTTTATAAGCGTTAAATCATTTTTCTTTGTAAACAATGAAAATTTAGGTGCCATTGCTCAGAACGAGCAATGGCACCTAAATTTCCATTGTTTACAAAGGGGTCAAAATTGCACCTAAACAAGGGTTTTCAAAATAGGTTTTTAGTAACAAACGTTTCACGCCAAGCCCTCGACATATTAGCACATGCATCACATTTTGTTCATTCAATTCTTACCCCCTCCAATTAGTTCCAAGTTTCCAAAGTGTTTTTGGCAGGCCTTTATATATACACCGCCGAGATTATACTATCCGTTTGCTCACACTCGTAAGTCATGTAATAGAACTCGATTGAGTGTGTGGGGGCATGATCAAACTAATTTTTTGTTTCGTTTCCGTATTGTTTTCTTTTAAGTACTAACACTTTCCCACTTACAAAAAACTCTGCAGAATACGCCTTTATAAACGCTTTGGCAAAATTATGGAAAAGCATTGTGCTGAATAATGATTGAATATAGTTAAAATATTGTGGTCAAAGGCGGAGTTGTTCATAATGAGCAGTTTCTATTATTGCTACAATGTTTTAAAAAATCCCATCTGTTCAAGCTTTACTAAATTTCTACTTCACGATTTCCGAGTGTGTTTTTTTAACTCTCGATGTGTGATGGTGTTACAGGAAAAAGACGTGTCGCTTTTCAATAAATCAGATGTTGAAAGCGTGACGGCCAGACGCAGGAGAAGTGATCTCTATGTGTCATCCTAACCTTGGCTGATCTGGAGTAACCTTTCCCTGCTGATACATTAATGTTTAACGCTGCTTTCAACATTTCCCCCCCCCCCCCCCCCCCAGTTATATCACGGCGTTTTCTAGGTAAGATACCAGTTCAACTGGTCCATTTATCCTGTAACCAACCCGTCAGTCGTAAGGAGGGCAGCCATAATTAACGTTTTTAAAGTATTTTGTATGACCAGGCCGGGGATCGAACCCACGACCTCCCCGGTCGATACATTATAGGGCCAGGCGCCAATTGGTTGGGTGCAGCAAGCAAACGGCTATATAGACAAACTCTTTTTTTGGACCAACAGGTTCACCTTTCATTCTCTAAATGTAGTTTTATTTATTGTTTATATATTGATTCCAAACATAATGTTGTAATGTTCCAATGTAGAGTTATATAAGGGGAAACGACAATTATAGTCGCCATTGTTGGTTCATGCCAGACGAACTTATTGTCTATAGTACGCCGGGTACCAGAACATGTGTCATCCTACCAATGCTTTCGATACAAAACGTGTATCAAGAAACACATGCCATTGCAGCAAAACATGTTACCAATAAACACATGATATTGCAGTAAAACGTGTACCAAGAAACTCATGCCATTGTAGCAACTGGTGTACCAAGAAACACATGCCATTGCAGTAAAACGTGTACCAAGAAACTCATGCCATTGTAGCAAAACGTGTACCAAGAAACACATGTCATTGCAGTAAAACATGTACCAAGTAACACATGTCATTGCAGCAAAACGTGTACCAAGAAGCACATGCCATTGCAGCAAAACGTGTACCAAGAAACACATGCTAATGCAGCAAAACGTGTACCAAGAAACACATGCCATTGAAGTAAAACATGTACCAAGAAACACATGCCATTGCAGCAAAACGTGTACCAAGAAACACATGCCATTGCAGCAAAACGTGTACCAAGAAACATATGCCATTGAAGTAAAACATGTCCTAAAACTACGTCTTAAGCCAGATTGATTCAGTCAAACAGAGACGAACTGTTTACGGAGAAGGGAACCATTGTTAGTGTTTCCCTACGCCATACAAAAAAAGCTGACAACATTTAGTGACAAGAACGATATTAAGTCGCCTGCCTGACATGATTTATGAAGTATTGGAAGTGTATTTGAGTAGAGCTGAACAGTGTAGAATACTTTTTTGTATTGAAAGGAGTACAGGTCGGTCAGGCGAAAAATGCAGTTTAAACTAACCAAAACAAGACTGTCTGAAGGGACACATGTGTTGCTTGGAAAACATTGACGAACAAGTAGACGGACGGTCAGACAGACAGAGAAGTGGTCAATACAATGTCACCCCCGCCAAGGCAGGCGAGACAAAAATGATATGCACTGTAATCACCAACCCATTAAATCTACCCGACATGCTATTTTAGTCTCTCCTTAAATTAGCATCCCATTCAATCTACCCGCCATGCTAGTTCTACTATCTTCTTAAATCAACTTCTCTGTTAAATTACATGCCATGCTATTTTTAATATCTTCTCAAATAAAAAAAACTTCACATCAAATCTACCCGCCATGCTATTTTTAGCCTCTTTCTAGATCAACATCCCTTTAAATCGACCTGACATCCTACTTGAGTCTCATCTTCATGCTAGTTTTACTCTCTTAATTTAATCAGCATTTAATCGACCTACCATGCTATTTTAGTCGCTTATTAAATCAACATGAAATTTTCTTGCCAATCTAATTTCAGTCATGTTAATTCGACATTGCATTAAATCTACCTGTCATGATATTTTATTCTCGTCTTCATTCAACATCCCATTATTTCTACATGTCATGTTATTTTAGTCTCATCTTCAATCAACACCCCATTAAATCTATCTGTCATGCTGTGTTAGTCTTACCTACAATCAACACCCCATTAAATATACATGTCATGCTATTTTCGTCTCATCTTCAATCAATACCCATTAAATCTATCTGTCATGCTATGTTAGTCTTATCTACAATCAACAACCCATTAAATTTATCTGTCATGCTAATTTAGTCTCATCTTCAATCAACACCCCATTGAATCTATATGTCATTCTATGTTAGTCTTATCTACAATCAACAACCCATTAAATTTACCTGTCATGCTAATTAAGTCTCATTTTCAATCAACACCCCATTAAATATACCCATCATGCTATTTTAGTCTTACCTTCAATCAACACCCCATTAAATATACCTGTCATGCTATTTTAGTCTTATCTTCAATCAACACCCCATTAAATCTACCTGTCATGCTATATTAGTCTTATCTTCAATCAACACCCCATTAAATCTACCTGTCATGCTATTTTAGTCTTATCTTCAATCGACACCCCATTAAATCTACCTGTCATGCTATTTTAGTCTCATCTTCAATAAACGCACCATTAAATCTACAAATCTACCTGTCATGCTATGTTAGTCTTTTCTGGAAGCAACACCCCATTTAATCTACCTGTCATGCTATTTTATTCTAATCTTCAATAAACACCCCATTAAATCTACCTGTCATTCTATGTTAGTCTTATCTTCAAGCAACACCCCATTAAATTTACCTGTCATGCTATTTTTACTCTCTATAAATCTACAGACCATTAAATCTACCTGACATGCTATATTAAGACTCTTAAAAACATGGAAAATCTAAGAAAAAGAAAGTTTAATTATTGAAAGACATTGAAAACATTGTGGCAAAAAGAGATATTGCTTGTTTTGAGCAATGATTTCAAACGTCGTCCATTGCAGGCTGCAGTAAGTGTCAGTATATGGGATAGTGATAATTAATTGAATCAACGGCAAATTAGATCCACAAAGACGCTATTCTTTTCTAAATTGAATTGAAATTAAAAATGTCCTCCTTTCATTCAGACAAATTTCCTAATTTACATAGATCTTATCATAGTCATCTGCTGCAGATTTGTTGTATGTGGGAAAGGGATTAATTAGCAAAAAAACAATCACTCACTGATAGAGAAACAAGCAAAGCTTATGCTAACAGAAAATGATTGCAGATATCCATTCCCGCATTCACAAGTTACACAATTTACTCAACCCTTTACCTCATACAGCAAATCTGCAGCAGACGACTTTAAAAACATCTACCAAAGATATGGAAAATCTCTAGAAATAAAGGTACAATTACAGAAAAAAAAATGAAAACATTGTGGCAAAAGGGGAAATTGCTTGTTTTGAGCAATTTCTTCTTTTTTCACAATGTTTTCAAAAGTCGTCTGCTGCAAATGTGTAAAAATGCATCTATATGTGGGAAAGGGTTAAATGCTTTCAATTGATGTGAATTGTTTACAAGAAGAACTTATAACAACACAAAGATCAAGTGTATATGATACAAAAGGGAAAGTACAACTAAAATACAATTGACATCAATTAGTAATGTGAGTCAATAAGGACTTTTTTAAGTAACAATCGCATGAAGTGCAAATTAAAACCCGAATGTTGTTTCCAACGAGACCAATCCCTTTCAAACCAATCTAAACTTTTTGCTTGCTCATATATAAATCTGATGACTGCCTCATAAAGGTCGTCTCAGATTGACCTTGGTGTCAGCCAATCAAATAATCACCCACAAAAGTGTTAGGTATAAAACAGGGGAGATAATTTAATGAGACAGTGAAGCGGTGATTGTGGAGTATTCAGAATGTAGAGAACGAGCCTTGGTTATATCAAGCAATTTCATTAAACCCTTTCCCTCATATAGACGTTTTGTGATGCCTCTGCAAGAAGACGGCTTTTTGAAAACAATGTGACAAAACAAGCAATTTCTCCTTTTGCCACAATGTTTTCCACTTTTAGTCATAGGTTAGAACTTTTTCTATTTTTGGACAAAAATATGTTCCAAGCCTTCAGCTGCAGATTTGTCGTATGAGGGAAAGGGTTAACTGTTTAGGGTAAATTTTAGGAGACCGTTTATACAGTGACATCAGATCCAGTGTATGCACAGCAAAGTAATTTGGTCTGATTTTGAGATTGTAGTAAAACTAAACTCATATGAACTTAATGGTGATCACAGTAAAGACAAGTGGGTCATCAAAGTAAAGACAAGTTGGTCATCACAGTAAAGACAAGTGGGTCATCAAGTAAAGACAAGTTGGTCATCAAAGTAAAGACAAGTTGGTCATCACAGTAAAGACACGTTGGTCATCACAGTAAAGACAAGTGGGTCATCACATTAAAGACAAGTCGGTGATCACAGTAAAGACAAGTGGGTCACCACAGAAACAATTCTTTGATATCATTTGAAAATTGAGAATTAAAATTTCTGATTGAAAAAAATATTGTTGAAATATATTCTTCTTTCAATTGCCATTGGAACCATAACTTGTCATATCTCCAAAAGTTTTGAAGCAATTACGTGTTGAACCCTGAGTGGATGTTTCTTATGACGTTTCATCAGGATTGGCAGCAGTGAGTGGTTACAGAGAAATCACTTGAAGCTTAAACTTAACCCTTTGTCACATACAACAAATCTATAGCATTCAACTTTGAAAACATCTTGGCAAACATATTGAAAATCTCCAAAAATAAAAATATAATTGTTGAATCGAGTTGGTGGAAACATTGTGGCAATGATAACAATTGCTTGTTATGAGCAATGTCTTCTTATGCCACAATATTTACAAAATAATTGAGTTGTGAAACGGTTGTAACTAAAATTGGTATTTTTTTTTACCAAGGTTAATCACCTCGTCATAAAGTCTTTATAAGTGTTAAATCCTTTGTCTTGGTAAACAATGGAAATTTAGGTGCCATTGCTCGTTCTGAGCAATGGCACCTAAATTTGCATTGTTTACAAAGGTTGTCAAAATTGCCCCATAACCAGGGTTTTAATAGGTTTTTAGTTACAACCGTTTCTCACCAAGCCCTCGATTTTCTCCTTGAACTACAATGCTTTATAAAGGAGTCTGCTGCAGATGCTTCAAAACGTGTCTTCAAGTGGGAAGAAATTAACATTTTCCCCCATATAGACGATTTCTGACGCCTATGCAGCAGACAACTTTTTTGAAAACATAGTGACGAAAGAAACGAGAGCACCGCATTAGGCACAGACGCTCGACTGATAGAAAACAGAAAAAAAGCTGAGCTGAACAAAAAACCTTAACCGGACGACCACGCCGCCCCCGCCAGGGTCATGACAATAGCTCTTGTTTTTTCAAAAGTTGAGCTAAAAATGGCTCGAAACGAGCAATTTCTCCTTTTGCCACAATGTTTTCCACTTTTAGTCATAGGTTATCCATTCAATTTTAGATATTTTTCAGAATTGTTGTACGAGGGAAAGGGTTAATTAGAAAATGTGTGAAAAATACGTTTATGATATTCATATTATTTATTTTAAGTTATTATTTTTAATAATTTTCTTATATTTAATAAGTTTCTTATATTTATAAAGTTATATCAGGAAAAATAGCGATTTGGCCAAAAGATCCACCTGAAAAAAAAATGACTGGCCTAAAGGTCAAAATATCCGGACCGAAACGTCCATCGGCCAAAACATCCGTCCATCCCTTTCCACAACAGACGCTTTCTGATGCCTCTGCAGCAGACTATTTATGAAAACATAATAGCAAAAGGAAAAATTGCTCATAATGAGCAATTTCTCCATTTGCCAAAATGTTTTTTACTATTTTTAATAATTTTTACTTACAATAACAGCTGTTTCCAACATTTTTGCCCATATGATTCGATAGCATCCTGCTCCAGCTTTGTTGTATGTGGGATAATGCAGGCACAGATGAATGACCAAGTAATAGCCATAAATATAATTTACCTGCTGGAGCTATATGCCGTTACATTTTTCAGAGCCACTACTGTTTTCTTTTTCCTCATTCTTCCCTCCAAAAATTGTCTGCTGCAGTGGTATCTCAAGCTGTCTATATATATCAGGGAAATAGTTAAATGTAGAAAAACTGAAAGGCCCATCATGTTGTTATTTCATGGCACAAGAATATGTGTATTTGCCAGGCGTCAGTCAGGCAGGCAGGCATTCAGGCGTTTATTTAACTCCCAAATCAGATGCCTTAACACTTTCCGACATACGATAAATCTGCAGCAAATGACTGATTAATTGATAAGGGTTTAACGCTGTTTTCAAAAGAATTTCCAGTCATATCAGGGCGGCCAGTTCACCTACTCATACGTTTTCTGGTTTTTCTAACACCAGTACTCCACACAACAATCTTTCCAAGTAACTGGCTGCTTTTCCACATATACTGTTAGCCCTTTGGTGGAAGACGAATGACCCTTGTCGCATAGACTTTTGTCAAACATCGGAAAGAATGTTGCCCAATCTTGGATTCACACTCACTACCCCATGGATTGACAGCCCGTGTCGCTACCGACTGAGCTACCAGGCCCCGACTCTGCAGCCAATGACAAATCTAAACAAAAATATTGAAAATCTCTATGATTGAAAGTTAAACTAGAAATATCACTGAAGGCGATGAATACCCCCAGCTGGTGCCTGACACAGTAATATGTATGAGAAATTGAAGGGGCCATAACTCATTTAAAAACAAGAGCACCAAGTACTGCAGAGACGCTCGACTGATAGAAAACAGAAAAAAAGCTGAGCTGAACCTTAACCAGACGACCACGACGCCGCCGCCAGGGTCATGACAATAGCTCTCGTTTTTTCAAAAGTTGAGCTAATAATTCCAGTGCAACACGCCCACAATATGCACAACTAGGCTTGGTATTAATCGCTCTCGTGAAGTTATATTGAATTGTGACCAAGGGTTGCTGAGAAATAGTGTTCACAAAATATGGACATATATATATGTAATACATGTATGTATGAGAAATTCAAGGGGCCATAACTCATTTAAAAATAAGTCCAGTGCAACACGCCCACAATATGCACAACTAGGCTTGGTATTAATCGTTCTTGTGAAGTTATATTGAATTGTGACCAAGGGTTGCTGAGAAATAGTGTTCACAAAATATGGACATATATGTAATACATGTATGTATGAGAAATTCAAGGGGCCATAACTCATTTAAAAATAAGTCCAGTGCAACACGCCCACAATATGCACAACTAGGCTTGGTATTAATCGTTCTTATGAAGTTATATTGAATTGTGACCAAGGGTTGCTGAGAAATAGTGTTCACAAAATATGGACATATATGTAATACATGTATGTATGAGAAATTCAAGGGGCCATAATTCATTTAAAAATAAGTCCAGTGCAACACGCCCACAATATGCACAACTAGGCTTGGTATCAATCGTTCTAATGTGAAGTTATATTGAATTGTGACCAAGGGTTGCTGAGAAATAGTGTTCACAAGAAATGTCTACAGACCAACGGACCGACCGACAAGCGTGACTCCTATATAGCTACGTATCTGGGGGCATAATTATTGAACAGACTTGAAATTATTATGATAAAAGGTGAAACTACTCATCATGAGGAATGTTTCCTTTTGCCATAATGGATTCTTAAGTCCTCTGTTATAGGCAAGTCAAAATGTGTATGCAAGTTGAAAAGGGTTAAATATACACCAAATTTGGAGCTTGTCAATGGGCAAATTAGAAATAGAAATACCTAGTTTAACGAAAAACAAATCTTTTATTTTTATTCAAATACTCAACGAATTGACTTTATTAACATGACAATATCAAATATTGCATAATAAATACATCAACTTTTCATTATTAAATCATCAAAAATAAACACAAGAAATAACAATTATTATAACAGACGATTTGACAAAAAATGCAAATACCCTTTCACTTTAGCCACATACGACAATTCTGAAGCAGACAACTTTGAAAATATCCAGACAAAAATTGCTTCAATCTCTAAAGATGAAAGGATAAATTTTAAATAGAGTTAAAAACATTGTGGCAAAAGGGGAAACTGCTCGTTTTGAGCAATTTCTTCTTTTGTCGCGATGTTTTCAAAAAGCCGTCTGCATAGTCGCAGAAATGTTGTAAGTTTGAAAGGTTTAGCCCTTTCCCTCATATAGACGCTTCTGCAGCAGACAGCCTTTTAAAAACATAGTGACAAAAGAAGAAATTGCCTAAAACAAGCAATTTCTCCTCTTGCAACAATGTTTTCCACTTTTAGTCATAGGTTATCCATTCAATTATAGAGATTTTCTATTTTTCGACAAAATATGTTCAAAGTCGTCTGCTGAATTGTCTTAAAAGAGAGAAAGGTTTAAAAGAAATCTATTCTGATAAGACAGTGGGTATATTTGATTTTAAATAACATAAATATTCAACATTGAAATAATGTGCAAATATAAAATTGATATTTTTAACCCTTTCCCATTGGTAGATTAAATTTGATGCACCTGCAACACTTTTGTAAATACATGTACATGTATTGTGGCAAAAGAAGAAATTGCTCAATGTTTCAATGTTGTCTGCTGCAGATTTGATATAGATCGGAAACGGTTCAACAACGGTTCAACAATATTTACTGTAATAGCCTCATAGTTATATATAGATGATATAGGGTAAAACAAGACATAACTACTATTGTTTACTGTAGAATAATAAATTTTTAAATTTCATTATTTTTTCTGGGACCTGCTCATACAGCTGTGTAAACAAACAATATTGCTAACTGTATGCACATAATAAGACTTTATTTTTTAAGGTTTTTCTTCCTAGTAGATTACTTAAATAATCTAAATACAATCAGATATGTTTAATGTAGGGCTTTAAGGCACAAACTGGTATAATATTGTTTACTGTATGCACATATGTTATAGATTTTTAAGAATATTTTCTTGCATCTATGATACTCATATTATATAAACACAATCAGATTGTTTAATATATTATTAAATTGTGAGCACATATAATATTGATTTTTAAAAAAAAAAATCTTGCATCTACGATACTCATATTAATAAATAAGCACAATCAGATTCTATAATATTAATAAAGTGTGAGCACAATCATATAATATTGATTTTTATAAATAATTTCTTGTACCTACTCATATAATGTAAGTACTATCAGATTATAGCGCATAGGCACATATAATATAGATTTTTATAAATATTTTCTTGTACCTACTCATATAATATAAATACTATCAGATTGTAGTGCATAGGCACATATAATATAGATTTTTATAAATATTTTCTTGTACCTACTCATATTATGTAAGTACTATCAGATTGTAGCGCATAGGCACATATAATTTTGTTCAATTTGAGCACATATAATTGTGTTCAATGTGAGCACATTATAATATTGATTTTCAAGTGTTTTCTCTTGCTCCTAATCAAACTAGAACTATCACTGAAGATGATAAATACCCCCAAAACAGCACCTTGACCTACACCACAACTTAATAAGTAAAAGGGCCATAACTTGGTTAAATAACATGCAATTGTAACCCCTTTAGGATATGCACATCTCCTCTTGGTATAGAAGCTGCATGTAAATTTTTATTGAATTCTCCTATATACCCCCTCTTCTTCGAAGGGGGTATAATGATCTAAATCCGATTGTTCTCCTATATACCCCCTCTTCTTCGAAGGGAGTATAATGATCTAAATCCGATTGTTTACTGTTTTAGTCTCTAAGCACATGTGATATTGATATATTTTTTAACTTTATTGACTAGCTCCTGCCCATAGGATTTTACATAATGTAAATCAATTTTTAATGTATGACAATACAATATTGAAATTTGTTCTGCCGATTGCTCATATGAAATGACATAACTGGACGGACTTGATTTGTTTGTTTGTTTTGGGTTTTAAGCCACTTTCAACAGCTAAGGTCATCTTGCGTTTGACAGGAAAGATGATATTGGTCCAACACCTTATATTAACAACAAGATAAGGTATGAATCCAATACCATAGCATCTGTTGGAGTTCATGAGGTGCTTTGACTTTGACATTCAGACCTATGAACAGACTTGAAGACACATTTAATAAGAATTAATTTCATATTTTTTTCAAACTAGATGAAATCAAAAATAAGTTTTCTGATACACAGTATTGTCATATTAACCCTTTCCCTCATATAGACGCTTTTTGACGCCTCTGCAGCAGACGGCTTTTTGAAAACATAGCGACAAAAGAAGAAATTGCTCAAAACGAGCAATTTCTCCTTTTGCCACAATGTTTTCCACTTTTAGTCATAGGTTATCCATTCAATTATAGAGATTTTCTATTTTTTGACAAAATATGTTCAAAGTTGTCTGCTGCGGAATTGTCGTATGAGGGAAAGGGTTAAGTATAGAGTATAAATAAACGTTTAACTTTGTGAATTAAAATTGAGAATGGAATATAAAAATATAGATATTCATCACATTAAAAGTAGACAAAATTTAATTTTTGTTAAATAAAATACAACATAAATGTATGCGGTCAAATGAAAACCTTTTTTTTTTTTGCATTTAAGATTTTTATATAATTGTTTTTGAATAAAATATAATGTAAACATTTTTAATGAAATGAAATGTCCTTGTACACTGAGTAATAATGTACAGAGCATTTTAAAAAATATTCTTATCACGTTAACCCTTTCCCTGATACAGACGCTTTCTGAAGCCACTGCAGCAGACGGCTTTTTAAAAACATAATGACAAAAGAAGAAATTGCTCAAAACGAGCAATTTCTCCTTTTGCCACAATGTTTTCCTCTCTTAGTCATAGGTTATCCATTCAATTATAGAGATTTTCTATTTTTTGACAAAATATGTTTAGTCGTCTGCATTTAATTGAATGAATAACCTATGACTAAAAGTGGAAAACATTGTGGCAAAAGGAGAAATTGCTCGTTTTGAGCAATTTCTTCTTATGTCACTATGTTTTCAAAAGGCCGTCTGCTTTAGAGGCATCAGAAAGCGTCTATATGAGGGAAAGGGTTAAGTGCACCGCAAGCAATTGAATTACCAAGTTTTTTGTGATGCCGACACAAAGAGTATCCCAATAGCTTGACTTTTTTTCTTCGAAAAACAGATGAGCTTAAAAAAAACATTGGTAATATACCATAATAATTATAACTTAACCCTTCCCCCACATATAGACGCTTTCTGATGTCTTTGTAGAAGACGACTTTTGAAAACAATGTGACAAAAGAAGAAAATGCTCAAAATGAGCAATTTCTCCTTTTGTCTCAATGTTTTCAACTTTTTTCAGTAAATATACCTTTATTTATGGGCATGTTTTTGCCTAGATGTTTTCAAAGTCATCTGCTGAAGATTGATTGCAGTGGTCCATGATCAATCCATTTTAACAAAACATGCATGAAGTATACCTGTATGATTACAAATTGTTTTTTAACTTAAGAAAGTACTATTTACACAAAGGAGTATCATAGCGCACTTATTCACATGAAAAAAGTCATAGTTTGTGTCAAACAAAATGCACTGTACATGGCTTCTGGCATCACATGAATTATACTTTAAAATCGCATGTTTATCACATGAAATAACTGAAATTACATGTCTATCACACAAAATATATTGTGATATCACAACCATCATGACTATCAAATGAAAAATACTGATGAAATCACATGTTTATCACATAAATATACTGAAATGAAATCACATAAATATACTGTGAAATACACACGTCTATCACATAAAATATACTGTGAAATACACTTGTCTATCACATAAAATATAATGTGAAACCAAGTTTCTATCACATAAAATATACTGTGAAATACACATGTCTATCACATAAAACATACTTTGAAATACACATGTCTATCACATAAAATATACTGGGAAATACACATGTATATCACATAAAATATACTGTGAAATACACATGTCTATCACATAAAATATAACGTGAAATCAAGTGTACATGTATAAAAAGATATAGATTCGTTTCATTTTAAATGTGTCCCTTTTCTAGAAAAATGTTTAAACCCTTTCCCACCTAAAGAGGCATTTTAATACACCTGCGGTGAAAGTCTTTTGAAAACATTGTGATAAAAGGAGAAATTGCTCCTTTGTCACAATATTTCATTTTTTTTCAATAATTATACTTCCATTGAGAGGGATTTTCCATATTTTTCAGTAAATGTTTTTATAGTTTTCTGCTACAGATTTGTTGTATGTGGGAAAGGGTTAAAAAGGCAAGATTGTTGCAGATATGTGAACATATAGCATGTATAGTAACCCTTATAGTGTGGTCTAAACCCTTTCCCTCGTGAAAAAAGAAAAAATTGCTCAAAACAAGCAATATCTCCTTTTGCCACAATATTTCCACCATTAGTCATAGGTTATCCATTAAATTATAGAGATTTTCTATATTTTGACAAAATATGTTCAAAGTCATCTGCTGCAGAATTGTCGTATGAGGGAAAGGGTTAAAGCACAAAATGTATAAAGTTGAATAAAAAAAATCTTCTTTTTTCACAATGTTTTCAAAAGTCATCTGCTGCAAAGGCGTCAGAAAGCGTCTATTTGTGGGAAAGAGTTAAAATAGAATTCCTCTGTTGAAAAGTATAAAATGCACTTGTTTAAAAGCAAGCTTTATTAACCTTTTACCAGATAGAAATGACAACAGCAGCATACACTTTTTTAACCCTTTCCGACACCTCTGCAGCAGACGGCTTTTTGAAAACATAGTGACAACAGAAGAAATTGCTCAAAACGAGCAATTTCTCCTTTTGCCACAATGTTTTCCACTTTTAGTCATAGGTTATCCATTCAATTATAGAGATTTTCTATTTTTTGACAAAATATGTTCAAAGCCGTCTGCTGCAGAATTGTTGTATGAGGGAAAGGGTTAAAACATTGTGATAAAAGGTGGGTGGAAATGCTGATTACAAGCAAGTTCCCTTTTTACCCACAAGGTTTTCAATCCTGCATCATCATTTCAGTTTTCTAGATTATACATTTTTTTCTACGGATGTTTTCAAAGCAGATGATTGTAAAAACATCCTTCAAATAAACAGTTAAAAACAGTGTTTACTTGTTGAGTATTTTAAAATTGTAGTAAAAAAACACTTTCACCATAAACCCTTTCCCACATTGCATACACACTCTACGCTTTTGCTGCAGAAGAATGTGAAAAATGTGAAATTACTCATAATTAGCAATTTTTCATTTTACCAACTCAATTCAATAGATACAAATTGCCACAATGTTTTCAAAAGTTGTCTGATGCAGAGACGTCAGAATGCGTCTATATGAGGGAAAGGGTTAAAGCGATCACCTGCAGATTTTTGTTGGATGTTGAACTCTTAAAGATAGAGAATGATAAATAAAAGGAGACATTTCTATCTACGATTGTATTAAATAGGTTACATTAAAAGCCTTATTCATTTAAAACTGTCAAACTTGTCTAAGGCAACCACCAAAGCGATTGGCAAAATTTGGCTGCAAAAAACAAGTGGCTGCTTAAAACAAGTGGCTGCTTTAACCAATTTTCACCTACAACAAATCTGCATCAGACACTATTAAAAACTTTAAGACAAAAATATGGAAACTCTCTGCATAAATAAAAGAACACTTATTGTTTAAAGTTGAAAACATTTTGGAACAAGGAGAAATGGTTCATGAGCAATTTCTCCTTTAGCCACAATGTTATCAAAACTCACTTGCTACAGTTTGCATCTGTAGGTGGGAAAGGGTTAATAATAAAAATCAAATATATAGAGGATATTACATGAGTGGTCATTCAATACGACATTTTATTAAACAAGTTTTCTAAAATTGCTTCAAACTCGCCAAGGCTCAGTTTTATCAATTTTAGAAAACTACTTTTCTAAAATTGATAAAACTGAGCCTTGGCGAGTTTTTAGCAATTTTAGAAAACGAGTTTAATGAAATTTTGTATTGAATGACCACGAATGTTATGTTCTATTTATATCATAAATTCCAATTCGACGATTATTAGCGCAAAATATATATAACGTCGCTATATAGCGCAGTCATTTTCAATGCTTTTCATTATGACGTTACGTAGCATTGTTATTACACTAGTTATATACGAAAAATATAGAATGACATTATTTCACGCTGGCGACGTCATTTATGATATAAATAAAGAATCATTTCTCATTTTGCCACACTGTTTTCAAAAGTCATTGGTGCAAACCCATCAAAATGCATCTGCTAGTTGTTAGGGGATAACAGAAACTATGGTAGTGTTTGTTTAGCATGGATGATCAAGTATGATTATATGTTGAGATACAGTAAAAAAGATAAATATATCAAGTGATGTTTGTCAAACATTATGCCCCCTGAGCTTCACATTGTCAGGAACATGTTCAAGGTAACAGTGACCTTGACCTTTGACTGGATGACCCCCAAAAAGCAATAGAGGTCATCTTCAAGACATGCCCCCACCACCGCCGAATGAATGTCCTGAAAATAAATGCGGTCATCTACTGGTCATTGAACTGTCCCAGTGAAAAGATTCTTTTCAGTAAAACAATATATCTGGTTTGAAGGTATACATAGTTACCCTTTCACTCATATAGACACTTTCCGGCGCCTGCTCTGCAGCAAAGGGTTTTTGAAAACATAGTGAATAAAGAAGAAATTGCTCAAAATGAGCAATTTCTCCTTTTGCCACAGCTTTTTTTTTTTTTAACTTTTAGTCATAGGTTATCCTTTAACCCTTTCCCACTTGCAGACGCATTCCGACGCATTTGCAGCAGACGGCTTTTGAAAACATAGTGACAAAAGAAGAAATTGCACAGAACGTGCAATTTCTCCTTTTGTCACAATGTTTTCCACTTTTTGTCATAGGTTATCCATTTAATTATTGAGATTTTCTATGTTTTGACAAAATACGTTCAAAGTCGTCTGCTGCAGAATTGGCGTATGTGGGAAAGGGTTAAATTATAGAGATTTTTTTTTTTTTTATAAAGTTTGTTCAAAGTCATCTGCTGTAGAATTGTCGTATGAGGGGAAAGGGTTCACCCTCTCACCACTTACAGACGCATTTTGATGCGTTTCCAGCAGACAACTTTCGAAAACATTGTGGCAAAAGTAGAAATTGCTCATGATGACCAATTTCTACTTTTGCCACAATGATTCAACTTGTTCAAAATAATCATACGTTCATTTATAGGGATTTTACATATGTTTGTCTAGAAGTTTTATAAAAGGCGTCTGCTGTAGAATTGGTTCACCTGGGGAAGGGGAAGGATTAACCACTTCCCATGTACATTAAATCTGCAGCAGTCGACTTCCAAATCATCTCGGCAAATATAGAGAATATCTCTATAGCTAATGGATTTATTATTGAACAGAGTTGAAAACATTGTGGCAAAAGGAGAAATTTCTCATAATGAACAATTTCTTATTTTTCCAAAATGTTTTCAAAAGACGTCTGCTGCAAACGTATCAGAAAGTGTCTATAAGTGGGAAAGGGTAAATGATTGGATAACTTGAAGTAAGCCCGTAATCATGGGCTCAAAAAATATTATGCTATTTTGAAATGGGCGGCAAGCTCCCCACGTCTATGAGATTCTTTTCCTGCTTGTGGATGTGACCATGACTGTGTCCTTGACTATGGCCATGACCCTGCCCCTGTCCATGTCCATGGCTATGACTCTGTACACCTTGAAGGTTAAGTTTTGTAACGTGTTCCTCGACTACTTGTCCGTCCCCTCGGGATTTCCTGGCACTCTTCGTTGACTTAGCACTTATAGCTGGAAAGAGAGAGAAAACATACATACATGAATAGTTAAGCCTGCATCTGCAACATACAACTTAACCCTTTCCCTCATACGACAACTCTGCAGAAGACGACTTTGAACATATTTTGTCAAAACATAGAAAATCTCTATAATTGAATGGATGTATAACCTATGACTAAAAAGAGGAAAACATTGTGGCAAAAGAAGAAATTGCTTGTTTTGAGTTTTTTCCCTATATGAGTCTATGAACAAGCTCCGCCCCCCTGGCGGCCATGTTTTTCAACAGATCGGAAATATTTGAACAATCTTGGTAAAGGGTGCCCCAAGGAACATTTGTGCAAAATAATTTTTAAATCGGTCCAGTACTTTTGGACAAGAAGATTTTTTAAAGTTTTAACAATGCACATATAAGGAAAACAAGCTCCACCCCCTGGCGGCCATGTTTTTCAATGGATTGGAAATATTTTAACAATCTTTGTAAGGGGTGCCCCAAGGAACATTTGTGCAAAATAATTTTCAAATCGGGCCAGCACTTTTGGACAAAAAGATTTTTAAAGTTTTAACAATGCACATATAAGGAAAATAAGCTCCGCCCCCTGGAGGCCATGTTTTTCAACGGATCAGAAATATTTTAACAATCTTGGTAGAGGGTACCCCAAGGAACATTTGTGCAAAATAAAATTTTTAAATCGGGCCAGTACTATTGGACAAGAAGATTTTTAAGTTTTGGTTAATTTCCCCTTTTTTGTTGTCGTGGCAGCCAAAGTTCTGCATGGAATAGAATTCTTTTAACAAGTTTGAAATAGATCCACCCAAGGAACTTTCCTGTAAAATTATTTTGAATTTGGTTAATTGGTTTAGGAGGAGAAGTCGTTTGTAGGAAAATGTGAACGGACGGATGACGACGACGACGGACGACGAGCGATCATAAAAAGTGAGCTAAAACGGGGTTCATATTTCAGCATGCAACCATCCTAACCCTTTTCCACATTCATCAAAACTTCATTAGACAGCTTTGAAAACATCTAGGCATAAATATGGAATATCTCTTTCACACTTTCCCTCATATAGACGCTTTCTGACGCCTCTGCAAAGAAGAAACTGCTCAAAACAAGCAATTTCTCCTTTTGCCACAATGTGTTCCACTTTAAGTCATAGGTCATCCATTCAATTATAGAGAGTTTCTGTTTTTTGACAAAATGTGTTCAAATTAAGTCTTCTGCTGCAGAATTGTTGAATGAGTGAAAGGGTTAACAGTAAGAAGACTTATTCAAAAGAGCATGATAAAAGGTATAATTGCTCATTATGAGCAGATTCTCACATTTTGTCACATTGTTTTTCAAAAGTTTTTTGCTACAGATGCACCAAAGTCCATCTGCAAGTGGGAACGAGTGTCACTTATGGTTTATAAATGTTGTAAGAGCTCAAGTTTTATTGTTAGCTATTTAAAGAATGGACTTATATTCTCAAGTTTGATTGTTTGCTATATAAAGCTGGGACTTTTAGTCTAAGTCTTTTTATTTTTTAAATGGGAAGAGGCTAAAAAATATGTGGTAAAAGCAGAAATTGCTCATCATGAGCAATTTCTCCTTTTGCTGCAATGTTTTTTTAACAAATCAAATAATGGGTTAAATAGACCAAAATAAATAAAAAACTTTTTATCTTTCTTTCTATTATTATAATACAGGAATATGATTGATTGATTCGGGTTAAACGGCGTTTTCAAAAAAAATTCAGTCATATCACGGCAACCAATTCACCTACTCATGTGTTTCCTGGTTTTCCGACACCAGTACACCACAAAACGTACTTTCCAAGCAACTGGCTACTTTTCCACATAGACTGTTAAACAGCCCATTGGTGAACGACGAATGACCTAGGTCACAATGACTTTTGTCAAACGTCGGAAAGAATGTTGGCCGAGCTGGGATTCGAACTCACAACCCCTCGATTGACAGCCCGCGTCACTACCGACTGAGCTACCGGGAATATACAGGAATATGAATGGACAAGTACCTATTTGTTAACCCTTTCGCACTGACAGACGTTTTCTGGTGCCTCTGTCGCAGAAGACTTTGGCAAAACAATGTCTCAGAGAGATAAATTTCTTCTAGTTGCTTCAATGTTTTCAACTATATACATTGTACTTTCATTTTAAGAAATATTCAATATTTGTGTAGTGATGTTTCCAAAATCGTCTGCTGCAGAACTGTTGAATGTGGGAAACGGTAAATCATGGCTTTATTTAATACTTGTTTAACCCTTTCCCTCATACAACAATTCTGCAGCAGACGACTATAAACATATTTTGTCAAAAAATAGAAAATCTCTATAACTAAATGGATAACCTATGACAAAAAGTAGAAAACATTGTGGCAAAAGGAGAAATTGCTTGTTTTGAGCAATTTCTTCTTTTGTCACTATGTTTTCAAATAGCCGTCTGCTGCAGAGGCGTCAGAAAGCGTCTATATGAGGGAAAGGGTTAATACTTGTATAAAGCTGTCATGCTTCACACTAGAACTTCCTTATACATATCTAGAACCACACACATACAATCAATGAATGGCTAACCAGATGCAGTTTCGTAATCAGGAAATCTATTCCTTATTAATCATTTGGTAAAGTATTAACGTATTTATTTTACATCGATTGTCAATGACATATATCAATGACTAAAGGCATCTGCTTCCTTGATACTTAGCCCTTTCCCTCATATATACGCTTTCTGACGCCTCTGCAGCAGACAGCTTTCTGAAAACATAGTGACAAAAGAAGAAATTGCTCAAAACGAGCAATTTCTCCTTTTACCACAATGTTTTCCACTTTTAGTCATAGGATATCCATTCAATTCAATTAGAGATTTTCTATTTTTTGACAAAATATGCTCGAAATTGTCTGCTGCAGAAATGTCGTATGAGGGAAAGGGTTAACCATTTCCCACCTACAATAAATCCTCTGCAGACGACTTTAAAAAACATCTAGGCAAAAAAAAGAAAGCATTCTCTGGTGTGGTATAATGAGAGTTCAATCCCAAGCGGGGTTTGCTTTAATAATAAGAGAGAAATTGTGGGAAAAAGAGCTGAATACCCCTCCTTATCTGGACCTCTGTGACATACCGAATACTTTGAAAATGATAGCAATCGTCTTACCATCCTTGTCTTTCAGGGTTGTGGGGTAAGCATTACGACTAATTTGCTGTTGTAAGGATGAGTGGACCCGTACTACTGGTAACTTACCCAGGAAAACCCTGTGATATAACTAAAAGATTGTTGACACTAGAGTAAAACTAGAACTATCATTGAAGATGATAAATAACCCCTAAAACAGCACCTTGACCTACACCATAACTTAATAAGTAAAAGGGCCATAACTCTGTAAAATAATACGCAATTGTAAGACCTTTAGGATATGCACATCTCCTGTTGGTATAGAAGCTTCATGTAAAATGTTATTGAATTCCACCCAGTGGTTTGTAAGAAATAGGCCGGACAAAATATGGCTTCCGACAGACCGACCGACCGAAACCCCGACACGGTGACTCCTATATACCCGCTCTTCTTAAAGAAGGGGGTATAATTACATACAAGCTAAACAAATAATATAGGCCTCTGGTTGTATATTTACCTCTACTATTATGAGTTTTGATTTCTTCCTGGCTCTGTTCAGCCGAGGCACCGACTGGCGGAACTCTCTCTTCCTTTTTAGAACTTTTTCTTTCTTTCAAATTCAACTTCCATTCATCTGTCTTTGATTTTTCTAGAATGAAATGATTTATTGATTAATTGCCTCGAGTTAAATGTCATCTTTGAAAGTAATTAATTTATAATGGTAGCCAATTCACCTTTCCATGTGTTTCCTGGCTATCTTGGATCAGGATTCCACATTACAATACTCCAAGACAGCCAGCTACCTTCCCAAATAAGACTATTTATTCTTATTGTTTGAGAATAAAGACACTTGTCACACTGACTTTTGACAATCATCTGAATAAATGCATGTCAGAATTGGGGTTTAAACTCACAGCACCTGGATTGATAAACGTAGTCATTATAGATTGAGCTATTGTAGCTAATAAAAGATTATAATATATGCAAAATATTCTTCATTGGTATTAAAATAATTTCTAACAAAGCTGAAAACATTGTGAGAAAAGATAAAATACATTGAGAATAAAATGTACCTTTTTCAAGGGGCTGGGAGGGTGTTTTGTACGGGTCAGTTGAGTGGTATGTACCTTTTACAGGGGGTTGGGCGGGTGTTTTGTACGGGTCAGTCGAGTGTTATGTACCTTTGACAGGGGAGTGGGCTAGTGGTTTGTACGGGTCAGTCGAGTATTATGTGCCTTTGACAGGGGAGTGGGCTAGTGGTTTGTACGGGTCAGTTGAGTGTTATGTATCTTTGACAGGGGAGTGGGCTAGTGGTTTGTACGGGTCAGTTGAGTGTTATGTACCTTTTACAGGGGGTTGGGCGGGTGTTTTGTACGGGTCAGTCGAGTGTTATGTACCTTTGACAGGGGGTTGGGTGGGTGTTTTGTACGGGTCAGTCGAGTTATATGTACCTTTTACAGGGGGTTGGGCGGGTGTTTTGTACGGGTCAGTTGAGTGATCCGAGTGAGCTGAGGTAGCGTGTTTTGAGGCCGCTTGTTTTGGAGCGTCTTTTCTTCGATGAACCAGGCCTTCTTTGATCCATTCATGCTGCAGTGCTTCCTCCGGGGTAAGCCTGGTTGATGGGTCCCATCTGAAAAATAGACAATTTTATAATTTTCAATGATTATCCTATTTTGTATATATCTAACCTTTTTACCACTTACTTGCAGATTCATTTTGACACTTCTGCATCTGACAACTTTTGAAAATATTTGGCAAGGGGTGAAATTACACATGCAATTCATCCATTTGCCACAATGACTTCATCTCTATTCATTAAACTATATGTTCAATGATAGAGATTGTCCATAATGTTGCCAACATGTTTTCAAAGAAGACTGCTGCAGATTTGTTGTAAGTTATATGTTGTTTGTGTTTTAAAACTTGTCAACAAGAGTGTCTGAAAGAGCATCGATATTGGCTGAAAATAGCCAATAACTAAAATCAAGATCAATGCATGACAGGCTGATATACAGACAGACAGACATACATACATGATGAGGACCGGACAAGTGATCCTTAACCCTTTCCCTCATATAGACGCTTTCCGATGCTTCTGCAGCAGACGGCTTTTTGAAAACATAGTGACAAAAGAAGAAATTGCTCAAAACAAGCAATTTCTCCTTTTGACGCAATGTTTTCAACTTTTAGTCATAGGTTATCAATTCAATTATAGACATTTTCTATTTTTTGACAAAATATGTTCAAAGTCGTCTGCTGCCGAATTGTCGTATGATGGAAAGGGTTAAAGTATCCACTGTACACAGACGGATGACACAAACATTATGCCCTCCTGAGCCTCACATTGTCATGAACATCAATCAGACAAGCCTTTTTGTGTTTAAAGTCACCTTGACCTTATGACCATTGACCTCAAAATCAATAGGGTTACTACTGGTTATGCCCAACCTCCCCGTAAAGTTTGATTGATTGGGGTTTAACGCCGTTTTTAACAATTTCTCAGTTATATCACAGCGGCCAGTTCACCTACTTATGCATTTCCTGGTTTTCTCACACCAGTACTCCATACAACAATCTTCCCAAGCAGCTGGCTGCTTTTCCACATAGACTTAGCCCATTGGTGGAAGACGAATGACGCATTGTCGCATTGACTTTTGTCAATCCTCGGAAAGAAAGTTGGCCGAGCCGGGATTTTAACTCACAACCCCTATATTGACAGCCCGCGTCGCTACCGGGGCTCCGCCCCTGTCAAGTTTGAGTAGTGTAAGTAATATCCATTTAGAAATCTACTGACCCACAAACAGAAATGTGCAAAGCAATATACCCCCTGACCCTCTTCTTTGAAGGGGGGCATAAATAAAGTCATTCAATTCAAACATTTTGCAGGTATAAAAGTATTAATATACCATATTATATTTTCATTTTCCAATATATGATGTGAAAAAAGTCCTTTTACACATTAATGCATAAACTTATCTTTGTCTACATTGTTTAAATTTCCCGGAAAATTCAAGTTATTATAAAGAAAGCTAATATTTCAGGATTATTCCTCAAGAATGGTAATCTTGTGAGATATGTATTAAAACTTTTTAGTTCAATACTTGACCTTTTCCCTAAAAACAGAGGACTTCCAAAGTGTCTGGTACACAAAGCTATTAAATACATTGTGTGAAAATTATATTTTCAGTATTCCAGATTGTGCAATTTCTCTCATCAAACACTTTCGAAAGAAACAACATAAACTCTTTCCCACATAAAACAAATCTGCAGCAGACAACTTTGAAAATATCACAAATATGGAAAATCTGCATTGCGGCAAAAGGAGAAATTGCTCATCATGAGCAATCCCCTTTTTCCAGAAAGTTTTCAAAAACAGTATGCAGCAAACGCTTTTGAAAACTTCTGGTAAGAAATATTGAAATCCACTATAAATGAAAGTTTGATTAAAGAAAACGGTTGAAAACATTTTGGCTCATAATGGACACTATGTTTTCAAAAGTCATCTGATGCAGAGGCATCGGAAATCATCAATATGTGGGAAAGGGTTTAACCCTTTCCCTCATATGACAATTCTGCAGCAGACGAATTTGAACATATTTTATCAAAATATGGAAAATCTCTATAATTGAATGGATAACCTTATATGACTAAAAGTGAAAAACATTATGGCAAAAGGAGAAATTGCTCGTTTTGAGCAATTTCTTCTTTTGTCACAATGTTTTCATGAATCTGTCTGCTGCAGAGACATAAAAAAGCATCTATATGAGGGAAAGGGTTAACCCTATGCTGTGGGTACTCAAAACATTGGATTTGGATATTAAGTAAGGATTTAGACCAGGTAATATGCTCATGATCTACAGCTCTGAATACGGTTACAAAACTACTTACTCTAAACATCTACGGATAAAGTCTAAGAAGTTTGCATCACTTGTTTTGATTGCATGTTGCAGATCTTTAGAGGAAACCCGTCGCTTCTTTCCCTTACTGTTTGTAATACACCTCGGGTTGCCCTTTGAGTCTGGAAAGAACAAGGAAAAGAACTGAATGTGGGTAAAAAAGAAGCCAAGATCAAAGTGACCAAATTTATGTAATCCATTATTATACCTCTACTCAAAATGTCAACTGCATTCCTAATTTAGTAATTTACAGTGTAGGAAAAAGAGCCTGGACAATTAGTCTTCTAAAGGTTCAAAGTTAAAATTGAAAATCGTTGTGACCTCTATCTCATTAAAAACCAGCAGAAGAGGCTAATAGTTCTGATGACTTCCTATTATAGGTCGTCTCATATTGACATTTACGTAAGGTAATCTAATGGTTGTCTACAAAAACATTTAGAATTAACAGGGGAGATAAACCCATAAAAATAAAAAAGATAAAGATGTGGTGATTGTCGGTGATTGTCGAATATTCTGACTGTTTAAAACCAGGAACAACCTTTCCTCAGTACCAATATATGTAAACAAAATATTTTGGTCTTATATCAATGAGATTACTGAGACCTAAGTTTGATATGTCACACTTCCACAGCCCTCGGTGTGTCTGCACTATATGTTAAGTATCTCTAGGTGTTCAAATAGATGGAGATAGAGCGTGAATGCAGGAAAAAGGCTAAACCTTTCCCACATATAACAAATCTGCAGCAGACGACTTTGAAAACATCAATGCAAAAATATTCCAATTCTCTGTAAATGAAAGTTTTACTATTAAATTGAGTGGAAAATATCATGGCTAATGGTAAAATTGCTAATTATGAGAAATTTCACCTTTTGCCACAATATTTTCAAACGTCGTTTGCAACAGATGTGTCAAAAATGTGTCTTTACATGGGAAAGTGAAGGGTTAAAGAACATTTCTGTGTCCCTGACTTACCAAAGAAAAGTCGACGACGAGTAGCCTGTTCTAATACTAGATTTGGAGGTAGACCTAAAATTTCCATTATACACGCTAACTGCTCCACTTCGTTTTCACCTGGAAACAGTGGATAACCTGCAATATGTATGAAAAGTGTTTATTACATGAGCGAGTGTGCAAGCAAAGGTATAACTTTGCTTTTGAGAACAAGATAGATACAGATCAGAATCTACACAAGTTGACAGACTCTTATAAGAAGAAGATTGCGTAAGTTAAATGTGAATAGTGTAGATCTTGATCAGTCGCTGAGGATACACAAAAGCTTCTGTACTGCAGTCAGAGTGACACTTTCATATCAAGGGAAATAACTATGGTATTACTGAGTGAAAAATCTGGCAGTCAAAACATGCATAAATTATCTTCATGAAGTTTTGTCAAATACCGTTAGAGATATGCATGCACAATGCTCTCTGAAACTTCTACAGCTGTTAATTTTTGTCAAAATATTTTCAATTTCATTCCATAATTATACTTTCACTTACAGAAATTGTTCACATTTTAGTCCATGATGTTGAAATTGTTGTCTGATGTATATTTACTATATGTGGGAAAGTGTTAACCCCTTATACATCAAATCCGTAGCAGACGACTTCAAAACCATCTACCTAGGCGAAAACCTAGAAAATCTCTATAAATTATTTAAAATAGATGAAATCATTGTGGCAAAAAAAGAAATTGCTCTTTTTGCCAAATTGATTTCAAAGGTCGTCTGCTTCATATGCGTCTACAAGTGGGAAAGTATTCAAGGAAAGAAGCAACTTACCAGTATACAATTCGGCAAGAATACAGCCAAAACTCCACATATCTATCGGCATGGAGTAGGGCAAACCCAGAATGACCTCTGGAGATCTATAAAATCTACTCTGTATGTATGTGTACACTGAAAATAAACATCAAAGTTTTTTATAGAACTGAAACCATCATCTACTCTGTATGTATGTGTACACTGAAAATAAACAATAACAGTAAAACATGTACTGAAATATCACTACAGTGTATGTGTACACTGAAAATAAACTAGAAATATCACTGAAGGTGATGAATACCCCTAGCTGGTGCCTGACAATATACATATGTATGAGAAATTCAAGGGGCCATAACTCATTTTAAAACTAGAAATATCACTGAAGGTGATGAATACCCCAAGCTGGTGCCTAACAATATACATATGTATGAGAAATTCAAGGGGCAATAACTCATTTAAAAATAATTCCAGTGCAACACGCCGACAATATGCACAACTAGGCTTGGTATCAATCATTCTTGTGAAGTTATATTGAATTCTGACCAAGGGTTGCTGAGAAATAGTGTTCACAAGAAATGTCCACAGACCAACAGACCGACCAACCGACAAGCGTGACTCCTATATAGTCCCCATGTACTATGTATCTGGGGGTATAACAATTAAGTATTTTATAGTGCTGAAAACATCTCGTGCAAATACTTTCTGACGCCTTTGCAGCAGAAACTTTTGAAAACATTGTGTTAAAAGGAAAAAATTGCTCATTGAGACTCTTTAATAGAACATGAATAATGGTAATATAAATAGTAAGTAAATTACCTCTTTGATGCTCATAACAACTTGAACCAAAATCAATCACTTTTATAGAACTCTGGCCCCTCTGTCGTAATAATATATTCTCCTGAAAATACAGTAAAAATCCTATAATAACCCGTTCACACATACAAGAAATCTGCAGCAAAAGACTTTAAAATCACATAAGGAAAAATATTGAAAATGTTTTTTGAATGAAAGCATTAATATTGAATAAAGTTTAACGTTGTGGGTGGCAAAAGGAGAAATTGCCCATTATGATGCATATTTCGAAAAAATGTAGATGAAATTTGCCGGTTTTGGTTTTGGTGCCAAAGTGACTAACGTTACAACATCAAACCGCTGATGTGACGTCATTTTCATAGTTTGGTTTCCACGCTGTAACAAAGACTTGAGCATAACAATGGAAACCAAACTAGTAGTGTCATTTGATTTTTATGTAATGGGATTTTGACACTTCCAGGGAGGGCTTTATGTTATAAAAGATAAAATTCATATTTTTCCAAACACAACAACTAGTGTTACCAGTTTTTAGTGATCATTTAACTCAAAATATCATGGCAAACAAACAAATATACTATTCATTCAAAATATAGCATCAAGTTGGATGTTTTGCAGTTTTGTCCATGAGCAATTTCTCCTTTTTACACAATCTTTTCAAAAGTCGTCTGCTGCCGAGGAGTGAGAAAGACTGGGTATGTGGGAATAGGGTTAAGCTTCTTATTTCTCAGGAAATAATAAAAAAAACCTATACTTACTGGTTTGAGATCACAATGTATGATTTTTTCACGCTGTAATAATTTAAGACACTGTAGTAAGGAGAAGGCAAAACGTCGGATAAGAGCGATACTGAATCCCTGAAAATTGTTCTTCTTTATCAGCTCATAGAGGTTCATTCTGTAAAAAAACACAAGAAAAATGAACTTACAATACATGACATCAGTGTAACATTAACCCTTTCCCTCATAAAGACACTTTCTGATGCCTCTGCAGCAGACAGCTTTTTGAAAACATAGTACCAAAAGAAGAAATTGCTCAAAACGAGCAATTTCTCCTTTTGCCACAATGTTTTCAACTTTTAGTCATAGATTATCCATTCAATTAAAGAGATTTTTATATTTTTTGACAAAATATGTTCAAAGTCGTCTGCTACAAAATTGTAGTATGAGGGAAAGGGTTAACACTTTCCCACTTACAGCAAATCTGCAGCAGACAACATTGAAAACATTTGGACAAGAAAATAGAAAATGTCAATAAATACAGCAGTAATTATTGAAAAGAGTTGAAAACATTGTGGCAAAAGGAGAAATTGCTCATGATGAGCAATTTCTTCTTTAGCTACAATTTTTCAAAAGTCTTCTGCTGCAGATGCGTCAGAATGGGACAGATGGGAAGACAGACAGACGACGGAGAAGCGATCGCTTTGTGTCCCCCTGCCAAGACAGGCGACAAAAACATTGTATAGTTCCCCATATTAGAGAGTTCGGCAAGAAGGGATTCATTGGCAGACAGTAAAGACTAAAGAGTTTCTAGGCAGTCTATGTAGTACAGCCCCATATTTAATGAACAACAACAATGATCACAACACATCTATGTTATGATGACAAACTGAGAGACCGTTTTACCTGATGTGATTCAATTACAAACACTGTATATTGCTTTGTGTGTTTGAAAAACGTGTTTTACGATGCTTTCAACAACTTTTTCAGTTATATCACAGCATTTCCTGTGAAAGTTACCATTACTTCTAGTCCATTTATCCTAACACCAGCAAGTCAGTTGTAATGCTAAGCCCAAAGTCCTGAGCGTCAAAGAGAGAAAGCCATTCTGACCTCTGAAGCAGACAGCTTTTTGAAAACATAGTACCAAAAGAAGAAATTGCTCAAAACGAGCAATTTCTCCTTTTGCCACAATGTTTTCAACTTTTAGTCATAGATTATCCATTCAATTAAAGAGATTTTTATATTTTTTGACAAAATGTGTTCAAAGTCTTTGGTATGACCCGACCTGGTAGATCCTGCCGACGAGGCGGCTGTTAACAAAAATTGACATCAGGAAGAACTAGAAATACTGTGAGCAAAGCTCACTGAAGAATACCCCCCGCTCCATGTTTGTTTACCTCTAAGTTAAATTATCTCCCCTTGGAAGAGTCCGAGGCGTGTGATCTTCCTTCATGCATATCTACATAACCTCTAAGTTAAATTATCTCCCCTTGGAAGAGTCCGAGGCGTGTGATCTTCCTTCATGCATATCTACATATGATGTGTAACCTTCATGTAAAGTTTGAACCAAATCCATTGAGCCGTTTAGGAGGAGTAGTGCTTACAAGAAATGTGGAGGTATGTGCACAGGAGTCCCTCGCAGATAACCTCTAAGTTGAATTATCTCCCCTTGGAAGAGTCTGAGGCGTATGATCTTCCTTCATGCATATCTACATATGATGTGTAACCTTCATGTAAAATTTGAACCAAATCCATTGAGCCGTTTAGGAGGAGTAGTGGTTACAAGAAATGTGGAGGTATGTGCACAGGAGTCCCTCGCAGATAACCTCTAAGTTAAATTATCTCCCCTTGGAAGAGTCCGAGGCGTGTGATCTTCCTTCATGCATATCTACATATGATGTGTAACCTTCATGTAAAGTTTGAACCAAATCCATTGAGCCGTTTAGGAGGAGTAGTGCTTACAAGAAATGTGGAGGTATGTGCACAGGAGTCCCTCGCAGATAACCTCTAAGTTGAATTATCTCCCCTTGGAAGAGTCCGAGGCGTGTGATCTTCCTTCATGCAACCAAATCCATTGAGCCGTTTAGGAGGAGAAGAAATGTGGAGGTATGTGCACAGGAGTCCCTCGCAGATAACCTCTAAGTTAAATTATCTCCCCTTGGAAGAGTCCGAGGCGTGTGATCTTCCTTCATGCATATCTACATATGATGTGTAACCTTCATGTAAAGTTTGAACCAAATCCATTGAGCCGTTTAGGAGGAGTAGTGCTTACAAGAAATGTGGAGGTTTGTGCACAGGAGTCCCTCGCAGATAACCTCTAAGTTAAATTATCTCCCCTTGGAAGAGTCCGAGGCGTGTGATCTTCCTTCATGCATATCTACATATGATGTGTAACCTTCATGTAAAGTTTGAACCAAATCCATTGAGCCGTTTAGGAGTAGTGCTTACAAGAAATGTGGACATACGGACAGACAGACAGACGGACGGACAGACAGGGTGATTCCTATATACCCCCCCAAACTTTGTTTGCCGGGGGGTATAATAACTATTATTCTAGGACTACTGTTACAGTGATGCAATCCTGATTAATTCTGCTCTCAATGATTATTAGCCACATTTTGCCATTAACGGGTCGTTACCCTTTCCCACATTCATAAAATTTGCAGCAGACAACTTTTGCACGTAGACTAATAGCCCTTCGATAGAAGACAAATGACACTTATAGCATGGACTTTTGTCAAATGTTGGATAAAACGTTTGCCGAGTTGGGGGTTCAAATTCCCAACCCCTGAATTGTCTACTGGGGCACGGCACTGAGGCACGTGAGGCAAACACTACAATTACTACGCAAGAGATACTAACCCCATGAGCTCGAAGGTAATACAGAGATGGTTTCTATAGTAGAAATATTCTCCCATATGTATAATGTTGTACTGATTGTCTTTATCCTTTCGACGTAAGGCATCTAAAATCTTCACTTCTACTAAAGCTTGGTGGTGAAATCTGAAAATCAAGGTAAAAACATGAACTTTTTATCAAATGTATATTACAAAGACTAGGAACAGGCATTTCCAGTAAGGTTACTTTGTCAATGAGATGCAACTATGTAATATAAGTCACAGGAGAGCTAAATTATTGATGGATTGGGGTTAATGCCGTTTTTAACAATTCTTCGGTCATGTCATGGCGACCAGTTCACCTATTCATGTGTTTCCTAGCTTTCTTACACCAGTACTCCACACAACATACTTTCCAAGCAACTGGCTTCTTTCCCACATAGACTGTTAGCCCATTGGTGAAATAAGAATGACCCTTGTCACAGTGACTTTTGTCAAACGTCCGAATGTTGACCAAGCTTAGATTCAAACTCATAACCCCTGGATTGACAGCCCACGTCGCTACCGACAGAGCTTCCAGGGTTCGGCGAGAGCGGAGAGCTAAACATAAGATTTACATGAAAATCAATGTAAAACCTCCAACTTTTTATCACATGTTTATAACAAAGATTCCGAGATATACATTAGAATGAGACCAATCCTATTTCCTGTAGGATACATTTTCAATGCGATTATAACAGCAGACGACTTTGAAAATGTCAACTAAAACATATGGTAAATCTCAATAATTGTAGATATAATTACTGAAAAAAATCGAAAACATTGTGACAAAAGCAGAAATTGCTCGTTTTAATCAATTTCTCCTTTCGCACGATGTTTCAAAGGTCATCTGCTGCAGATGTGTCTATAGGTGGGAAAGGGTTAACATTTTACCACATACAAACACATCTTAATGCCTCTGCAGAAGATGACTTTAAAAATATAATGACAAAGGAAAAATTGCTCAACTCTTATAAATTTTTAATTTCGGAGATTTTTCATTATTTTGCCTAAATGTTTTCAAAGCCGTCTACTGTAGATTTATTGCATAAGAAGAAATGGTAAAAGAAAAAGTGTAATTTAATCAGAAGATGGATTTTACCTTTTCTTATTCCGGATAATTTTTATTGCCACCATCTGGTCAGTCTTGTAGTCGTAGGCCTTGACCACTTGACCAAATGATCCTTTACCAAGCACCTCAAATATTTCATATCTGTACACCAAATGGTCATGTATCACCTGAATGAAATACAACAAGATACTGGGGTAAGAATGGCAAAACAGAGGTACCTTTCCGGTAATATTTAGAAATAACATTTTCACTTGTTGACCTTGAAATGTGACCTTGACCTTCTATGAAATTCAATAAAATTATGAAATGATATGTATATTTTTCAAATCGTCCTCTATGCAGATAATTTAATGATTTAAAGATTTCTATACTAATACTATATAGGTGACATTGTGGAAGCATCTCAGCATGATTGAAATTCTCCCTTTCCCACATACAACAAATCTGCAGCAGACGACTTTGAAAACATTGTGACAAATATCAGAAAAATGTCCATAAAAGATAGCTTAATTGTTAAATAAAGTTGAAAACATTGTGGCCAAAGGAGAAATTTCACCAACCTTTACATAAGACCCGTTTTCATCATCATATCCGTTGTTTTGAGCACTTCCTGGTTCCCCCTCTATCTTTTTGCCCTCCAGACCCAGGAACCAGATCTCAGGATAGTCTAGGATTTCCGTTTGTTCAAAAGCTGTAAGCTTTCCTCTGTAGATCTTCAGTGCCTCTGTAAAAAATAGAAGGACAATAAGCAAACAATAGGTTTCATCAAACGCAAAAAAAATACAATACATGATGAGCCTATGGGTTTTTTCCATACAAATGTAGCGTAAGTACTGGTTATGTCTCCAGGAAGCAGACATCAAGTGTAATTAGTACAAGCTTAAAGCTTATATTGCAATCAATGTAAACTAAACAAGGGCACCGCAAAGCGGATGCATCCCCTCAGTATTTAAAACTAATACAATACTGTAAGACCTACTCAAAGACACAGTTATTTCAGTATACTCACAACAAACTTTTAAAAGACTATATTATAAGACTTTTAAAATAAGTTAAGAATAACTGAGCAACTAGGGTCTAGCTGTTAACCCTTTTCCGCCTATAGACGCATTTGGATGGAGCTGCAGCAGACGACTTTTGAAAAAATCGTGACAAAGGAGAAATTGCTCAGAACGAGCAATTTTTCCTTTTGCCACAATGTTTTCAACTTTTTTCAGTAATTATAGAGATTTACCATGTCTTTGAGTAGACATTTTCAAAGTTGTCTGCTGCAGATTTGCTGTATGTGGGAAAGGGTTTAACTAGAGAAGATCCTTCACTGTAAGCCCAAGCTCTAAGCAAATGGAATAAAGCTCTGACCAAAAACAAAATAAAAGAAATGAATATTGAACTATCATTATGGCGAATCCGGGACCAAATGCCAAAGGACATAATGTCCACGGACAGAATGCCACAATATGAAAAGAGGACAAAATGCCACAGTTTATTTCGAAAACATAATGTTAAAGCAGCACACCACAAGTGTTGTTAAATGGGATGCCAGGATGTTAAATGGGATGTGTGGATAGCTGATAAAAGTGATAGATCATGAACTGTTTCACTCAAATACTGTTGCCACTTGTGGTGTGCTGCTTTAACATTATAATTTACAATAAAATGTTTGCGAAATCAACTGTGGCCGTGGACATTATGTCTGGATACCATTATGGCATATAAATCTCGAAATATCAAAGATGAACATTGTTTTCAAGATGGACACACCATGTATTTGTGGAGATCTCAAGTAATATCCAAATGAAGGCCTCGGGCCAAAATATCGAATAAAAAGAGTGTTTTATAGTCATACATGAACAATTACTGTATTTAGATGAAAACATTGTGGCAAATGGAGAAATTGCTCATCATGAGCAATTCCTTCTTTTGCCACAACATTTTCAAAAGTAATTTGCTGCAGAGGCATCAGAAAACGTCTGTATGTGGGATAGACTAAATTAGTAATGGAGATATTGCAGGACAAAGAACGGTTAACTTCTCCATCTTTAGGCCACTGTACGAGATACAGACAGTCCAACCTGTGTTTAAAGACCACCCATGGGCAGAGAACACTCTGGTCTTTGTTCACGGGTGGTCTTTAATTGCACGGTCATTTATGCTCAAAATGATTAATAGGGAAATTAAAAGTGATGTTGCTATAGACAGGGAATTGCTATACAAAGGTGATCTTTAGCATTGGTTTGACTGAATTATGATTTTATGATCAATCATTGACAATGCTTACCTGCAGGGGTCATAGGCAGTTTGTTCCCATATTGATCCCTTTTTGATCTTTCAGGGCCCGGTGTTGAATGCCCTACACTAGAGAAGGTAGTCTGCCGCGTGACTGACTCGGGTTTATTTAGGGAGGGTAGCGTGTTTCCATCGTCTTCTTTATGCTTCTGACGGTGATGATGGTGATCGGACTGATTCAGGTGGGGAAGTGTTGTTGGGGCAACTGTTGCAACCAACTTACCCTGAAATAATAAATAGAGGATATTTGTTTGTTTTGAGTGGATATGGAATATATTGAGAAGTAATACAATTGAAAATGTTGAAATTGTATCACTTTGAGTTGAAATATATTCCATATACACTCAAAACAAACAAATTTTCTTTTTATTTAATGATAATTGATGACGAAAAAATAATATACCCATTTCGTATTTCTTTATATATAACGTGTGTAGTATATATAACATGACCGAATACTAGGAAAATGACGTCACGTCAAAGGTTTGACGTCATAAAGTTAGTCCCTTTGACGTCATACCTATATCACTCACGGTGTGGGTTATATGGATTATATCTCACTGATAGAACTCAGTATCTCATCGTTTAGCATTAAATAAACACTGCACTTTGTCTAAACTTTCAGAACATGGCTGATTGCTTTACTAGAATGTTATGCCATTTCAAAAAGTATTTCAGAATATCACAGGGTCAGAACATCATTATCTTCTAACCATCACTTGTAGAATGCATTTAGACAATTCAAATAGATCTACTAGACAGCAGTCTGAATATATTTCAATTCAATTGATTGAGTCAGGATAAACACCATTTCAAACTAGAACTATCGCTGAAGATGATAAATACCCCCAAAACAGCACCTTCACCTACACCAAAACTTAATAAGTAAAAGGGCCATAACTCTGTAAAATAACATGCAATTGTAAGACCTTTAGGATATGCACATCTCCTCTTGGTATAGAAGCTTCATGTAACATTTTATTGAATTCCACCCAAATTCCACCCAGTGGTTTGTTAGGAATAGGCCGGACAAAATATGGCTTCCGACCGACAGCCCGACACAGTGACTCCTATACCCCCTCTTCTTCGAAGGGAGTATACTTTATTTTTTATCATATCACATCGGCAAGTTGAAGAGACATGTGTTTTTTTACCCTATCACACCAGTTCTCCACACAACAGTATTTCCAAGCACCTGGCTGCTTTCCCACTGAGACTGATAGCCCTTTTGTGAAAGACAAATGACACTTGTTGATTATATGTTTATGCAAATCATTACAGGATTAAATCTTTTTCTATTCTAATCTAGAACTGTGAGTGAACTCGCAAAAGGATACCCCCCGTTGCGCTTACAAGACATATGGACAGATACATTTCCGACCGGGATAATCTTACATCATGCACATCCTCAGGTTGTGTACTGCAACTGCAACTGTGTAAAGTTTCATCAGAATCGGTCCAGCCGTTAAGGAGGAGTTGTGCTTACAAGACATATGGACAGACGGACGAATGGACAGTCAGGGTGATTCCTATATACCCCCCCAAAACTTTGTTTGCGGGGGTTATAATAACTGTCAAAAAGTGTTATTTTTGTTATAAATATATAGATTTCCCATATCCACATGCCGAGACTCTACTATTAAGTTGAATACCTCTGAATGAACCAGTCCATTTTTGTGATGTTTCCCCGTATCTCCGTGGTCCTTGTGTTTATGACTTGAAGTGTGCTGGGACTGGGAAACCGGCTGCTGTGAGGAGGAGTAATTGTGACTGTGAGTGGAAGACTGGTTCTCCGTTTGCTTACTCCGGTGATGTCTGTGTGTGCTTGTATGGGTGGGGCTCTGGAACCAAACGTGATATCGTATTATTATTATTATACAACATTTATAAAGTTAAGTTAAACATATCCATGATCTTTATATTGAAACATTTCCATTACCTTATTCTTTAGACACACATTACAAACATTAAAATCATTGAAAAATTAATTAAAACACATGAAAATATCTATTAAGACCCAAAATATGAGCCAATACAATTTAAACCCTTTCGTGCATACAACAAATCTGCAGCAGACGACTTTGAAAACATATTGACAAAAACGTGAAAAATCTCCATAAATGAGAGCTTACTTATCAAAAAGAGTTGAAAACATTATGACAAATGGAGAAATTACTCGTTTGAGCAATTTCTTTTTTGCCACCGTGTTTTCATAATGTGTATGCTGCAGAGGCGTCAGAAAGCGTCTACAAGTGGTAAAGGGTTAAGTCGAATTTGTATGAAATGATGTGATACCTTTTTTTTTTCAACATACAACTGATCTGTAGAAATATGGAAAATCACTTTGATTATATTTTGAATATTGAACAGAGTTTAAAACATGGTGGCAAACGGAGAAATTGCTTGTATTGAACAATTTCTACTTATGTCACAATGATTTCAAAAGATGTCTGCTGTTGATCGAGGCAATCCTTTGTATGCCTAGAAAACATCTGAGGAAAATATTGTTACAATCTTTAGAATTTTAAATTAAATTTTTAACCCTTTCCCACATACCACAGTTCTAAAGCAGACGGATTTGAAAACATATCAAGGGCTTGGCGTGAAACAGTTGTAACTAAAAACATATTTTGAAAACCCTGGTTTAGGGGCAATTTTGACCTTTTTGTAAACAATGCAAATTTAGGTGCCATTGCTCAGAACGAGCAATGGCACCTAAATTTCCATTGTTTACCAAGAAAAATGCTTTAACGCTTATAAAGACTTAATGGTGAGGTGATTAACCTTGGTGAAAAATTACCAATTTTAGTTACAACCGTTTCACGCTAAGCCCTCGATATTGGCAAATATGTGAAATATCTCCATAAATGAGTTTAATGATAAAAGGAGTTGAAAACATGCTGCCGATGCGTCATAATGCGTCTACAAGTGGGAAAGAGTTAATTTTTAAACACATTACTGGTAGTTGAAAACCTTTTGGAGAAAATGTAGAAACTAATTTTGAACAATTTCGCCTTCTCTCGCAATGCCTTCAAAACTTGTCTACTAAAGAAGAGTCTAAAGTTCTAAGTATAATATAAGGCAAGGAGTATAATTATACAAGTCATGACTGACCTCTTCTGTTCCAATACTTTAATTATTCTCTTACATTTGACTGGATTATATTTGTGTTTTTTTAATTAACCCCCTTCCCTGATAAAGACAACTTTTGTTGCCTTAAAAAGGAGCCGACAATGGTTTGAAAACAATGTGGAAAAAGGAGTAATATGCAATGCCATGTAGCTAAATGTTTTGGGCAATTTCTCCTTTATTTACAAAGTTTTCTTCTCTAGAAAAATATATTATACTTGTTCTTGTTTTTTTTTTACTCCATAGCAATATAAAGATTAACCCTTTCCCACATACAAGAAATCTGCAGCAGACGACTTTGAACATATTTTGTAATACAATGGAATATCTCTGTAATTGAATGGATAACCTATGACTAAAAGTGGAAAACATTGTGGCAAAAGTTGTCTTTTGCAGGGGCGTCAGAAAGCGTCTATATGAGGGAATGAGTGAAAGGGTTAAAAGTATACAACAATATTAGAAAGGAAGATAATGAGCCAACATAGAGATGCCTTTTGCCACAATGTTTTCAACTTTTTTCCAGCAATTATACCTCCATTTATAAAGATTTTCCATGTTTTTGGCTTCATGTTTTCAAAGTCAATTTTGTTGCAGACTTATCATATATGGGAAAGAGTTAAACATATGTCGCCCGCCAAGACGTCAGTTAGTGAAAGTGTGACAGACAGACGGACGGACAGACAGACAGGTGATCCCTAGACATCACCCTGATGCCTAGCTATCAAATATATCTTTTATTATCCAGTAAGGGTTGTTATAAGTGGGGTAAAATTGTTAAGCCTTAACCGTTTCCCTCATACGACAATTCTGCAGCAGACGACTTTGAACGTATTTTGTCAAAACATAGAAAATCTCCATAATTGAATGGATAATCTATGTCAAAAAGTGGAAAACATTGTGGCAAAAGGAGAAATTGCACGTTTTGTGCAATTTCTTCTTTTGTCACTATGTTTTCAAAAAGCCGTCTGCTGCAGAGGCGTCAGAAAGCGTCTATATGAGGGAAAGGGTTAACCCTTTTCCACATATAGATGTTTTTTGATGCCTCTGTAGCAGCAGACTTTAGAAAAAAATGTGACAAAAGGAGAAATTGCTAATAAAAAAATATATCTCCTTTGCCACAATGTTATTAACATTTTTTTTTCAGTAAAAAGTTATAAATAGTTTTCCTTATTACGCCTTGAAGTTTTCAAAGTCGTCTGCTGCAGATTAGTTATAAGTGGAAAAGGATTAATCCATCAGATTCCATAAAGTAGCTTTTAACCCTTTCTCTCATACGGCAATTCTGCAGCAGATGACTTTGAACATGTTTTGTCAAAAAATAGAAATTGAATGAATAACCTTAATGAATAAAAGTGGAAAACAATGTGGCAAAAGGAGAAATTGCTCATTTTGAGCAATTTCTTCTTTTGTCACTATGTTTTCAAAAAGCTGTCTGCTGCAGAGGCGTCAGAAAGCATCTATATGAGGGAAAGGGTTAAGTAGCTTTAAGTATTGGATTTAACATACATTTGTATTTATTTATACATAATCATATGGCTACAGTATAAAGTATATTTGTAACAACATAAAACAGGAATAGTTACCCTTTTATATATAAATAAAACCATAGAAAAAAGGAAAGGAATTATATTCTTATCTATGTCTCTGATACAGTGGAAGCTGTGTATACATAACGACCACCCATTTGAAGACATCAATCTGGTCTTTGTTCACAGGACTGGTGATCTTTATTTGCAGGGAAGTTAATGTCCAAATTGAGTTCTTTGCAGGGTAATTTATGTCCAAATTGAGTGTTATTTGCAGGGTAATTTATGTCCAAATTGAGTTCTTTGCAGGGTAATTTATGTCCAAATTGAGTGTTATTTGCAGGGTAATTTATGTCCAAATTGAGTTCTTTGCAGGGTAATTTATGTCCAAATTGAGTGTTATTTGCAGGGTAATTTATGTCCAAATTGAGTGTTATTTGCAGGGTAATTTATGTCCAAATTGAGTTATTTGCAGGGTAATTTATGTCCAAATTGAGTTATTTGCAGGGTAATTTATGTCCAAATTGAGTGTTATTTGCAGGGTAATATATGTCCAAATTGAGTTATTTGCAGGGTAATTTATGTCCAAATTGAGTTATTCGCAGCATAATTTATGCAGAAATTGAGGTATTGGTTAACTTAAAAATATGGTCTCTATAGACAGGTTCTTTAGCACCATGAGTATCAATCTTTCAATACGTCAGATTCCTCCTTTGTAGACATTGTGGAAATAACAGGCATTGTTAACGCTTTCCAATTAACATACATCAAATTTGCAGCAGACGACTTTGAAATCAACTAAATAAAAATATGGAAAAAGTCTTTAACCCTTACCCATGCACATACAGACACTTTCTGATGTTTCTACAGCAACCGACTTTAAAAAAACCACATTGTCACAAAAGGTGAAATTGCTTATGATTAGCAATTTCTCCCCTTGGTACTGTTTTCTACTTTATTCAATTATACCTTTACTTAGCTTACACAGATTAGTCACATTTTTGTCCAGTTATATTCAAAATCATCTGCTCCAGATTTGTTTTATGTGGCAAAGGGTTAAACTAGAATGGAGTGCTCCGCGGAGCACTATGTCACCTGCACCTGCTCATTGAAAGTGTGACGGACAGACAGACAGACGCACATGCCTACGAAAGGGCATTTGTTGGGTATTTTCCTTTGTTCTTTTCTTATTGGGTACTACCCAACAAGGATACGGTTTATTCCGTAATTATCCCTCTTTTACGGAATAAATAGCATTAATGTGCTAATTAGATACCCATTATAAAATTATAAAAAAAATCCACTTATTAAAGTGTCTTATAAGGGTGATGGGTGGGCTTTACAACAGTACCCAATAAGTGTCCTTTTGTAGGCCCGGATGGACAGACGCCGGATAAAAAAAAGGAATCCCTAAGTGCCTACCATGCTACGCAGGGCGACACAATGAAACTATTGAATAATGTTGAAAATATTGTGGCAAAAGATTGAATTGGTCTTCTCCTTTTGTGACAATGTTTTCAAAAGTCATCAGAAAGCATCTGAATGTTGGAAAGGATTGGAAAAAACTTAATTTCTTCATGTTCCACAATGTTTTCCACTTTCTACTGAATTCCTGCAAAATAATTGTTGTGAACACCCAACATGGTATATTTAGTATCCTACATTAAATATTTATACATGTATGTGTAATGCACAATGTAGACCAATATTAGACTGCTTGAACATGCACACTGAATCTTACAGTCATGCTTTACCTGATATGCATAGTTTGTTTAATTAACACTTTCCCTCATATATAGACGCTTTCTGACGCCTCTGCAGCAGAAGGCTTTTTGAAAAACATAGTGACAAAAGAAGAAATTGCTCAAAACGAGCAATTTCTCCTTTTGCCACAATGTTTTCCACTTTAAGTCATATATAGGTTTTCCGTTCAATTATAGATTAGAGATTTTTTATTTTCTGACAAAATATGTTCAAAGTAGTCTGTTGCAGAATTGTCGTATGAGGGAAAGGTTTAAAGTCGCATACAGCAGGATAAGGGTTAAAAGTCATACAACAGGTGTTTTAAAAGAAGGCAAGAGATTTCCGCTGTGACCAAGTGGTTTAGCCACGGGGATTTGGAACCAGACGTCCAGGGTTTGATCTCCAGTCACGACACTGGTTGGTCATGGTAGAGTTTCCTTGGGCTAGAGGCACATTTCCTAGCCTATAGTGCGATACTGGTTTGTTTAGAAGACAGACATTTTTTCCTACAATATCTTTCTTCTCTAGTTTATGGCTTCTTTACATGATAAATCCCCAGTCGGTAGCTCAGTCGGTAGCAATTCAGCCAACATTCTTTCCGGCGTTTGACAAAAGTCACTGTGACAAGCGTCATTCGTCTTTCACCAATGGGCTAACAGTCCATGTGGAAAAGCAGCCAGTTGCTTGGAAAGTATGTTGTGTGGAGTACTGGTGTGAGAAAATTAGGAAACATATGAGTAGGTGAACTGGCCGCCGTGATATGACTGAATTTTTTTTGAAAGCGGCATTCAACCCCAATCAATCAATCAATCAATTACATGATAAAGAAGTCATTTGAGAGTCCTCTATTTAGAAAACATGAAATGATACAAAAAATGTTAATTCTGAGCAACAGCAAGTAAAGTTGAATATATTGTGGAAAACATAGAAATCGCTTATTTTGAAGAAAAAAACATGAAATAAAGAAGTAAAATATTGTAGCAGTGTAACTCAGGTAAAACCGGCGTAAAGCGCCAAACAATCAATAAACGGTAAAAGTAAATGACTGCTGATGATGATGATGATGATGCATGGTTACATAAATAGTTACTGACCAAAAATACTTGTCAAGAAATAAAGTATTTTAGACATCTTTATTAGGAAAACAAAATGGTTGAAAAACGCTATTTAGTATCTAAGTAGTACTTTAACCCTTTCCCTCATATAGACGCTTTCTGATACCTCTGCAAGCAGACGGATTTTTGAAAACATAGTGACAAAAGAAGAAATTCCACAAAACGTGCAATTTCTCCTTTTGCCACAATGTTTTCCACTTTTTGTCATAGGTTATCCATTCAATTATTGATTTTCTATTTTTTGACAAAATATGTTCAATGTCTTCTGCTGCAGGCCCAGCTGTAGCTTTTTTTGGGGAGACTTACCAAATTCCATGGAAAATCCCCGCAGTATTCGGACAACTTTCCAGGGATAATCTGACACTTTCCATGGAAATTCCAGGACATATATGTGGAAAACCCGGAAATTCCATGGACAACCCGGAAAAGTTTCATGGAAACCCCGGAAAAGTTCCATGGACACCCCTGAACGGTTCCATGGACATGCTGGAATGGTTCCGGGACCCCGGAGTATTCGGACACATTTCCAGCATTTCCACATTTTAACATTAAATTCCTTGGTGTATTTTTGTATTTTCTGTTATGAGTCCCCGGAAAAGCTACAGCCGGGGAATTGTCGTATGAGGGAAAGGTTTAAGTGCATAGTATTGTCGGTTTAATTGGGCAGTGCATTCCTATAATATACTTTTTTTCTTCTTCGTTTTAGATGACACAGGTCAAAATCTTTTTATATATGTAAGTAAAAGTTAACCCTTTTCCACATGTAGACACATTTTGACACATCTGCAGCAGACGACTTTTGAAATTATTGTGGCAAAAGAAGAAATTGCTCAAAACGAGCAATTTCACCTTTTGCCACAATGTTTTCAACTCTATTCAATAACTGAACTATTGCTTGTATAGATATTTTCTATCTTTGCCAATATGATTTCAAAGACGTCTGCTGCATATTTGTTGTATGTACAGGTAAGAGTTAAAAGACTAGAATATGAAGTCATTGATTTCTATATCATTCCTCATGCTGCATTTAACTCTTTCTCTCATACGACAATTCTGCAGCAGACGACTTTGAACATATTTTGTCAAAAAATAGAAAATCTCTATAATTGAATGGATAACCCATGACTAAAAGTGGAAAACATTGTGTCACTATGTTTTCAAAAAGCCGTCTGCTTCAGAGGCGTGAGAAAGTGTCTATATGAGGGAACGAGTTCAAGACTAGAATATGAAGACATTGATTTCTTTATCATTACCTCATGCTGTATTTAACACCTAAACGTTTTCACATTTATAATACGGAACTTCTTTCAGATGCCTCTGTGAACAATAACAGCTAGAAGATAACATTGTGTCAAAACACAAAATGTTTACCAATGTATTTATTTAATTCTTTCCCATATAAAGACGCATTTTGATGCATCTGCAGAAGATTTTGTCAAATCTTTTTTCAAACTTTTGAATTCAAAAATCATACTCTCATATATAGAGTTGATCTATATTTTTGCTTACATGTTACAGGTGCTGAATTCCAGATTATAGATAGTATAGTCAAATGTTTAAAACTGTTCAAAAGTTGTCTTGAAATATTAGAATCATAATCATAGGATAAAATTAGTGTAAAAAATTCACTTTCCAGTACAATAAACATCTAAATAATTGAACATTTATGCTTCATTTTTACTGGGTAGACATACCCAGTAATAAGGCCAAATTTTGTACATTTTCATTGACTTTCAATTGACTGTTTTTCAACATTTACTGCAAAAATAGTTTTGAACTATTTATTACTTACTTTGCCATCACTATAAGCAATATTTGCAGAAGTTTAAACATTAAAAAATTTTGATCTCCATCTGGAGTTCAGGACCTTTAACCCTTTCCCTCATATAGACGCTTTCTGACGCCTCTGCAGCAGGCGGCTTTTTGAAAACATAGTGACAAAAGAAGAAATTGCTCAAAACAAGCAATAATTTTCCTTCTGCCACGATGTTTTCCACTTTTGGTCATAGGTTATCCATTCAATTAAAGAGATTTTCTATTTTTTGACAGAAAATGATTAAAGTCGTCTGCTGCAGAATTGTTGTATGAGGGATGGGTTAAGATATAAGTTCATGGTGTGATGATCTTTAAACAATTTCACATGCTGCATTTAACATCTTTCAAAAATAAATATTTTCATTTATATAGGATGACTTTAAGTAACTCAGCTGAGCCAATAAGCTTAGAAAATATTGTGGGAAAAGTCCTCTTGCTTCCTATCTTTTTCTTTTTTGTACCCGTATCGTCCCCACTGACAATTCAGCTGTTTAACCCCCCCTTTCCCACATAAAGACGCTTTCTGATGCTCCTGTTCACCCTTTCCCTCATATAGACGCTTTCTGACGCCTCTGCAGCAGACGGCTTTTTGAAAACATAGTGACAAAAGAAGAAATTGCACAAAACGTGCAATTTCTCCTTTTGCCACAATGTTTTCCACTTTTTGTCATAGGTTATATATCCATTCAATTATTGAGATTTTCTATTTTTTGACAAAATACATTCAGTCGTCTTCTGCAGAATTGTCGTATGAGGGAAAGGGTTAAGCAGACGATTTTGAAAACATTGTGGCAATAGTAGAAATTGCTCATAATTAAGGAGAGCAATTTATTCTTTTTCCACAATGTTTTCAACTCTAATCTATCATTGATCAGTTGTTATAAGGATTTTTCTGCATTTTGTGAAGATGTGTTCAAAGTCGTCAGCTGTAGATTTGTTGTATGTGGGAAAGGGTTTACCGACTTGCTATAATATGTTTATTTATTTATTTATTTATTGGGGTTTTACGCCGCTTTCAACAATATTTCAGTTATATCACAGCGACAGTTCACTTATTCATGATCCCTTGGTAAACAAACCAGTACTAGGCTAGAAAATGTGCCTTGCCCAAGGGCACTCCACCATGACCGTAGTGCCGTGACTGGGGATCGAACCCGGGACAACCGGTTTCGAAATCCCCGACGCTAACCACTCGACCACAGCGGATTCCCTATAATATGTTAACCATCTGAAAGAAAAAATCGTTACAATTTGGAAAATTGCATCGTACTCCTAATATTTTCCATACAGAGTTGCTCTTCAAAAAGGTTTTCAAAATTCATCTGATGCATTATGTGTTTAATCCTTTCCCACATATGACAATTCTGCAGCAGACGACTTTGAACATATTTTGTCAAAAAATAGAAAATCTCTATAGTTGAATGGATAACCTATGACTAAAAGTGGAAAACATTGTGGAAAAAGGAGAAATTGCTCGTTTTGATTAATTTCTTCTTTCATCACTATGTTTTTTCAAAAAGCCGTCTGCTGCAGAAGCGTCAGAAAGCGTCTATATGAGGGAAAGGGTTAAATCATGTCTTTCCAAATCCTTGACAGGGACAACACTTTAGGCCAGAGCTGGTAATCAAACTTTATTATGATTCCTGTAATGTTGTCCCAGAATAAAGTGTTGCTGTTCAACAGAATTCAAACAAAAATTAGCCTTCATTGACATAAAAGAGCCCATTCACCCCTTTCATTACAGTCATCATTACCTCTGCAGCAAATGACTTTTAAAACATGAGTGGAAAAGGAATAATTACTCAAGCCACCAAGCAATTTCAACTAATTTCCAACAATCTTTCTAATAAATTCAAGTAAACTTCTAATCATCCATGTGTCACAACAATGCTCTCAAAGCAAACTAACCTCTTGAAATTTTAACCCTTTCCCGCCTATATATATACATAAACAAATACACATATATAATTATGTAGCTGAGTATTTTTTTAAAACAATGTGACAAAAGTAGATGGATTAACAATTTGTCTTTTTGCCACAATGTTTTCATCTCTATTTTAAATAATTGTACTTGCATTTACAGACATTTGTAGAGATTTTACTTGATTTTGCCAAGAGGTTTTTGACATTGTCTGCTGCGAATTTGTTGTATCTGGGAAAAAATACCAGGCTGTTTTTAATGTCATCAGTGTTGCAGAGTTGTTGTATGTGGGAAAGGTTTAACCCTTTACCTCATACGACAATTCTGCAGCAGACAACTTTGAACATATTTGTCAAAAAATAGAAAATCTCTATAATTGAATGGATACCCTATGACTAAAAGTGGAAAACATTGTGGCAGAAGGAGAAATTAATCGTTTTGAGCAATTTCTTCTTTTGCCACTAATTTTTCAAAAAGCCGTCTGCTGCAGAGGCGTCAGAAACCCTAGCCCACATACGACAACTCTGCAAAAGACTACTTTGAAAACATACCCCAAAAAAATTGGAAACTCTCTTAAAGGAAAGTACAATATTTAAATAGAGTTGAAAACATTAATGTTTTGAGCAACTTCTTCTTTTTTTGCCATGTTTTCAAAAATCAGAGGCCTCGGACAGTGTCTATATGAGGGAAAGGGTTAACATGTAAACTGAAAACTAACCACTCACCTCAAAATTAATTCCATTTAAGTAGTCAGATTGTCCAGAGTAACGATTGAAAGCAGATTTTAAATCTCTCGCTAAAATTTGTACAGCTGCCATTATATATATACTAACCATATGCAAATGTTGATTTATATAAATATAATATTATAGATGTATAAGCAGCATCCAACTGTGACAGCACTTTTAGCTCATAAGAATTAAAACAGGATTTATATAGTCTAGCATTTTGATCTACATTTGATAACAAAATAACAGTACCACTACATGAGATTTATTATATACAAATTATTCCTCAACGTCCAAAATTATGAATATCTTTATTACCGAGACCAGCGGAATTATCAATGACTGTTTTTAATAGATGCTAAAATGAAATCCCTAATTGTAACATCAAAATATATTTGAAATTCACATAATTTTTCACACACAATCCAAGTTTATATTTTATATATATATATATATCTATCTATTATTATAAGCTTAATTGCAGCACACAATTATTTCCACAGTAAAATCATTTGCACAAAACATCTCGTTGTTTACTCAAATCATATCAAATAACAATCAGGTTCTTCAACAAGTCAATTCTTCCAATACGAAATAAAACCGGACTTCTGGTCAATATATGAATACTCTTGAGTAATAGTGTTGAAATCCCCAATAAAATCCTAATAAAAACAGCTTTTCCGGCAGATAAATATGTTTCTATTAAACCCTTCCCTTACTAACAAATGACATTTGAGGCTATAGAAATGGATAGCTCATGAACACATTGCAGGATAACAAAGATACTGCTCAAAGAAGATTTTCTTCTTTTCCCACAATTTTTCGAATCTGTTTTTTATACATCCTAATACTTTTCAAGATTTGAAACATTTTATCCTGAAATGTTTTAAAAGCAGACGATATTTTTAAAAATTTAAAAATATCTTATAAAGTAAACATTGAAGTATAATACAAACCATCAACACCTTTAGGGGAGACCCTTCTTCTACCCTAGATTTAACCCTTTCCCTCATACGACAAATCTGCAGCAGACGACTTAAATTGAACATATTTTGTAAAAAAATAGAAAATCTCTATAATTGAATGGATAACCTATGACTAAAAGTGGAAAACATTGTGGAAAAAAGGAGAAATTGCTTGTTTTGAGCAATTTCTTCTTATGTCACTATGTTTATAAAAAGCCGTCTGCTCCAGAGGCGTCAGAAAGCGTATACATGAGGGAAACGGTTAAAGCATCTGGTAAAAACTATAGAAAATCTTCTTAAACAAAAGCATTAATTATCATTAAGTAAAGGTGAAAACAGTGTGGCAAAAGGAGAAATTGCTCATCATGAGCAATTTCTCCTTTTGTCACACTGTTTTCCAAAGTCGTCTGCTAAAGAGCTAGGTGTCAGAAAGTGGCTTAATGTAGAATTGAGTTAATATATTTAATCTTTTACCGCATGCAGACACATTTAACGCATTCGCAGCACCAATTTAAGAACGAATGACTTTGAAAAGGTTTTAAATTGTCAAAAGAAACATTTGCTCATGTGTAACTTCTCATCTATTTAACCCTTTCCCTCATACGACAATTCTGCAGCAGACGACTTTGAACATATTTTGTCAAAACATAGAAAATCTCTATAATTGAATGGATAATCTATGACAAAAAGTGGAAAACATTGTGGCAAAAGGAGAAATTGCACGTTTTGTGCAATTTCTTCTTTTGTCACTATGTTTTCAAAACACCGTCTGCTACAGAGGCATCAGAAAGTGTTTATATGAGGGAAAGGGTTAACAACTTGCTATCATTATAAATAGTTTAATGCCTTCTTTAAGCCATGATATTTTCAAAGTTGTCTATCTATTGCAAAATTGCTGTATGTGGGAAAGAGTTAAAGTAATAAAGTGTTTTGGACCATGATGGTCAGGTGTAAGAATGCTGTAACTTCATGACTGGTGTATTGCCTTTTTTTCTTTTGTTGAAGATAATTTAACCAATATATTTTCCTGAGATAAAAAATGTTTAATTTCCCAAATTGTTTAAGCAGTGATTTACAATGACAATGTTTTAATTAGTCATCTGCTGCATGAATATGAAAAGTTGTCCCTATAAAAGTAAAGGATTTAACAATACAGGAAAAGTTGTTGATTTAACCCTTTCCCACATACAACAATTCTGCAGCAGACGACTTTGAACATATTTTGTCAAAAAATAGAAAATCTCTATAATTGAATGGATAACCTATGACTAAAAGTGGAAAACATTGTGGCAAAGGAGAAATTGCTTGTTTTGAGCAATTTCTTCTTTTAATGTCACTATGTTTTCAAAAAAGCCGTCTGCTGCAGAGGCATCAGAAAACGTCTATATGAGGGAAAGTGTTAAGTAATTTCTCTTCTTTAATAATGTTCCCACTATGTTTTCATGTTGATTACCTGAGAATGTGTGATCACTTGTTTCATCCCATCCAATATAAAACTAGAATGGAGTGCTCCCTGGAGCACGTGTGTCACCTGCCGGGGCCTTGTCAGAAAATTTTAATTTTTGACATAAAAGGGGCAATAACTCTGATATAATTTGTTATTGGATTATCCCCCTTTTGTGAACCCATCACACACATTGATATAAACATTTGTCAGAAGTTTCAATGTAATCCTTTGAGTAGAAAGAGCAGAAAAAGAGTTATTTGAAAACGTGACGATAAAGTGTGACAGACGAACGGACAGACAGATGCCGGACAAAAAAAAAAGTAATCCCTAAGTGCCTACCATGCTACGCAGGTGACACAAAAACAAAAACTGCAGCAGACAACTTTGAAAATATCTAAGCAAATATATTGAAAATTTCAGTATGATTATTGAATAGTTGGAAAAAATTTTGGCAAAAGGAGTAATTGCTCATTATGTTGCAGACTTTCAACTTTTGACGCATCATTTTCAAAGGTGATTTGCTTATCATTTTTTGGCAGCAGACGACTTTGAAATATTTTTTCTGTGACTTAAAGTGGAAAAATTGTAACAAAAGGAGAAATTGCTTGTTTTGAGCAATTTCTTCTTTTGTAACTAGGTTTTCAAGCAGCTGTCTGCTGCAGAGATGTCAATCAGCATGTATATGAGAGAAAGGGGTACATGTAATAACTTTACTTTCCTTCATAGAAAGTTTCTATTTGCTGCAGATTGGAAGTATGTGGGAAAGGTTTAATTTTTCCTCTTATTATCCCTTTCCCTCATATAAACGCTTTCAGACGCCTCTGCAGCAGACGGCTTTTTGAAAACATAGTGACAAAAGAAGAAATTGCACAAAACATGCAATTTCTCCTTTTGCCACAATGTTTTCCACTTTTAGTCATAGGTTATCCATTTAATTATGGAGATTTTCTATGTTTCGACAAAATATGTTCAAAGTCGTCTGCTGCAGAATTGTCGTATGAGGGAAAGGGATAATAAAGCTTGAACTACTGAACAGATACTGTAGTTTTGCACTGACATCTATAAAAGACCATAGTATCAGTATATTGGTTTAGTACACAAAACTAAAGGTGACTTCTATACAAAACTTCAAAATGTTTGAACATAAAATCATAATAAAAATAAGCCAGTCATAATGGTCCGAAAAGTATAATTGTTTGTTGTAAAAAGTTTACAATGCTTATTATTTATTTTACTCTTTTCGTTTTTTCAAACCTTTTTTTTTCTTTTAAAGGCATGCAAATTGCTCAGTTATAATGTCACTTTATTGAATTTCATTCTTAAGCTGCATTAACATTTAATTTTTGTTCTTATTAAGGCATTTAATTTCCTGTATTAGAATAAGTACTTCAAATGACTGAGGTAATTAAGTTAAGAACTCCATAATGCTAACTTGATCCTGTCTATAGTAACACATTATGGATTAAACCTTAAATGACACAATCAATTTATTATTACCCTTTCCCACATACATCAAAACTGCAGCAGATGACTTTGAAAGAATCAAGGCAGACACATGGAAAAGCTGTATAATTGGAGGTATCATTATCAAATAGAGTGTAAAACATTGTGGCAAAAGGAGAAAATGCTCGTTTTGAGCAATTTCTTCTTTTGTCAGAATGTTTTCAATAGTCATCTGCTGCAGAGGCATCAGAAAGCGCCTGTATGTGGGAAAGGGTTAACTCTTTCCCACATACAGACGCTTTCTGACGCCCCTGCAACAGAAAAGTTTTGAAAACATTGTCACTGAAGAAGAAAAGCTTATATATGAGCAGTTTCTCCTTTTGCCACAATGTTTTCAACTTTTATTTGATAATTATACTTTCATTTATTGAGATATTTCCATAGTTTTAACGAGAGTCTGCTGCTCATTTTCGTTGTATGAGGGAAAGAGTTAATTGATTGATTGATTGTCTGGTGTTTTACGTCGCTTTTAACAAATTTTCAGTTGTAATGCTAACCCCACAACCCTGAGCGCCAAAGAGGGCAGCGATTACTACCATTCTTTAAGTCTTTGGTATGACCCAGCTGGGGATCATAACCGCGACCTCCTCACTAGAGTTGGACGCTCTACCACTACACAATCGAGGCGGTAGGGAAAGAGTTAAAGAGCTTACTGAAAAGTTTTTATAGTCAAAGGATTGATAACTGCTTTGACGACTTTGAACATATTTTATCAAAAAATAGAAAATCTTTATAATTGAATGGATCCGATAACCTATGACTAAAAGTGGAAAACATTGTGGCAAAAGGAGAAATTGCTCGTTTTCGTTTTGAGCAATTTCTTCTCTTGTCACTATGTTTTCAAAAAGCCGTCTGCTGCAGACGCATCAGAAAGCGTCTATATGAGAGAAAGGGTTAAGATACATATTTATTAGGAAAACAAGCAACACCTCCTGGTGGCCATTTTCATCAACTGATCTGAATAATTTGAATGATCTTAGTAAGAAGGTCACATATGGAACATTTGTGCCAAAACATCTTCAAATTGAGCTTATAATTTTGGACAAGAAGGTTTTTATTAATTATGTGACCAAGATATCGGTGGAACATTTGATACAGAGGTGAAAACATTGTGGAAATAGTTAAAATTGCTCATGTTTATATAGCAGTATATCCTTTGCGCACCTTTTTTTGAAAATCCTCTGCTAAAGCTTATCATCAGAATTAATTTAATGGCCTCTATATCAGAGAAATCTTAACCATCATCCCACCCACAGATGCTTTCTGACGTATCTGAAGCAGACGGCATTTGAAAACATTGTGGCAAAAGGAGAAATTGCCCATAATGACCAATTACACGTTTTGCCACAATGTGTTCAAACTCTATTCAATTAATTAAAGATCTTTTCCATATTTTTGCAGAGATGTTTCTTAAGTCGTCTGTTGGCGATTTGTTGTAACTGGAAAAGGGTGAATCAATCAAACCCTTTAATGATTGATCTCAAAATTAGATCCCTTTCACAGTTTTCAAAAAAAGGTCAATACTTCTTAATGTTCAAATTTCATACAATTGTAAAATAAAAATCATTAAATTTGAACCATTCATTGAACAGATAATTACTCGAGTACAAAGCTCTATGTTCATTTCCATTCCTGAACACCAATTTCAACGCAATTTACTAAACTCAAACATTTATTCTGTTATACTTAATGTATTTTGATTTAAATTTTGTGATTCTATTTCGTGATCCACAAAGTTAAACAATTGTATGAAAACATAAAAGACATACGATCTACAACGTTAATGAAGTGGATTTACCCTTTCCCAAATACAATCAGTCTGCAGCAGAAGACTTTGAACACAAAAAGATGGAAAATCTCTAAAAATGAATTGTTTGTTTGGTGTTGTACGCAGCTTTAACCCTTTCCCTCATATAGACGCTTTCTGATGCCTCTGCAGCAGACGGCTATTTGAAAACATAGTGACAAAAGAAGAAATTGCACAAAACGTGCAATTTCTCCTTTTGACACAATGTTTACCACTATTAGTCATAGGTTACCCATTCAATTATAGAGATTTTCTATTTTTTGACAAAATACGTTCAAAGTCGTCTGCTGCAGAATTGTCGTATGGGGGAAAGGGTTAAGCCAATTTTCAGTTTTATCACGGTGTTTCCTGGATTATTTACCAGTACTACTGGTCCATTTATCCTCACACCAGTGAGTCAGTTCTTAACCCTTTCCCTCATATAGACGCTTTCTGACGCCTCTGCAGCAGAAGACCTTTTGAAAACATAGTGACAATAGAAGAAATTGCACAAAACATGCAATTTCTCCTTTTGACACAATATTTTCCATTTTTAGTCATAGGTTATCCATTCAATTATAGAGATTTTCCATGTTTTGACAAAATATGTTCAAAGTCGTCTGCAGCAGAATTGTTGTATGTGGGAAAGGGTTAATGCTTAAATAGCCCCACAGCCCTTAGTCTTATCAGAGTGCATAGGAGGAAAAGCCATTACTACCATTTGAAAGTCTTTAATTTGACCCGACCAGGGAACGAACCCCTAGACCTCCCACACCTAAGGCTCTACAACTTCAACACTGAGGCGGTCCTCTAGAAATGAAAGTATTGTGGCAAAAGGAGGACTGACTCAGTATGATCAATTCTTGCCTTTTACCAGAATGTATTCGAAAGTCATCTGTTGCTGATTCATCAAATAGTGTTTACAATTGGAAAGAATGTATTCATTGTGTTTGTTTGTTAAATTGATGTTTTGTGCCATTTTCAACATTATACCAGCATATATCACTGGGACTGTTCAAATTATTCATGATTCCTGGGTAAACAAACCAGTATTAGGCTTGGAAATGTGCCTTGTCCAAGCGCACTCCACCATCACCTCTGAGACTGGGGCTCCAACTAGATTGTGTCTTGAATCATCGATCTAATATATACATCTAGATGGGTTAATTCAATCCTACAATTTATACTGAACAAAGGTATCTTCCCAAAACTTAAATCTCTCCCAACTAAAGAAGCATACAATTTTTGAAAACATAATAATGAGAAATTTCTCTATTTGCTAGTGTTTTCAACACTCTATATTATCATTAAACTTTGTATATAGAAATTTTCGATATTTTTGTCAATGGGTTTTCAAAGTCGTCTTCTGCAGATTTGTTGTATGTCATTCATTTTAAATCTCTTTAATCATTTCCCCACTGCAGACTTATTTAAACACATCTGCAGAAAGTGACTTTTCCACAATGATTTAAACACTATGAATTTTGAAAATTAACCATATTTGTCCACCCGTTTTTGGAAGCCGTCTGCTGCAGATGTGCTGTTGATGTAGAGCCGTGAAAACTCTGTCAGTAATAATAACAGATTATAGTATAACCAGAGGTCATGGTTTGAATCACCACTCATCCATTCGTTCTTTCTGATGATTGACAAAAGTCATTGCGAAAAGGTTGAATATTTGTTGAAAAGAAGTTATGCCACATCTTGAGCAATTTTGCCTTTTTCCCACATTTTTTTCAAGCAAAGTGAGTCAAACGCTGACTGTATGTCAGAAAAGGTTAGGACAAACTGATGTTACAACTGATTTGCACCACATTTTCTATACTTACTTGCATTCCATGTTTCGGTTTGGTTAAAGTTTCCAACCCTGGTACCCCAGGTAGGGCTGGTATTCGGTGCTTTTTCTCCGCACCAACCATTGGTAACCTCATTCCATACTCCATAATACTTGTGATACTTTGATCCAATTGATCAACCAATCAAATTCTTAGACTGTCTTACTTTCAGCCAATCAAAATTGACTGCACACAATCCATTTCAAATCAGTCCACCAATCAAACGTTTTGACTGTCTAACTTTAAGCCAATCAAAATTGACTAAGACACAATCCATTTCAAATCAAACAACTTAAGAAATTTCAATTTTGGCTACATCTTAGGGTTATTTCTTTAAAACTTTAATCACTGCGTAAAATAATCCACAATACTGTTAGTTCATGATTTCTGATTGTCATTATCATTTATAATTGCATGCAAAGTACAAAAAGTCCATAACCACTCCTTAGTTTCACATCATTGTGTTTCTCTATGAAGAAAGCTTAACAAAGTTAATTTGTTGAATTGAGATCACACTCCAAAATAAAATGTGTAGAAGTAAGCTTGGACCACTATCTTGGTATACCAGATTAATAATAAACTGAAATTTGACCTAGTGACCTAGTTTTCAACCCCACTCAACCAAGTTTCAGTCCTGACCGGGATTTGATGGCGATGAATGTTCTGAAAACTAAGTTTCCATAAAGAATGGATTAAAAATGTGGCCTTAAACGTATCCACAATTTTTTTCTAAAATTTGGACGAAAAGTGTGGCCGTGGACATTCAGACTTTGAAAACATCAGGGTAAAATTATGGAAAAATCTCCATGATGAAAGTATGATTATTGTTTGAGCTGAAAACATTGCTGCAAAATGGGATAATGCTCATCATGACCTATTTGTCCCTTTGCCAAAATGTTTTCAAAAGGCGTCTGCTGCAGATGCGTCAAAATTTATCTGAGAGTGGGCATTAGGGTTAACCTGGAATGGCTGATCACATATCCAACATACTAACCATTTAATCTTTATTCTTGTTTGGTGTTTAATGCCACTTTCAACAATTATCAGTCATATCAGTTTTTCCTGGGTATATTACATGTACTACTGGTCCATTTATCCAGTGAGTATTTATTTATTTATTTTATTAATTGGGGATTTACGCCGCTTTCAACATTATTTCAGTTATATCACGGCGACAGTTCACTTATTAATGATCCCTGGGTAAACAAACCGCAGTACTAGGCTAGAAAAAGTGCCTTGGCCAAGGGCACTCCACCATGACCGTAGTGCCGCGACTGGGGATCGAACCCGGGACACCAAGTTTCGAAATCCCCGAGGCTAACCACTCGACCACAGCGGATTCCTATCCAGCGAGTAAGCAGTAAGGCTAACCTTATGTCCTGAGCCTAAAGGAGGGAAACCTTTAAAAAACCTTTTTAAACCTTTCAGACACTTTCTGTCATCTATGCTACAGAAGATTTTCGAAAACATTGTGGAAAAAGGAGAAATTTCTCCATGTGCAAAAAATGATTTCAAATTTATTTCATAACTCAACTATCATTCACAGAGATTTTATTGTGTTTCCAAAGTGCTGTATGTGGGAGAGGGTTAACCCTTTCCCTCATACGACAATTCTGCAGCAGACGACTTTGAACATATTTTGTCAAAACATAGAAAATCTCTATGATTGAATGGATAACCTATGACTAAAAGTAGAAAACATTGTGTCAAAAGGAGAAATTGCTTGTTTTGAGCAATTTCTTCTTTTGTCACTATGTTTTCAAAAAGCCATCTGCTGTAGAGACGTCAGAAAGCGTCTATATAAGGGAAAGGGTTAAAGTCTTTGGTATAACCATTCTGCCATGAAGACTTTGTTGGATATAAGTTCCAGGAAAGAATATTTTGTCAAGCCTGTATTCGCACAATTCCTAAAGTGGCGTTATTATTTATTGTTATTCCTTGTAAATTAACCCTTTTCCACATACAACAAAACTGCAGCAGACAACTTTGAACACGTTTAGGCAAAAGTATTGAAAAATCTCTATATAAGAAAGAAAATTATTGAATAGAGTTTGAAAATATTGTGGCAAAAGGAGAAATTGCTCCTGCGCCTGTTTTTGGGAAAGTGTTAAAATTCACCACAAGCACTTAATTCTGAAATTTAAAAATAGTAGCAAGAAGCGAAACTGCTTAATTAAAATAAGCAATTACTCAGTTTACCTCAACACTGCATGTGCTTTCAACTCTATTGCGCCATTCTTACTTTCATTTTAAGAGATTTTCCATGTACATGCATTTGCCACAATGTTTTAAGTCACGAGTCTGCTGCATATTTGATGTATCTGATAAAGGAGTCAACAAAAAAAAGTGTTTGACCTTTACTACTTCTGGTCATTTTGATTGAAAACTAGAAATTGGTCTGCCTAAATCACTGGACAATTAAAGTTAGCAAAGCATAATTTATCAAAAAAAAAATCATTTTATTTTTTATCATTCCCCATTTCTTTTCATAACATCCTTGGCAGTATAAATCATTTATGGTATTTCCGTTATAAATCAATAATTTATTATTATTATTTCATAATAAATTAAAACATCAATTGATCAACTAAAAAGACACAGTATCTATTACCGAGATATAATTATTGCAAACAGTGAAGGTCAATTAACACTTTCCCTCATATAGACACTTTCTGACGCCTCTGCAGCAGACAGCCTTTTTGAAAACATAGTGACAAAAGAAGAAATTGCTCAAAACGAGCGATTTCTGCTTTTGCCACAATGTTTTCCACTTTTAGTCATATGTTATCAATTCAATTATAGAGATTTTCCATTTTTTTGACAAAATATGTTCAAAGTCGTCTGCTGCAGAATTGACGTATGAGGGAAAGGGTGAAGAATGGATCAATAGTGCACTCTGATCTTGATTTTTAAATTTCACAACGTATAATATCCTGTTTACAATTTCACACAAAGTATAATATTCTTTTTACAATTTCACAATATTATTCCAGATATTGAGTGCTGCTCCAACTCTACAAAAACTCCGAAAAAGATTAAAAACCTATAAATCAGTGGATAAATCAAGCAGAAAATATAAATCCTCCATTCAATACAGATCAAAACTAAGACGAGAATTAAAAGATATAATATACTATAGTGTATTTTGTTCTTTTTTTCTTTTAACACTGAGATATACTTATTATTACCGTTTAGGTCTCATCAATCTTCCCCCCCACCTCATTTATTGTAAGGACGAATAATTGGTATTCATTCTAATAAGCACATACCCTGCATTGTGTTAATTAGCTCTTTCAAACTGGAAATCAACCCCCACTCAGCGTGGGCATGCCGTCCGTCACTCAGGGATCATGAATAAGTGTTATAATGTCACCAGGATATAATTGTTAAACAAATAAAAACTGCATAAAACCTCAAATAAGATGGCATGTTTAGCTTATTAACCCTTTCCCTCATACGACAATCCTTTGAACATGTTTTGTCAAAAAATAGAAAATCTCTATAATTGAATGGATAACCTATGACTAAAAGTGGAAAACATTGTGGCAAAAGGAGAAATAGCTCGTTTTGAGCAATTTCTTCTTTTGTCACTATGTTTTTAAAAAGCCGTCTGTAACAGAGGCATCAGAAAGCGTCTATATGAGGGAAAGGGTTAACACACAACAATAAAAGCAGATAACAATGTAGTATTGTCGCATTTTCTCATTTTTCATTTTCTCTCAGCGTTTTTTCAACTTAATTTAAAGCCATACTTATAATAGTCGAACTACTCAAAAGCTTTTTCCTCATAATATTATGTTCTTGAAGCAGAGATGTCTAGAATTTCATTCAAACCGTATGTAATGTTAGGTGCCTTCATTAGAATAGCTACATTAATCTCTCATTTCATGAATTGAGACGAGCCACGGGAAAATCCAACCTTAGAGTATAAAGTATTCGATACGTTCAGACCCAAATCCACTTAATCAATAGTGTACTTTGATCCATACCTTCACAAACATTTTCCCAAGTTAAAAAAGTCTTATTTGGTTCCCTAACATTAAAGAGAAGATTCGGATTAGCCTTAACCCTTTCCCTCATACGACAATTCTGCAGCAGACGACTTTGAACATATTTTGTCAAAAAATAGAAAACCTCTATAATTGAATGGATAACCTAAGACTAAAAGCGGAAAACATTGTGGCAAGAAGGAGAAATTGCTCGTTTTGTACAATTTCTTCTTTTGTCACTATGTTTTCAAAAAGCCGTCTGCTGCAGAGGCGTCAGAAAGCGTCTAATTATTTAGGAAAAGGAAAAAATTGCTCATATTGAGCAATATCTCCCTTTGCCACAATCATGTTTTCAACTGTATACATAGATTTAACTTTCATTTATACACTATAGAGGTTCACACAATTTTAACCAGATGTTTTTCGAAGTTGCAGAATTCTTGTATGTAGGAAAGGGTTTATAAAGCAAAGTATGCAGGCTTCTTATCATGTGACTAGGTTTTAAAACATTTCTATCATATTCCAATCTCAGTCATGTAAAAAAACCTGCCTATTGATTCTTAAAGGAGATCCAACTTTAAATAGACATTGAAACATCCATATCTCTCAATCAGAATAGATCCCTGAAACAAAAGAAGAACGGTTGTGCTCCAATTTTCAACAAATGGGATTCGACTAGCGATTGATTATACTATGTAATACTGAGTAATACCGAGTCGAAATATCATTTAACTATATATCCTCTTGCTTTTCTCAATTAACACTTGTTTTTATAATGACAAGTTCAAAATTAACCCGTTTCATTCATACAGCCGCTTTCTGGCGCCTCTGCAGCAGACGGCTTTTTGAAAACATAGTGACAAAAGAAGACAATTTCTCCTTTTGACACAATGTTTTCCACTTATAGTCATAGCTAGGTTATCCATTCAATTATAGAGATTTTCTATTTTTGACAAAATATGTTCAAAGTCGTCTGCTGCAGAATTGTCGTATGAGGGAAAGGGTTAACACTTGTTATTATAATGACAAGTTCAAAATTAACCCTTTCCCTCATACAGCCGCTTTCTGGCACCTCTGCAGCAGACGGCTTTTTGAAAACATAGTGACAAAAGAAGAAATTGCTCAAAACGAGCAATTTTTCCTTTTGCCAAAATGCTTTCCACTTATAGTCATAGGTTATCCATTCAATTATACGGATTTTCTATTTTTTGACAAAATATGTTCAAAGTCTTCTGCTGCAGATTTGTTGTATGAGGGAAAGGGTTAAACCTCTACTAAGCTAGACAATTTTCCAACATACAACAAATTTTGAAAACATTCAGTAAAAAATATGGTAACTCTCTATAAATGAAAGAACATTTATTGAATAAATTTGAAAACATTGTGGCAAAAGAAGAAATTACTCATAATGAGCAATTTCTTCTTTTGCCACAATGTTTCCAAAAGTTGTCTGCTGCAGAGGCATCAGAAAGCGTCTGTATGTGAGAAAGGGTTAAAATGGTAAAATTGCTTAACCTTTTTTTCCCACAATAAGGACGCTTATTCAGCAGGTGGCTTCTGAAAACATTTGTGCAAAAGAAGTAATTGCTCATAAATGAGCAACTTCTCCTTTTGTCATTATAATTTTTAATGTTCAACTCTATTCAATAATTATACTTTCATAATTATATTAAGGGGAATTTCTTTAAATTTTTGCCTAGATGTGTTCAAAGACGTCTGCTGTAGATTTGTTGTATGTTGGAAAGGCTTAAGACCGGACAACTCATAATTGTAACCTCAACATTTATATCTTGATATCCTAAAATTTGCAATGAACTACTCCAAATGCAAATTAAGCTTAAGACATTTCCATTAAAAAAATTCAGCATAAAGGGATTTTTTTGGTACGAATCTAATATCCTTGTGACATGATTAAAGCGGTTTAACATAATTGTAATACCATTATGTCATTTATAAACTCTACCTAAGTGAAAAATCTGAGATATGTGGGAAAGGGTTAAAAGGGGTTTATATTTAAATACCCTTTCATGTTCCAAGGTCAGATTTTATTATTCAACTCATCTCAAATTGACCTTTGACATATGCGAAGGTTAAACATTAACCTCTATCGTAATTTATCGTAATTTTGTAGGTTAATTATTTCAAATAAATTTTACATGGAGTATATATCACAGTGGTGAAATTTGCAAAGTTAAAACTGAAGACAAGAGTGGTCTACCCTACTAGATTCATGCTACAATTACTTTTACCCTTTCCCTCATATATGTTGTCAAAAAATAGAATATCTCTATAATTGAATAGATAACCTAAGACTAAAAGTAGAAAACATTGTGGCAAAAAGGAGAAATTGCTCATTTTGAGCAATTTCTTCTTTTGTCACTATGTTTTCAAAAAGCCATCTGCTGCAGAGGCGTCAGAAAGCGTCTATATGAGGGAAAGGGTTAAAGGTGCTGAACTCCAGTTGGTGAAAAAAAATTCAAATGTTGAAACTTCTTCAAATATTGCTAATAGTGACAACAAAGTAAATAATAAATAGTTCAAAAACTAATTTGGCAGTAAATGTTGAAAATCTGTCCATTTAAAGTCATGAAAATACACAAAATCTGACATCCTGGGTATGTCTTACCAGTAAAAATGAAGCATTTATATATAAACGATCAAAGTGTCTAGAATTTTATCCCAGAATTATGATTCTAATATTTCAAGACAACTTTTGAACAGTTTTAAAACTTTGACTATACCATCTTTTTTCTGGAGTTTAGTACCTTTTAGTACCACTCGCGAGTCAGTTGTAATGCTAACCCTACAATCATAAATGAGAAGGAGGGAAAGTCAATACTACAATTTTATAAGTATTTTGTATGACCTGTCTGTGAAACTCGCGTCCTAGTGGCACCGAGGCAGACCCTCTATCACTTTAACACCAATAAGGCAGACATTTGATTTGTTAACCCTTTTCCACTTGCAGACGCATTTTAACGCAATAGCAGCAGATGACTTTTGAAAGCATTGTGGCCAAAGGAGATTTTTCAGGTTTTTGTCAAGATATTTTCAAAGTTGTCTGCTGCAGAATTGCTGTATGTGGGAAAGGGTTAACTGATAATGACAACTTAATTTATGGCACTTTTGTAGCAGACCATTCTGTATTCCCCAAAAGTGTTTTCTATCTGTTGATACTCTTTTCTTTTTAATTTTCAAGTATTCTAAGCCTTTCCCACATAGAGACTCTTTCTGACATCTCTGCAGCAGACAACTTTGAAGACATCTAGGTAAAACTATTGAAAGTCTTAATAAATGAAAACATTATTATTGAATATATATATAGTGATTTGAAAACATTGTGGCAGAAGGAGAAATTGCTCGTTATGAGCAGTTTCTCCTTCTGCCACAATGCTGTAAAAAGTCGTCCGCTGAAAAGAAATCATGTCGTCTGTAATAAGGCAAGCGTTAATAATTGAAGTCAATCAATTAACGGAATCCACCGTGGTCTAGTATTTAGCATCAGGGATTTCGAACAGGGCACCCCAGGTTTGATCCCCAGTCACGGCACTCATTGACAGTGGTCATGGTAGAGTGCTCTTGGGCAAGGCACATTTACATGCCTAGTGCTGGTTTGTTTACCAAGGGATCATGAATAAGAGAACTGTTGTTGTGATATAACTGAATTTAGGTTAATAAACGGCGTTAAACACCAACAAAAGAAAAGAAAACAAAGACTGCTGTAACCAGTTTTGTGAAGCCTGAGCCACCAGTATAGAGCCCTGGTGCCAACTTAACCCTTTCCCACCTGCAGACGCAATAGCAGCAGACGACTTTTGAAAACTTGGTCAAAGGTGAAATTGCTCATGATGACCAATTTCTCCTTTGGCCACAATGTTTTCAACTTTTTTTAACAATTAAACTATCTTTCATGGAGATTCTTCAGGTTTTTGTCACTATGTTTACAGTCGTCTGATGCAGATTTGTTATATGTGGAAAAGGGCTAACCACGCCAACATTTTTATCTTGATATTCCTAAAATTGGCTTCTAAGGATTCTCCTAAATGTCGAGCTGTATAGTCACGTAAAAGTACATTTTAACATTTCAGCCTTGAAAGGGTTAAGTTCTTCTATTGTTAAAAATTCAGATCGATGGCGTAGCAGGAAAAAAAAGTATGTAATGTAAGAAGCAGTTACAATTGTTTCAATCTGAGCCAACGAAATATAGACACTTTCTGATGCCTCTGCAGCAGACGACTTTTGAAAACATTGTGACTGACAAAATGAGAAATTGCTAAAAACAAGCCATTTCTCCATTTGCCACAATGTTTTCAACTCTTTTTTCAGTAATTGTATCTTCATCTGTAGAGATTAACCAAGTTTTTGCCAACTTGCTTTCATAGTCGTCTGCTGCAGATTTTGATGTATGTGGGAAAGGATTACAACATGCTTCCCATGAATGGTTTGGGAGCATCAAAAGTACCAGAAAACATTTATTGATTTAACCCTTTCCCTCATACGAAAATTCTGCAGCAGACGACTTTGAACATATTTTGTCAAAAAATAAATAAATCTCTATAATTGAATGGATGATGATAACCCGGTATGACTAAAAGTGGAAAACATTGTGGCAAAAGGTGAAATTGCTCGTTTTGAGCAATTTCTTCTTTAGTCACTATGTTTTCAAAAAGCGTCTATATGAGGGAAAGGGTTAATACATCAAAACTTTTCCACATACTGAAAATCTGCAGCAGGTGAATGAATCTCAAAACATCTATGCAAAAATACAGAAAATCTCAATAAATGAAAGTATATTATATTAAAAAGATGAAACATTGTTTACTAAATTGATACTTATGATAAATTGCTCCTTATGAGCAATTTCTCCTCTTGCCTCAATGCTTTTAAAAGTCGTCTGCTACAGATATTCTTTAACCAATATGGATGGGCAAGCGTGAAAGAGTATAAAAATACATACCCTTTTAGACTTAGAAGGCCTTAAACTAAATCCAGATTTTTCAGATGGAGCTAAAGTCGATTTTTCTGTCTCCAAAATAATTCCTTTTGTATCATACATCTTGCTTGTCCAGGTAGAAGGTTTTTTTATTTCAACATAACTTTATAACTTTATTTTTGCAAATGTTCAAACCCATCTGGGTAGCGTCTTCAACAGAATTCTACTATATTACAATCACAAAGTGTTTTTAAACACAATATTTAACAACTCTGTATCAAGATTATGCTTCAAATATTTGGAACCAAACACTTATTTTTTCCCAAAAAACTTTCAAAGCGGATAAATATTAAGTTTGTCTCATATCACATTTTCAATTGATAAATATCATTTATTTATTGTAACTATGATCCTGCCTATATATATATGTATTATAACATATATTTACATGTACAATAAATAAATCTGTTCAACCAAAGAAACATGTCAATTAAGCTTTATACACAATTGTTTGTATTTTCTTTTAAACTAATTTGTCACAGTTAAATAATAATGTCACAATTAAAAGTTCCTTTTTCAAATTCCATCAAACAAGCATCATTAAAAATGAATGGCTTTCCATCACTTATAAAAATAACAATTCATTTTCTCAAGAGTAAAAGTTTATATAATATTTTTATATATATAAAAGTAAACCGCTGGATATTGTTTCTATTTTCAAATCTTGGTTTTAAATCACTGTAAATATTAAACCTCCTGCTAATCTCTGTCTTAACCCTTTCCCTCATATAGACGCTTTCCGACGCTTCTGCAGCAGACGGCTTTTTGAAAACATAGTGACAAAAGAAGAAATTGCTCAAAACAAGCAATTTCTCCTTTTGCCACAATATGTTTTCCACTTTTAGTCAAACGTTATCAAATTATAGAGATTTTCTATCTTTTGACAAAATATGGTCAAAGGTGTCTGCTGCAGAATTGTCGTATGAGGGTGTAAGGGTTAAAGACCCACTTTGACTATTGTTGTTAAAATGAATTTGCATTTAAGACTGTAAGTAGATTATCCCTTTCCCACATACAACAAATCTAAAGCAGACCACTTCAAAAACATCTAGGAAAAAACTATGAAACTTTATTATATATGATTGTATAATTATTGCATTAACATGAATACATTGCAACAAAAGGAGAAACTTCTCATCATGAAAGATTTCTCCTTTTACCATATAGTTTTTCAAAGTCGTCTGCTACAGAAAGCCCCTGTATGTGAGAAAGGGTTAAACGAGTAAAAGTCACTAGAAAAGCAGGTCATTATGAACATAATTCTTGATTTGATGTTCAACCCTTTCCCTCATACAAGAAAGGAGTTAACCCTTTTCCTCATATAGATGCCTCTGCAGCAGACAGCTCTTTGAAAACATAGTGACAAAAGAAGAAATTGCTCAAAACAAGCAATTTCTCCTTTTGCCACAATGTTTTCCACTTTTAGTCATAGGTTTTATCCTTTCAGTTATAGAGATTTTCTATTTTTTGACAAAATATGTTCAAAGTTGTCTGCTGCAGAATTGTCGTATGAGGGAAAGGGTAAAATAGCCATTGCATTGGAGCAGTACCTGATGGTGTTTAACCCTTCCCCTCATATCGAGGGCTTGGCGTGAAATGGTTGTAACTAAAATTGGTATTTTTTTACCAAGGTTAATCACCTCGCCATGAAGTATTTATAAGCGTTAAATCATTTTGCTTGGTAAACAATGGAAATTTAGGTGCCATTGCTCGTTATGAGCAATGGCACCTAAATTTGTATTGTTTACAAAAGGGTCAAAATTGCCCCTAAACCAGGGTTTTCAAACTAGGTTTTGAGTTACAACTGTTTCACGCCAAGCCCTCGATATGACACTTCTGCAGCAGACGACTATGGAAATGACGTCACTTCAGCGGTTTGACATCTTTATGTTAGTCACTTTGGCGCCCAAACTGGCAAACTTCATGTAGAAATATGGTAAACGAGTACATTTCTTTTCCAAATACGCCTAATAAATCACTTTATAATTATGATAAATAGAATATCTCATTCGTGTTTATTTATTATCACTTTTAATAAACTCGTTAACTTAGCTGAGTGTGATGCTCGCAGCATATCATGTTAGTGAACTCGTTTATTAAAAGTGATAATAAATAAACACTAATGAAATATCACTCTTTAACAATCAACCCTTAACCACGTGCAAACTTGTTTTGATACATCTGCAGCAGACTGTATTTGAATACATCTTAACAAAAGGAGAAATTGTGCATTATGAGTCATTTCTCTTTTTATCTCACCATTGCAGCGGACGACCATTGGACACATTGTGGCAAAAGGATTGATTGTTTGGTGTTTTACCAACAATTGTTCAGTTATATCACAGCGTTTCCCCGTTAATCTTCAACTTTTTCTGGTCCATTATATATCCTGACACCAGCCAGACGCTAACCCTGAGGGCCAAGGCGGGCAGCCATTACTAGCAAGTCTTTGATATGACCTGACTGGGGATCAAACATGCGACCTCCGGCACACAAGCGAAAGCTCTACCACTACATCACTGAGACGGGGTGGTAAAAGGAGAAATTGTCGATAATGTTAACAACTTTATTTATTAATTATCCTTTCATTTAAAGAAAGTTTCCATACTTTTGCCAATATGTTTTTAAAGTCGTCTACTGTAGATTTGTTGAATGTGGGAAAGGGTTATTTTTTTCTGTGACATTTGGCGGCATGCATTCTCCATGTGCATCTATGCTATCTGATCCAAGTGTACACCGTCTGTGTATACCCTTTCCCACATACGACAATTCTGCAGCAGACGACTTTGAACATATTTTATCAAAAAATAGAAAATCTCTATAATTGAACGGTTTTGATTGATTGATGTTTGGCGACCTTTTCTAATGATGAATGACGCATGTCGCATTGACTTTTGTCAATCGTCGGAAAGAAAGTTGGCCGAGCCGGGATTCGAACTCACAACCCCTGGATTGACAGCCCGTGTCGCTACCGACTGAGCTACCGGGGCTCGGCATAATTGAATGGATAACCTATGACTAAAAGTGGAAAACATTGTGGCAAAAGGAGAAATTGCTCGTTTTGAGCAATTTCTTCTTTTGTCACTATGTTTTCAAAAACTCGTCTGCTGCAGAGGCGTCAGAAAGCGTCTTTATGAGGGAAAGGGTTAAATAAAACTGGTTGATCATGCATAAAGGTTGGTTTTCCTGAAGTACAGATTAAACAATTACTAGAACTAGTACTGGAAATGATGATGAATACCTCAGTTTCCACATTCTTGCTTAACCCTTTCCCTCATATAGACACTTTCTGACGCCCCTGCAGCAGACGGCTTTTTGAAAACATAGTGACAAAAGAAGAAATTGCTCAAAACGAGCAATTTCTCCTTTTGCCACAATGTTTTCATCTCTATATAATAATTAAACTCTCATTTATGGAAATATTTCACTTTTTTGCCAATATGTTTTCGCAGCCATCTGCTGCAGAATTGTCGCATGTGGGAAAGGGTTAAAAGTGCTGAACTACAGAATGGAGATAACAGAAATTTCTGCAAATACTGGAGCAGAAAAATTTCAAAACATTTCAGCAAAACTATGGAAAATCTCTTCTGAATGTTAAATAATAATTAAATAGAGTTGAAAATATCATGAGGAGTGAAGAAGTTGCTCATTTGCCCCAATGATTTTGAAAGAAGTCAAAATGTTTCAAAATGCATGTTTAAAATAAAAGGTAAAATGCAGAAAGTGTATACGCTGCAAAACGTGCGGGACCGTAAGATGTGAAGGCGGCTTTAAACAGAAGGCACAGAAGCATTACCTCCGGACCTCCGACTGGCTACATATATTTAATATTTGGAATGGTTCTGTATATATGTGTGTAAATGTTACTGCAACGAAAAAATATATAAATATGCCATTCAAATTGGGATTTGCACCAGGGACCTTAGAAAGAGTATAGGCAGAAGCACACCTGTATGTCTACATATAATATTTCGCAGGGTTCTTTCTGTATATCTGTATGTTATGTAAACTGCAACAAACTCATTATATATCTTCCATTCAGTTTGGTATTCGAACCAAGGAGCTTTGAAAGAGAGTAGGAAGACACACCTCTGGACTTTCGAGGAGAAGGGACAGAGGAATAGTGCCGCTGGACCACTGTCTGTTTACATATGAATTATTCAGGCATTGTTTTGTGTAAGTCTACATGTACCCTACAAATCTATGTTACTACAACAAATAGGCATTATAAATACTCAATGATCAATCTATAAGAAGATTAGGGATTAATAATTTTAAAAGTTTAAAAACTATTAATTTTTTTCTTCAACATTTTTTCAGTACTACAATATGTTGTACAAGGTATATTATTATAAGCAAAGGTTTTTTTCTTAAATAACCTATGATTTCTTTCCCATTCTATTAGGATCACCCTAGTAGCCTGTTTCCACTTTGTCCAGGTGTTCATGCAACCTTGATATTTACTAAATAATTAAGAAAGCGTTTAACCCTTCCCCACATACAACAAATAGGCAATAAACAACTTAAAAAATATCCAGGCAAAAAATTTAAAAAGTTCTTTTTGAAAGCATTCTAAATGAATTAAGTTTAAAGCATTGAGGAAAAAGGAGATTATTGATTCTCATGAGAAACTTTTCTTCTATAGCGATATTTTTTTAACCCTTTCCCCCATATTTCTGACGCCTCTGCATCAGACGGCTTTTTGAAAGCATAGTGACAAAAGAAGAAATTGCTCAAAACGAGCAATTTCTCCTTTTGACACAATGTTTTCCACTTTTAGTCATTCATTCAGGTTATCTATTCAATTATAGAGGTTTTCTATTTTTGACAAAATATGATCAAAGTCGTCTGCTGCAGAATTGTCGTATGAGGGAAAGTGTAAAGAATGGTTCGTTCAATAGTGCACTCTGATCTTTTGATCTTTAAATTTCACAACGTATAATATAGAATTGTTGTATGAGGAAAAGGGTAAACGTCATCTGTTACCGATGTGTGAAAATGAGTCTGTATGTGGGGAAGGGTTGTTTCCAGTTTTTATTTGTTTGGAACAAACAAATTTAGTTACTGCAATTCTGAAGCCGTTCGTCTTATGGAAAAGTCCATGAATTTCATACGCGTGAAAGTAGTACTCAATACTTGCTCTTACATTTCAAATGTATCACGATATTTGAAATAATGATATATTTATATCGTCTTTGTTTTCTTAATATGTGGTTCTTATATTCAAAGAGAATTTGGAAATAAAATGAAACATTGTATTTTAAAACATGAACGCGTAGAGATTTATAAATCTCAATGAGTGAACTGCTACAGGAAAAACTATTTCCGATTTAAGCTCCAGATACGGTATTTGAATTTTCAATCACGCATTGAAAATGTAGATAAAAACAGAATTGAAAATATTTTCTTTGTGCCTTGTCGGCCATATAAATATAGTATAAAGAATTAAAAAGCAAATATGTGCGTCATAAAATGCATTTAAAATGAGAGTAACACATTTGCAGAGAAATCGTGATCGTCGAATTCTATTTATAAATACGACGGTATGGGGGGAGGGTCTAAAGTGCGGACGCGATCTGCGGACAAATACATTATAGAGGGAAAATGCGGACAAATGCAATATAGAGGGAAAATGCGGACGCTATAGAATATAGAGCAAATCTGCGGACGCTATGATTTGTTGTAAAAAATGTTTAATTAAAGATGGGCAAATGTGTATAATTTGTTAACATATGATCATATCCGGGGTTTTCTTTTTAAATATATAATGTGTTTGATTGCTTTTATCAGTGATATAGATTAACCCAAAAATCGAGATCATGCTGAAATGGAATCTCTTTGTAAAGTATGTTAACGACTTTCCTCTTTATATCATATCTATATATATCAATAACGAGAATTGATGGATTGATTTTCCGACAAGTAAATGTCTTTTGACGCATCTGCAGCGGACGAAATTTGAAAACATTGCAAGAATAGAATATGTTGCTAGTAACTAGCCATAGGTTTTGCTTCAATTATATCCTCTCCTTTACAATCGATTGAAGGGTCATGGGTTCTAGTTATTGTTTGGCATCTTCATTTTCTACTTTGTAACTTTCAATAGTTTTTCCATGTGCCATACTACGAGGCAAATGATCCATGCAACATTCTATTCTGTAGGGTACTTGGAAGGGGCAGAACAATTTAAATAACAAATAAACAATAAGTATATATATATATAGAACACTGTTTCTAGTAATTATATATATATACAACAATAATAAAACAGTAAAAAGCAACATATATTGAAAACATTGTGGGAAAAGGAGAATTTGCTTATTTAAACAATTTCTTAATTCCCATAACCTTTCTTTACCGTCGTATAAACCAAATTTGTATTTGAAGGCTGTTATAAGTAAAAAAACTTAAATGTTGCCAATTTAATCACATATCTTATCCTTATAATAGCCAAATAATTAACAAAAGTTACAATTAAAGTTCCGCATCTGTTGTCAACATATCCACCGGTGCATTAACACAAGATTTGTGAAACCAACTGTGCATATATCACATTGTACCATGACGGTATCGACACATCCCGGCAAGTTACAAATACATAAATGTATATGATAGGTTTATTGGGAAAAGGGGTTACATTTATAATTTGTTTGGAATGACACTCGTACACAATGGTAATTAACAGTGAATGGTCACGCATCCTTAATTAATTTAACCCTTTAAAGGAAACAGCGGCCAGCTTAGGTGTATACTGTAGAGTAAAATGCGGACGGCAAAGGTATTTTTCTTTTTTGCCTTATATGGCTATATATATAGTGTAAACTCAAAAAAATCTTCTCCTCCAAAAGTGTCAAGCCGATTTTCAAATAATGTTGTAGAAATGTTCCTAGGGTGACCCTCTATCAGATTCCTTCCAGCCAAGTTGATTGGTCGAAAAACATTGGCCGCCAGCGGGCGGGGCTTTTTTGCCTAATATGGCTATAGTAAAAACTTGAAAAATCTTCTACTCCGAAAGTGTTTGGCCAATTTTCAATTCTTTTTGTAGAAATGTTCATTGGGAGACCATCTATCAGATTCCTCCAAGCCATGTTGATTGGTCGAAAAACATGGCCACCAGGGGGCAGGGCTATTTGGCCTTATATGGCTATAGTGAAAACTTGAAAAATCTCTTGTTAAGCAGGAAGCTTTTGAGTAAGATTTTAGAAAACCCTTGGTCAATTGTGATTTTTTTTGTAACACAAATTGGTAAATACTTAAATGAGTGAGTCGGGGCCATAATGGTTATCCATTTTTATGCCCCCGGAATCACCGATTCGGTGGGCATCTAGTTTTTTGGTCTGTCTGCACGTCTGTCTGCACGTCTGTCTGTCTGTCTGCACGAAAAAAACTTTAACCTTGACCACTACTTTTGAACCATAACAGGTACGGCTACCATATTTCACATGTGTATTTCTTGTGACATGACCTTTCTGTCAGTACCAACATTTTTGACCTTGCGACCTTGACCTTTGACCTAGATGTTGCCATTCTCGAAAAAAACTTTAACCTTGGCCATTACTTTTGAACCATAACAGGTAAGGCTACCATAATTCACATGAGTATTCCTTGTGACATGACTTTTCTGTCAGTACCAACATTTTTGACCTTGCGAATTTGACCTTTGATCTTGTTGTTGCCATTCTCGAAAAAAGACTTTAACCTTGGCCATTTCTTTTGAACCATAACAGGTACGGCTACCATATTTCACATGTGTATTCCTTGTGACATGACCTTTCTGTCAGTACCAACATTTTTGACCTTGCGACCTTGACCTTTGACATAGATGTTGCCATTCTAAAAAAAAAACTTTAACCTTCACCACTACTTTTGAACCATAACAGGTAAGGCTACCATATTTCACTTGTGTATACCTTGTGACATGACCTTTCTGTCAGTACAATTTTTTTTCACCTTGACCTTTGACCTAAATGTTGCCATTCTCGATAAAAACTTTAACCTTGACCACTACTTTTGAACCATAACAGGTACGGCTACCATATTTCGCATGTGTATACCTTGTGACATGAACTTTCTGTCAGTACCAACATTTTTTACCTTGCGACCTTGACCTTTGACCTAGATGTTGCCATTCTCGAAAAAATACTTTAACCTTGACCACTTCTTTTGAACCATAACAGGTACGGCTAACATATTTCACATGTGTATACCTTGTGACATGACCTTTCTGTCAGTACCAAAATTGTTCAACTTGCGACCTTGACTTTTGACCTAGATATTGCCATTCTCGAAAAAAAAATTAACCTTGACCACTTCTTTTGAACCATAACAGGTACGGCTACCATATTTCACATGTGTATTCCTTGTGACATGACCTTTCTATCAGTACCAACATTTTTCACCTGGCGACCTTGACCTTTGACCTAGATGTTACCAATCGGGGGCATCAGTGTTTCACAAACACATCTTGTTTTTACATGTCTTTTGAAACTTGGAAATTAAATATAATATTCACATGTATGTCTCATGATTTATTTTTTATAGACAACTAAAATGGCATTTAATTTTAACGGATGCGTCATTTATTCTTTTACCCGAAGTTGTAATATTTATAAACAATGCAGTTTATAAATCACACATCTATGCAAATGCAAATGTTTGAACAGTTTTATGTACCCAAACAAATTCAGTGCCTTCAGCGCTTTGATTATAATTATGCTGTATATGGCGAAACTTTTATTTGGCACCAAGTCAGTCCAACCTGTTATATTGATCGATTGGTCAGTTTAACCCCGTTTTTAACAATCTTTCAGTCATACTAGGGCAGCCAGTTCACCAGTCGCGGCACAGCGGTCACGTTTAAGTGCCCTTTGGCAAGGCACATCTTCTAGCCTATAGTACTGGTTTGTTTACCCAGGGATCAGGAATAAGTGAACTGTCGCATGATATAACTGAAATAATGTTGAAAACGGCGTAAAACACCAATAAAACTAAATCACCAACCCATGTGTTTCCTGGCTTTCTCGCACCTGAGTACTCCACACAACATTCTTTCCAAGCAACTGGCTGCTTTACCACATAGACTGTTTGCCCATTAGTGTAAGAAGAATGACGATTGTCACATAGACTTTTGTCAAATGTCAGAAAAAAGGTTGGCCCAGCAGGGATTCAAATTCACGACCCCTGGGTTGACAGCCTGTTTTGTTACCGACTGAGCTACCGGGGCTCTGCCAAACATGTTATACATATACAAAATTTTAACAAATTGTGACTTAACCCTTTCCCACATACGACAATTCTGCAGCAGACGACTTTGAACGTATTTTGTCAAAACATAGAAAATCTCCATAATTGAATGAATAACCTATGACAAAAAGTGGAAAACATTGTGGCAAAAGGAGAAATTGCACGTTTTGTGCAATTTCTTCTTTTGTCACTATGTTTTCAAAAAGCCGTCTGCTGCAGAGACATCAGAAAGCGTCTATATGAGGGAAAGGGTTAACTCCTCAGTGTGAAGGCAATTAACCTTTACCCTCATACAACAATTCTGCAGCAGACGACTTTGAAAACATTAAGTGACAAAAACCTGAAAAGAACTCAATAAAAGATAGCTTAATTGTTGAACAAAGTTGAAAACAATATGGCCAATGGAGAAATATCTCATCTTGAGCAATTTCTCCTTTGGCCACAATGTTTTCAAAAGTCATCTGCTGCTATTGCGTCAAGACGCGTCTGCAGGTGGGAAATGGTTAATGATGAAGAAGAAGACATCTGGTAAATTTACTGTCGAATGTTTACAAAGTGTTTAAAATGTCGTGAGAAAATTAAATATTGCTTCTTTTGAGCTATTTCTCCTTTTTCCAGAATATTTTCATGTCATCTGATGTCGCTTTTTTTTCAGGAACCACAGATGAACCTTAGCAAATATTGTCAGAGAAGGAGTAATTGAACCTTAACCTTTACCCTCATACGACAATTCTGCAGACGACGACTTTGAACATATTTTGTCAAAAAATGGAAAAGGAAAATCTCCATAATTGAATGGATAACCTATAACTTAAAGTGGAAAACATTGTGGCAAATGGAGGAATTGCTCGTTTTGAGCAATTTCTTCTTTAGTCACTATGTTTTCAAAAAGCCGTCTGCTAAAGAGGCGTCAGAAAGCGTCTATATGAGGGAAAGGGTTAACAAGCAATTTCTATTATTACGCATAATGCTTTTAATTTTGAATCAAAACTACATTTTCAATTCTCTATATTCATTAAATTTCTTTGTTTTTTGGAGTCACAGCTTAATTTCTAAAACTAAGCTTTGGAACCCAGATCCAACGAATGAGCAACAGAAGACATTAAAAACATCAGAGCAAAAATAAGCATCTGCAAGAATTAAACTGTTTATAAATAATTAAAATGATACCATACCTTTGTAAAGTTGGGTCTCATCGTGCAAAAGTGAAGTATTTTATTCCTTTTGATCTTCATTTTAAACTTCTGAATCCAACCCGGCAGGACCATGGGTACAATGTTACTATTTATAGTTCAAATCTTCACTTCAGAACAACCATGTGAAACTTATGTTACTATTTATAGTTCAAATATTCGCTTCAGAACAACACCATGAAACTAACGTTACTATTTATAGTTTATATCATCTTTGGAACAACTGTCACACAATTAGAAACTTATGTTACTATAATTATATAGTTCAAATACTCTCTTCAGAACAACACAAAGAAACTAATGTTACTATTTATAGCTTAAATCATTTTTGGAACAAACAGTCACATGTTAATTGAAATCTTATGTTACTATAAATAGTTCAAATTGTCTATGGAACAACCATGACACACCATTTGAAACTTCTGAAACAATTTTTCCACTACAATGCAGGTGTCACACATTGAGCATTTAGTATTGTATCATAAAAGTCTTAGGATTCTTCACAACAAGTATACACCTAGAAACAATAATTGTTACTGTTGATTATTAGTTCATATCTTATTTGGCACTACAGCTTAAAAGTAGCACCACACAGCGTATTTCAAGTTATTTTTTATTCTGTAACACTTTCCCTCATACAACAATTCTGCAGCAGACGACTTTGAACACATTTTGTCAAAAAATAGAAAATCTTTTTAATTGAATGGATAACCTATGACTAAAAGTGGAAAACATTGTGGGGCAAATGGAGAAATTGCTCAAAATGAGCGATTTTTCCACTTGCCACAATGTTTTCAACTCGTTCAATAATCACTCTTTCATTCATAGTAATAATATATATTTCTGCCAAAATCTTTTCCAATTCATCTTTCGATACCCGGTTGCGGCGACATTCTTTTTGGGCGATGTTTTCCATTGCCTCTCACCTCTGATATATGTGAGAAAGTAGTCAGTGGCTTCGAAAGAATGTTGTGTAAGTACTGGTGTGGGAAAGCCAGGAAAACATGGGTAGGTGCACTGACCGCCGTGATATGACCAAAGCTGTTGAAAGCGGCGTTAAACTCCAAACAAACCAAATCCAATTCATCTACTGCAGACTTGTTGTATGTGGAACAGGATTAAATCAACAGTTCAACATTGCAAATTGACATGCGTATTCATATGATATTAGAATTCTGGTTCATGGTTATGACGAAATTCTCGGATTCATCCTGAATTATTTAACCCATTCCCTCATATAGACGCTTTCTGATGCCTCTGCATCAGACGGCTTTTTGAAAACAAAGTGACAAAAGAAGAAATTGCTCAAAACGAGCAATTTCTCCTTTTGCCACAATGTTTTCCGCTTTTAGTCATACTCACTGGTTAAAGAGATTTTCTATTTTTTGACAAAATATGTTCAAAGTCGTCTGCTGCAGATGTTTCGTATGAGGGAAAGGATTAACTGTTTCCAACACACAACAAATCTGCAGCAGAAGACTTTGTTTACATACCCACAAAAAGAGGGACAATCTCTTTAAAGGAAAGTATTGATTAAAAGACAAAAACATCGTTGCAAAAGGAAGAACTGACTGCCGATTATGAGCAATTTCTCCTTTTGGTACATTATGTTTTCAAAAGTCTTCTGCTGTAGAGGTGTCTTGAAATCACCTGCATGAGAGAACAGGTAAACATTTTCAAAAAACAACATTTCTCTAGTATAGTATAGGGTTGTTTTATATTGCATACATCCATCTAATTAAAAAATTCCCACTAAGTTTTAATCCTTCATGATTAATAAAAACCTACAACCTCACTGTAGAAAAATAAATGTAAGATGTATCACAACTAATCTTTCACGGTTCTATCAAATGCCTCATTGTTAGGGATTATCAAAGATATATGAAGAGATGTAGTATTATCATCATATTTTAACCCTTTTCCACATATAGACGGTTAAAATCTGACGCCTCTTATTTGTAACAGTAACAGCAGAAAGAATTATTTTAAAAACATTGTGGCAAAAGGAGAAATTACTCATGATGAGCAGTTTCACCTTTTACCACAATGTATTCGACTCTATTCACTAATTATAATTACATTTATAGAGATATTTCATATTTTGATAGTGCTGTTTTCAAAGTCGTCTGCTACAGATTTTAATGTTGTATTGTGGAAAGGGTTAACCAAATCATTTCCAGACCCCGAGTAATGAGTTAATGATGTGATATTTTTTACACTTTTTGCTAAATGAAGGTCTTTACAGGTACCCTAATATTGATAAAGATTAAGTTTTTGAAATGGACTTGTTCAGCTTTGCATTTAGAAGAGTCAATAGTTAATTCTAGGAATATAAAGATTAAAATGTTGAATTAACGAGCAGCCAACTGTATAGAACCTGGTCAGACGGTGGCGCAGATAGTATCCATTTAACACTTTCCCTCATATAGAAATTCGGCAGCAGACAACTTTGAACATTTTTTGTCAAAAATAGAATATCTGTATAATTGAATGGATAACCTATGACTAAAAGTATAAAAAGTAATGGAAAATCTCTTGGCAAAAGTAGATATTGCTAGTTTTGGAGCAATTCTCCTTGTTTTCAAAAGTCGTTTGCTGCAGAGGCGTCCGAAAGCATCTATAGGTGGGAAAGGGTTAACTCTCTAAATACAGAAACATTTTGCATCATTTGCAGCAGACAATTTTTTTAAATTCTATTCAATAATTATATTATGTAACTTTCATTTATAGAGATTTTCCATACATTTTGAGTAAATATTTTGTAATTTGTCTGCTGCAGTTTTGTTGTATGTAGGAAAGGGTTATTAATTTCTAGGATCACAGGTTACCCGAGGTTTTTTATGATGTTGCTCAAGAATTTATTAACCTTTATTAATGGCAGGCCTCAATCTATCTTGTTCCTGTTCCCACATGCAGACTCCTCAGACATTATCTGTAGCAGACTTTTGAAAACTTTGTGGTTAACCCTTTCACAAATAATACAGACATATTCTGGCGCCTCTGCAGCAGACTTCTTTTGAATATAAGGAAAAATAGCTTCAAAACAAGCAATTCCCAACATTTTAAATGTTGTTCATTTATTATACCTTCAATAAAAGAGATTTTGCATGTTTTTGACAAAATGTTTTCAAAGTCTTCTGCTGCAGATTTGTTGTAACAAAAGGGCCATGATCGCTCAAGATCGCTCATCTGGGTTATGCAATGAGATTTATTATGCAAAGCACATGACAAAGTCTCAAACTGTTGGAAAAATAAAGCAGTCTCCAGAGTGTTGAAAAGATTTTCCTTCAATCTGGCCTAGTGACCTAGTTTTAGGGTCAATATGACCATATTCTACCTTGACCTAGCTAGATATCATTAAGAGGAACATTCTGACATTCAAGCTGCAGAAGCAAAAAATAAGGCCTCTAGCGTTTTAACAAGATTTTCCATAAATTTGTCCTTGTGACAATAGTGTCTGACGCATATGACCCATATTCAAACTAAGCCTACATATCATCAAGACAAACATTCTGTTGAAGTTTCAATATTTTGAAGTTAAAAATGCAGCCTCCAGTGTTAACAAGATTTTCCTTCAATTTGACCTAGTGACCTAGTTTTTGACCCAATATGACCCATATTTTAACTTAATTGGCCTAGATATCATTTAGACAAACATGCTTCAAGCTGCTGAAGAAAAAAGTGCAGCCTCTAGAGTGTTAACAAGATTTTCCATCAATTTGGCCTAGTGACTTTGTTTTTGACTGGACATGACCCACATTCAAACTTAGCCTACACATCATTAAGACAAAATTTCAATATTTTCAAGTTAAAAATGCAGCCTCCAGAGTGTTAACAAAATTTTCTTTCAATTTGACCTTGTGACCTTGTTTTTGAACCAATATGACCTATGTTCAAACTTGGCCCAGTTTCGATCTTTTCTAAGATTTGATGGAGATGAATGTTCTGATAAACTTTCATGAAGATAGTATGCAAAATGTAGCCACAAGAGTGTTAACAAAGCAAGTTTTGACGCCGGCCGAACGCCGAACAAAATGTGATTACAATAGTTCACCTTGAGCACTTCGTCCACAGGTGAGCTAAAAAGAGAAGGATTCACCTTGCCTGGAATAATTACCTTTGCAAACTATTTACTAACATGTTCATTCTGTTTTATCCATGAAAGATGTTTATAATTTCGCCTTATTCAAGACAGACTTTAATCAACACTTTTCCTGCAATAAACAACCTCAGATGACCTTTCCCTTAACCCTTTCCCTCATACGACAATTCTGCAGCAGACGACTTTGAACGTATTTTGTCAAAACATAGAAAATCTCCATAATTGAATGGATAACCTATGACAAAAAGTGGAAAACATTGTGGCAAAAGGAGAAATTGCACGTTTTGTGCAATTTCTTCTTTTGTCACTATGTTTTCAAAAAGCCGTCTGCTTTAACCCTTTCCCTCATACGACAATTCTGCAGCAGACGACTTTGAACGTATTTTGTCAAAACATAGAAAATCTCCATAATTGAATGGATAACCTATGACAAAAAGTGGAAAACATTGTGGCAAAAGGAGAAATTGCACGTTTTGTGCAATTTCTTCTTTTGTCACTATGTTTTCAAAAAGCCGTCTGCTGTAGAGGCGTCAGAAAGCGTCTATATGAGGGAAAGGGTTAATAAACAAATCTGCAGGAAACAACTTTGAAAATATATACGCAAAAATATGATAAATCTATAAATAAATATATAATTAGTCTACAGAGTTTAAACATTAATTATGACAAAAGTCAACCGTAACCTTCATAATTATTAGGTCTCAAAATGCTTCGGAAATGGTTAAGAGTGTCAATGTCCAAGATTTTCTTGCATATAGCGGGCCTGTTATCCCTTCCCAACATACATACACTTTTTTACGCCTCTGCAGCAAACGACTTTTGGAAACATTGTTGCAAAAGAAGGAAATTGCTCATTTATAATGGTTGCTTTGTTTGTTTGTTTGTTTGTTTGGAGTTTAACGCCGCTTTCAACAGCTTTGGTCATATCACGGCGGTCAGTGCACCTACCCATGTTTTCCTGGCTTTCCCACACCAGTACTTACACAACATTCTTTCGAAGCCACTGACTTCTTTCTCACATAGATCAGAGGTGAGAGGCAATGGAAAACATCGCCCGAAAGAATGTCGCCGCAACCGGGTATCGAACCCGTGACCTCCGGATCACGAGTTAGATACGCTACCAATTGGGCTACCCGGCCGGGTCTATAATGGTTGCCACAATGTTTTCATCTCTATTTAATAATGACAATTATCTTAACCTTTTCGGCGCCGAAGGCGCATATATGCGACAGCTTGGCTCAGCGCCGAAGTTGCATTTATGTGACTTTTGTAACACCCCTCGTATAGTTACTGCTGAGCCAAGCTGTCGCATATATGCGACTTCGGCACCGAAAGGGTTAACAAAAATAAATGAAAAAGGTATAATAAAAATAAAATGTTCATATACTGTTAATAAAACTGATTTCAATAAACATTTTTTTGAAATCAGTTACTATTATTTCTAAGAAACGCCTGATTTTATTTGATTTCAATAAACATTTGTTTGAAATCAGTTACTATTATTTCTAAGAAACGCCTGATTTTATTTGGCGCTGAGAACAAACTTTCTGCTATTTATTTGGCGCCGAAAGGGTTAAGAAAACAAGAGGGCCATGATGGCCCTGGATCGCTCACCTTAATTATACAATGTACTGCATTGCAAAACACATCAAGACAATTATTCTGAATGCAACCTCCACAGTGTTAACAATACTTTCCTTCATTTGGCCTAGTGATCTATATTTTTTACCTGATATGACCCATATTCCAACATGGACTAGATATCATCAAGACAACATTCTGACTAAGTTTCAACTTGCTCAAAGTAAAAATGCGGCCTCCGGAGTTTGAACAATATTTTCCTTTATTGACCTAGTTTCTGATCCAATATGACCCATATTTGAACTTGACCTAGATATAATTCAGACAAACATTCTGACCAAATTTCAAGCTGCTGAAGCAAACAATGCGGCATCCAAAGTGTTCACAAGATTTTCCTTCAATTTGATCTAGTGACCTAGTTTTTGATCCAGCATGACCCATATTCAAACTTGGCCTACATATCATCAAGAAAAACATTCTGATCAAGTTTTATCATGCTGAAATTAAAAATGCAGTATCCAGAGTGTTAACATGATTACCCTTCAATTTGGTCTAGTGACCTAGTTTTTAACCCGGCATGACCCATATCCGAACTTGGCCTAGATATCATTTATACAAACATTCTGACCAAATTTCTAAAAAAGATTTTCTTTCAATTTGGGCTAGTGACCTAGTTTTTGACCCGACATGACCCATATTCGAACTTGGCCTAGATATCATTCAGCTCAATATTCTGAACAAATTTCAAGCCGCTGAAGCAAAACATGCGGCTTCTACAGAGTTAACAAGATTTTCCCTCAATTTGGCCTGGTGACCTAGTTTCTAACCCAATATGACCCATATTTGAACTTGACCTAGATATATTTAAGACAAACATTCTGACCAAATTTCAAGCTGCTGCAGCAAAAAATGCGGCATCAAAAGTGTTAACAAGATTTTCTTTCAATTTGACCTAGTGACCTAGTTTTTGACCCGGCATAACCCATATTCGAACTTGACCTAGATATTTTTAAGACAAACATTTTGACAAAATTTCAAACTGCTGAAGCAAAGATTGCGGCCTCTGGAGTGTTAACAAGATTTTCCTTCAATTTGACCTAGTGACCTACTTTTTGACCCAACGTGACCCATGTTCAAACTTGACCTACATATCATCAAGACAAACATTCTGATAAAGTTTCAATATGCTCAAGTTGAAAATGTGGCCTCCAGAGTGTTAACAAGATTTTCCTTCAATTCGATCTAGTGACCTAGTTTTTGACCTCATATCGCCCAGTTTCGAACTTGTCCAAGATTTTATGGAGATGAACGTTCTGATAAACTTTCATGAAGATTGGATGCAAAATGTAGCCCGTAGAATGTTAACAAGCTCAAATGTTGACGATGGACGACGGACGACGGACGGACGCCGGACAAAATGTGATCACAATAGCTCACCTTGCACTTCGTGCATAGGTGAGCTATCCAAGATTTTATGGAGATGAACGTTCTGATAAACTTTCATGAAGATTGGATGCAAAATGTAGCCCGTAGAGTGTTAACAAGCTCAAATGTTGACGATGGACGACCAGGGTTTTTTTTCTGAAAAAGGGGAAGGGGCCTGGGGCCTTTGAGAAGGGGAAAATTTCGCGGCGTTTTAGAAAAAAGGGGAAAAATTGTAAACTAGTATAATGTGCATGTTTAACTTTTATCATTACAAGGCCATTTGTCTATTGTTCATGTTCTTGAACTCCTACACTAGATTGTCATAATCCAGTTCATTTAAACTATACCACTGTCAAGGGTCGAAATTAGCAAGATTTTCTACTTGCATTTTTTCGCAAGTGCTATTTTTTGTTACTTGCTAAATGAGAAAACAACTTATTAGAACTTTAACTTTAAGCAACACAATGTGAACTACAATAGTGCAATACACTGTTATGGTCAATCATGAATGTAATGTAAACATGGTCCAAAACATGCTGTGAAAAGAGGCTGCTGAGACTGTCAGATATACAACATAGTCTAGAAACTGTGTTTCAATTTCTGGCTCCATATGGCAAAGTATGGGGTCTTTTCTGAATTAGTCAAGACAACATCCATGTTGTCACAGCAGTTTTTTTGGTCATATTCTCTAGGGGCAACAACATCAGCAACTTTAATTCTCATCAAAATATCAAGTATTTCAGCACCAAGCCTACACCTCGAGTCAAATTGTATTCTGTTCATTGTGGAAAGATAAATGAAAAAAAAAAACTTTTTTTTTTTTTTTTTTTCCTAGGGGAATTTATATTTTTAGGGGAAAAACTATGCTTATTTTCCAGGGGGAAGGGGCCGTTAAACGGCCCCTTTTATATAAGGAAAAAAAGCCCTGACGACGGACGCCGGACGGACGCCGGACAAAATGTGATCACAATAGCTCACCTTGCACTTTGTGCATAGGTGAGCTAAAAATGTTTACCAGTTGTCTGCTGCAAATTTGTTGTATGTGGGATATGGTTAAAGAGTAAACTAAGGACAACAATTAGGGTTTTATGCCAAGGAATACATCTATGCTTGTTCTTTTAACCTTTCCTACATATGTACACTCTCTGATGCCTCTGCAGTAAACAACTTTTGAAAACATTATGGCAAAATGGAGATATTGCTCATAATGAGCAATTTCTCCTTTTGCCGCAATGTTTCGATTTTTTTCAATGATTATCCTTTCATTAACCCTTTCCCTCATATAAACGCTTTCTGCCGCCTCTGCAGCAGACAGCTTTTTGAAAACATAGTGACAAAAGAAGAAATTGCACAAAACGTGCAATTTCTCCTTTTGCCACAATGTTTTCCACTTTTCGTCATAGGTTATCCATTCAATTATGAAGATATTCTATTTTTTCACAAAATATGTTCAAAGTCGTCTGCTGCAGAATTGTCGTATGAGGGAAAGGGTTAAATGTTATGAAGAACAATTTCTCCTTTTGCTACAATGTTTCAACTTCATTCATTGATAATTCTTTCAATAGAGAGTTTCCGAACTTATGTTTAAACGTTTTCAAAGTCGTCTGCTGTAGATTTGTTGTATGTGGGAAAGGTTCACCTGACTCTGCAATAAATTCTCTGAATTATTTAATTTGTATTTAAAAAAAAAAAATAGTTTTTAAACTGCTTCCTATTATTTTTAAGGAATTTTCATTCTATCGTTTGTCTTTTTAACATTATTTTTCTATAAATTGTTTTTTGATTGCAACATTTAATTGTGTATCATTAAATGTAATTTTTTTTTTTCTTAACAATTTTTCTTAAAAAGTTTTGATTTCAAATTATCTTAAATAGCATATACTCTTTAGTGATAACTTTCCAGAAACTATTCCGTAATCAGAGTTGCTACCTTTTGAACATTAATTATGTGGGAAAAATGTTATAACTCAACATTGTGTAGCAAATTGATAAAATTATTGCTTACATCAAGCTCCATTAAAGCAAGCAATTTCTCTTCCACCATTGTCTTCAAAAATTGTCAACAATAAATAGATAGATTGGGAAGGATTTATGCCTTTCCAACATAAAAACAGATTTTGAAGCATCTGCAGCAGACACATTTTAATGATATTGTGGCAAAAGGAGATATTGCTTAGGATTAGTGGTATCTTGTCTCTGCCACAAAGTGTTCAACTCTTTTCAATAGTCATATTTTTTCTTCTAGATGATTTCTAGAGATTTTTGTTATTTTTGTCTCAATGTGTTCAACGTGTCTGTTGCAGAATCATTGTATGTAGGAAAGAGTTGACTTAGATTTTAACCATTTCCCACATAAAACAAAACCTGCAGCAGACTGCTTTGTTACCATCTGGAAAAATAAATGGAAAATTCCTATCAACCCTTTCCCTAATACGACAATTCTGCAGCAGACGAAATTGAACATATTTTGACAAATAATAGCAAATCTCTATAATTGAATGGATAACCTACCACTAAAAGTGGAAAACATTGTGGCAACAGGAGAAATTGCTCGTTTTGAGCAATTTCTTCTTTTGTCACTATGTTTTCAAAAAGCAGACTGCTGCAGAGGCATCAGAAAGCATCTGTATGAGGGAAAGGGTTAATTAAACTTTGATTATTGGACAGTTGTGAAAACATTATCATAATTTATCCTTTTGCCACAATGTTTTCAAATGGCATCTGCAATAGAGGAGTAAAAAAAGTATCTCTATGTGGGAATAGGCTTTAACCCATTACTTCACATAGACAACATTTGACGCATGCTGTTGCAGACGACTTTTGGAAACATTGCAATAAAAGAACGAGCAATTTCACCTTTTATTACAATATTAACAACTCTTTATCAATATAATTCTTTCAGTTTTCTAGATTGGTGAAATTGTTCGTCTGATGACTTTAAAGCAGACGACCTATAAAAAGCCATGTGAATTTAAGTAACGGGTTAATATATATATTCCATTTTTTTTATTATTATATCACACTTACAATAAACCACATTTTTATTTATCACTTTAATTCCCAAAAAGCAACCACTCCACAGAGATTCACACTGGTTGTAGGATTGAACTTTGAAGGCCTGCATGGTCAGCAAAACATGTCAATATGTTTTTCACACGTTTTAGGACATTTTACTTGTATCCACTGCTGCCAAGCCAACTTTTATATACAAACTGGACTCAACCCTTTCCAGCATACAACAACTCTGCAGTAAACAACCTTGAAGACATTTAGTCAAAAATATAAAAACTCTATAAATGAAAAAAAAAAGTTATCTAATAAGGTTGAAATATTGTTGCAAATGAATAAATTGCTCATTATGAGTGATTTCTCCTTTTGCCACAAAGTTGTCTGCTGCACAGGTGTTAAAATGTGTCTACATGTGCAAAAGGGTTAACCTTTCCCCGCTTGCAGACATCTTTTGACCTAGCTGCAAAATTCAAATTTATGAAAGAAAAGAAAAATTGGCAAAACGGTAAATTGTTCATCATGAGCAATTTCTCCGTTTATTCTTTATTCCTTTCACTTAAAGACATTTTTCCATAAGCAAACCTAGATTTTTTTCAAAGACGTCTGCTGCAGATTTGTCCCAAGTGGTAAAAGTTGAACTGTAAGGAAAGAAAACCTTAGGGTATTGGCTACAAGTGTGTCCAAAGATGAACCAGCTTATTCCCTCCCTTTCCAAAACAACAAAATCTGCAGCAGACATCTTTTTTTTGAAAACATCAAGGCGAAAAAATAGAAAATCTCAAACAACCAAAATATATTTAACTATTGGATAGTTTAGAAAACATTGTAGTGGCAAAAAGAGAAATTGGTGATTCAATAATGAACAATTTCTTATTGTCACAATGTTTTCAAAAGTTGCCTGCAGCACTGATTGTGTAAAAATTTGTCTCCAATTGGTAAAGGGTAATCCAACTGCCCATTTACCCAAATGCCTACAATTAAAACATTGTCAGATGTGTTAATCATTTTCATCATGATCAATAGTGCAGACTCTCATCAGACTGCACAGGTTTGAACCTTCATGTGCTATGGCTGGTTTTGAAGTAACTCTTCTCATACATAAAATGAAAAATACCAATCTACCTACATGTATCATACCAATAAAGAGATAACTGTCTTTCACTGATACAGACAACATTTGAAGCCTCTGCAGCAGACTTCTTTTTCCCTCAATGATTTCAGATTTGTCAGAAGTTTCTGGGGTTACTCCAGCTTCTGATCAGATTGCATAGTTTCACATGTTTAAACCTTAACTGGTTGAAAAATGGGGCAAGGTTGTTTTATCTACAAAATTATGGGGTATAAATGTAGAAATTTATCCATTTCACAAAATGTTCTACTCTCTTAAATTATAATTTTTTTGACCATATTTTGCTTCCTTAATTTTCTTTACATACTGGTAAATAATTTCTAATTAATTTGTATTGTTTTATTTTGTTATATCACAGCGACAGTTCACTTATTCATGATCCCTGGGTAAAAAAACTCTTTAAAAGCCTTTCCCATATATAGAAGCCTTCTTGCACCTCCACATGTTTTGAAATAATTGTGACGAAAAGGACAAATTGCTCAAAATGAGCAATTTCTCCTTTGGCAACAATATTTTCAACTTTTTTCAGTGATTATACCTTCAATAATAGAGGTTTCCAATGATTTTGTCTCAATGTTTTCCAAGTTGTCTGCTGCAGATTTGCTGTATATGGGAAAGTGTTAAATTAGTCCATGGAAATAGGTGGAGAAAACAGGTTGATATAGTTCAGATAACCAAACTGTGAATGACATCACTCCCTACACATGTACATAGGGCTTGATTTTTTATACCATGGTAATTGTAAAACCCTTCCCCACATACAACAAATATGCTTAAAATATCAAAGCATAGAAATGAAAAATGGAAATAAATAAAAGTATGAAAACCTTTCTGACGCCTTTGCAGCAGACAACTTTTTGAAAACATCGCAACAAAAGAAGACATTTCTCAAAACAAGCAATTTTTCCTTTTGTCACCATGTGTTTTCAACTTTTTTCAATTATTGTTCTTTCATTTAAAGGGATTTTCAGTGTTTTTGCCTAGTTGTCTTCTATGTCATCTGCTGTAGAATTGTTGTATGTGGGAAAGATTAAATATTGAAAAGAGCTTAAACATATTGTGGCAGAAGAAGAAATTGCTCATATCATGATCAATTTCTCTTTTCATCCCAATGTTTTCAAAATTTTAACTTTGTCTGCTGCAGATGTATTGCAATATGGGAAAACTGTTAACCCTTTCCCACATATAAACACTTTCTGACGCCTCTGCAGCAGACGACTTTTGAAAACATTGTGGCAAAAGGAGAAATTACTCATGATGAGCAATGTCTCCGTTTGCCACATTGTTTTCAACTGAATTAAATAATTAAACCCTAATATATGAAGATTTTTCACGTTTTTAAATATTCATTCGAAGACATTATGCTGCAGATTTGTTGTATGTGGGAAAAGGGTTAACAATGGAAGGTTTAGTATATTATGAGCACATTGAACTATCACATGTTGTAATCAGTAAAACCATCTATCTGTAAATCATGAAGAAAAGGCTTCAAGCCAGTATGACTTCAACAATGCAATAACAGGGAGAATACTCCAGTTCATTTCTTGCACTGGGCCATATAAATTGTAGATTATGTCCCTTTCTTAAGTCAAAATGAGCTTTTAATTTATGTTCCAAAACTTCCTATGCCTCATAATCTTTTAAAAATTAGGGCTACACATAAAGCTTTCTGTTGTGTGCAAAACGAACATGTTGTCAGAAAACACAGCTAGATGAGACGGATGGAGGGTCATGCTTTTATGTCTAACCCCTTCCCTCATACAGACATATTTTAACGCTGCTGCAAAAGATGACTTTTGTGTATCCATCAATAATTGACCAATCAGAGTTATAAATTTGCAGTATTATTTACATGTCCAATCATCAATTGATCAATCAGATTAATAAATGTGCAGTATAAATATATATATACATGTAACTATAATCTATAAATCTACCAATCAAATTAACACAAGTGCAGAATTATCCATTATTTGACCAATCTGATTCATAAATTTGCAGTATAATATACATGTTTATCCATCAATTGACCAATAAAATTAATATACAAGCTAGAAGAATTTTTAATTGGCCACCATATAAAATATGATATTATGCGACATATTTAATCAATAAATCTAAAGTTTGGTTATTTTTGTATTGTACACACCAATCTATCGATATACAGAAAGAAAACACGTATTCATGTACAAAACCATCCATGCGGAACTGTAGGTGCGAAAATAACATTTGTGCTCGCGTTCCTCGTTCACAGCATTGTAGTTGTCGTATTTGGTAGGAATGTATTCTTCTTGGATTGTCTTTTATGAAAAACATTAAATATGGCAGGGAATGAGCATTACAGAGCGCGCTCAAGCCGTTGGAATGATTCGTGCCGGCACCCCAATCAGATAGGTATGTTACGCATCGTTATAAAACGCACCATGTCACATGGCTAGAAGCACACAAGTAATGCCTGCAGCAAACAGAGTGCGAACACTCCAATGGCCTTCAAAAAGTCTGGATATAAACATGTGGGACCTATTGAAGCGCAAGGTGTGTGCCCAGCCTCTGCAACCAAATCTCAGGGAGCTCACACGTGTTATTCATCAGATGTTGGCCGCCATTCCACAACAGTATCTTCACAGATACATTATATCAATGAGGACAAGGTGCCTTGCCGCAGCAGGTGGACATACAAAGTATTGAAACGAAATCAAATACGACGTGATTTGATCAATATAAACCATCTCTGTTAAGTTTTTACCCGTGATCAAATTTCAATGAAGTTTTGTTTTACATATTAGGAATAAATTGTATTAAACTTATATTTGGTTATTTGTATTTTTCTCGGAATACTTTTCCAAAAATATGATAAAAACTAGGTGGCCAATTAGAAATTCATCAAAGTGTATAATTATATACATGTACATGTTTAACCATCAATTGACCAATCAAATTAATAAATATGCAGTATTATATACATGTCCAATCATCAATTGATCAATCAGATAAAACAATGTGCTGTATAAATATATATAAACATGTATATCTATAAATCTACCAATCAAATTAATACAAGTGCAGTATTATCCAAAAATTGACCAATCATATAGAGATGTGCAGTATATTATATATACATGTGTATCCATAATTTGACCAATCGGACCAAAATATGTGCAGTATTATTCAGACATCAACCAATCAGACTAAAATATGTGCAGTATTATTCATACATCAACCAATCAGACTAAAATATGTGCAGTGTTATTCATACATCAACCAATCAGATTAAACAATGTGCAGTATTATCAAATCAGATAAGACCTTACCTGTTTCCCGCCTATCTTACAGTGGAGACCAGTTTGTGTTATAATAATACTAGGAACTCTATGTGATCTTGGTTCTGTTCCAGAAACTGGACTTCTTGGTCGTTTCTATAGCAATCATATGATTTGATTTGTTTTAATGGGGTTTTAACCCTTTCCCTCATATGGACACTCTCTGACGCCTCTGCAGCAGACAGCTTTTTGGAAACATAGTGACAAAAGAAGAAATTGCTCAAAACGAGCAATTTCGCCTTTTGCCACAATGTTTTCCACTTTTTGTCCTAGGTTATTTATCCATTCAATTATAAAGGGGCACTCCGCTTTTTACCACTGGGAGTGGGATATGAACCCGAGACACTTGGTCTGCAACATATTCATGATCTCATGGTGACAAACCAGTACTAGGCTAGGAAATGTGCCTTGCCAATGGGGCACTCCGCTTTGACCACTGGGAGTGGGGTATGAACCCGGGACACTTGGTCTGCAACATATTCATGATCCCTGGGTGACAAACCAGTACTAGGCTAGGAAATGTGCCTTGCCCACGGGGCATGCACACCGCTTTGACCACTTTTAGTGGGGTATGAACCCGGGACACTCAGTCTGTAATTGAACACTTATTCATGATCCCTGGGTGATGAACCAGTACTAGGCTAGGAAATGTGCCTTGCCCTCGGGGCATGAACACCGCTTTGACCACTTTTAGTGGGGTATGAACCCGGGACACTCAGTCTGTAATTGAACACTTATTCATGATCCCTGGGTGATGAACCAGTACTAGGCTAGGAATGTGCCTTGTTGAAGGGCACTCTACATTGGCTGTAGAAAGCCAGGATCAACCCTGGGGATCCGAAATCACCCACGCTGACAACAAAGCCATAACAATGATGATATGAAATCTGATTATGTTGCTTTGAAATTATTAAATTTCCTAAAATTTCCTAAAATTATCATTCAAGGCAAATAGACAAACAAGGTAAAAATAATTTTCTTATTTGGGTGTCTCATAATTTTAGTTCTCTAGCATTGAAAATGATTTGATTGACTGGAGTTTTATTATTGCCGGCATAGAGTAAATCTGCAGCAGACAAGTGAAAACATCCAGGCAAAAAACTATGGAAAATCTCTATTAATGAAAGTATGATTATTTGACCCTTTCCCTCATACGACAATTCTGCAGCAGACGACTTCGAACGTATTTTGTCAAAAAATAGAAAATCTCTATAATTGAATGGATAACCTATGACTAAAAGTGGAAAACATTGTGGCAAAAGGAGAAATTGCACGTTTTGTGCAATTTCTTCTTTTGTCACTATGTTTTCAAATAGCCGTCTGCTGCAGAGGCGTCAGAAAGCGTCTATATGAGGGAAAGGGTTAAACAATGTTCATCAAAAAAGTTGTCTGCTGCATTTCAGAAAGGGTAAAAGTTGCTTACCACAGTGTTATTCACTTATATCAAGGCGTCACGAGTAATCAAGAAAACCTAGAGACAGAGGATGATCACTGCAGCTCTCTTTTACCACTTTGTATGCAGGTTGAGCCTTTTAGAAATCTCATTATGACCTTGACACTTTATTTGCCATGTCCATAGGTATGGAGGGAGGTCGTGGCCATGATCCTCCCTTATACCTTACACCAATTGTTAGTAGATTAATATAAGTAGTCTAAGGAAATTATATGAAGAACCAATAAGGAGACTCGGCAGTTTCTATTTATTCTGTAGTGTAATATGTTTTGAAAAATATTGTGGGGAAAAGGAGATATTTGATCAAATTCTTCTTTTACTACAATGTTTTATTTTATAGAATTGTTTTTGAGTTTCATTTACGTATAACACATTGTTGTTGTCAGTTAGAAAAACTAGATTGGAGTGCTCCGCGGAGCACATGTGTCACCTGCACCTGCTCATTGAAAGTGTGACGAAAAAGTGGGACGGACAGACAGACAGACAGACGCCGGACAAAAAAAAAAGTAATCCCTAAGTGCCTACCATGCTACGCAGGGTGACACAAAAAATATGTGTACAAACAACACAGATTTTACGAAAACATAGATATGAAAATCAGGCGGACTTTTAAGTGGCGGACAAACAAACAAGTTAACATTTATATGATTACTCAAAGTTTTAGAAGGAATCCGCTGTGGTCGAGTGGTTAGCGTCGGGGATTTCGAAACCGGTTGTCCCGGGTTCGATCCCCAGTTGCGGCACTACGGTCATGGTGGAGTGCCCTTGGGCAAGGCACATTTTCTAGCCTAGTACTGGTTTGTTTACCCAGGGATCATGAATAATTAAATTTAATTGCGCGCTAAATGACCTTAGCTGTCAATGCGCCATAAAACAATATACATTCATTCATTCATTCATTCAAAGTTTTAGTTAACCCTTTCCAAAATGTAGAAAAATTTTGAATTTTGCTGAAGGAGGCGACGCTTGCAGAAACATTGTGGCAAAAGCTTGCAGAAACATTGTGGCAAAAGAAAAAGGAGCAATTTCTCCTTTTTTCACAATGTTTTCAGTTTTATTCAATAATTATACTTTGAGTTTTAGAGATTCTCCATTTTTGTTTGCCTACATGATTTCAAAGTCATCTGCTGCAGATCTGATGTTGGGCAAGGCTAGTTAAGCTTATGCAAAAGAGTAAGCAGGCATGCACCAGGACACCCAACCTTAACCCTTTACCTCATATAGACGCTTTCTGACGTCTCTGCAGCAGACAACTTTTTGAAAACATAGTGACAAAAGAAGAAATTGCTCAAAACAAGCAATTTCTCCTTTTATCACAATGTTTTCCACTTTTAGTCATAGGTTATCCATTCAATCATAGAGATTTTCTTTTTTTTGACAAAATATGTTCGAAGTCATCTGCTGCAGAATTGTCGTATGAGGGAAAGGGTTAACTTACCCTTTCCTTCATACAGATGTTTTCTGACGACTTTGCAGCAGACGATTTTTTTCATATTTGACTGCTGCAGAACTGCTGTAAGTGGAAAAGGGTTTTAAAACCCTTTCCCATATAAAACAACTCTGCACCAGACAACTTTGGAGAAATATATGGAAAATGTCTAAAAATTAACGTATTATTAATGAGCAATTTCTTCTTTTGCCACAATGTTTTCAAAAGTCTTAATTCTGCTTGCAGAGACCATCAGAAAGTGTCTAAGTGTGGAAAAGGGTTATCCAGTTCTCTGATTGGTTCACTTACCCTGTCAGTTTCCGAAGCCTCCTTGGTTCCCATCGGACTGTCAAGCTGGTTTCTTCACGAATAATTATTCCACAAATAAATTTTTGAATTCCATTTAACACTGACCGTAGAACAATTCCTCGGGAAATAAATATGACACGGAAATATTGATTGTTATATCAGATTGTCATTGCGATCTATTTGTGTTACCGTTTTATGATAAAGAAATAAAACACCGTCCACTGTTACATCTTAGTTCCCTCCGTTGTCTATCACTACACAGAACAATATTATATTCATTAACCTCTTTCTCCATAAAGATGTATATTGATGCCTCTGCAGCAGACGACGTTTGTTAACATTGTGTCAAAAAGAGAAATTGCTCAAAATGAGTAATTTCTCCTTTTATCCCAATGCTTTCAATATGCTTTCTATTTAATAATTAAACTTTCATTCATAGAGATTTTCCATATTGTGCCTTCTTGTTTTCAAAGTTGTCAGTGCTGCAGATTTGTTATATGTGGGAAAGGCTTAACCCGTTCTGTTATAATAACAAATCTACATCAAATTTATAAAACATCTTGGTAAAAAATTGGAAATCTTTATAAATGAAAGTGTTATTATTGAACAGAGTTTTAACCCTTTCCCACATATAGACGCTTTATGACGTATCTGCAGCAGATGACTTTTGAAAATATTGTGACAAAAAGGAGAAATTGCTCAAACGAGCAATTTCTCCTTTTGTCACAATATTTTCCACTTTTTTCAGAAATTAAACCTTCATTATTAGAGATTTACATTGATTTTGCATAAATGTTATCAAAGACGTCTGCTGCAGAATTATTGTATGTTGAAAAGGGTTAAGGAAATTTGAAATTGCTCTATAGGTTTTCTCTCACATGTTTTCAAATGTCAGTCTGCTGCAGCGAATTGTCGCAATCTTCTGTAAATAGGAAATCAATCATTCCGATTTATAACCGCACAATATACATGCATTTAATTATTATTGAACCCTTTCCCATATACAGACGATTTGTCGCGCCTCTGTAGCAGACGACTTTTGAAAACATAGTGACAAAAGAAGAAATTGCTCAAAACGAGCAATTTCCCCTTTTGCCACAATGTTTTCCACTTTTAGTCATAGGTTATCCATTCAATAATAGAGATTTTCTATTTTTTTGCCAAAATATGTTCAAAGTCGTCTGCTTCAGAATTGTTGTATGAGGGAAATGGTTCACCCTTTCCCACATACAGACGCTTTGAGCGCCTCTGCAGCAGACAACTTTTGAAAATATTGTGGCAATATAACCTCACTATTTTCAACTCCGTCACTTGGAACACATGTAGTTTCCTGATATTTTATTAACAAAATATTTTTAAAGTGATCTGTGCTGCATATTTGGGCTCTTAATATATTTATGTATTATACATTTCAATTCTTTCACTGATATTGAAATTTTGAAAACATTGTGGAAAAAAACACAACTAGCTCAATCAAGACAATTTCTCTACAAGCTGCTACAATGATTATAACTCTTTATAAAATTATATTTATATATTTTTTTAGGAATAAGTTTTTACCTAATGCCTCAGCATGAAAACATTGTGGAAAAATATTGATAGATGGATTAGAATTTAAAGCCATTAAAGTATGTCCGTAAAATTATATTCAGTTCTCCCAACATGTTTTTGCTGGCTTTTTGGCACTATAGCGCTGTACACAACCCTATTCAAAGGCTATTGACTACCTTCACACATGGACCATTTAACCCTTTCCCACATGCAACAAATCTGCAGCAGACAACTTTGAAAACACATCCAAATTGTTTTGGAAGCTCCCTTTAAATGAAAGTACAATAATTGAATAGAGTTGAAAACATAGTGACAAAAACAGAAATTGCTTGTTTTAATTAAGCAATTTCTTCTTTTGTCACCATGTTTTTAAAAAGCCGTCTGCTGCACAGGTGTCTGAAAGCGTCTTTATGAGGTAAAGGGTTAATAGCCTGTATGTGGAAGACAAATGAAGCTAATGCTAATCAGCTTTATTTTATTGGGGTTTTATGCTATGTTTAAGAATGTTTTAGAATTACATAAAATACAATTTTTATGGTCTGCTACAGTATTATTTCATTGTCATCATTCTGGCACTCAATAAAACTGTGTTGAAAAGAGTGCTTAACTATTCATTTCTGTAACAAAACGAGAATGATTTATTGTAAATATGTAAGTGATTTTCAGTGTTTAAAAATTTAAATTATGGATCGAAAGACATTTAAATTGTCCCCCCCACATACAACAAAACTACGGCAGATGAATTTGATTGAGCACATGTAACTAGGCAAAAATATGGAAAATTAATGAAGTTAGAATTATTGAATATGTTTAAAAACATTGTAGCATAAATTGCTCATAGAAAGTAATCTGACTATCTGGGAGAGGGTTAACAATGATTGATTTCTATACTTTCATTTGTAAGTGATTGACGACATTACAGTTTATACTATTTATATTGACAAAAAACTCTTTCTTTTATTAACCCTTACCCACATATAGATGCTTTCTGATGCCTCTGCAGCAGACGACTTACGAAAACATTGCGGCAAAAGGAGAAATTGCTCGTTTTGAGCAATTTCTCCTTTTGCCACAATGTTTTCAACTATTTTTTAGTAAATATACATTAATTTATATAGATTTTCCCTATTTTGCCTAGATGTTTTCAAAGTGGTCTTCTGCAGATTTGTTGTATGTGGGAAAGGTTTAAGTGATTGGAGTTGTCTACTGTCAACAGTATTTAAGTTATATAGCAATTTATTTATTGGGGTTTTACGCCGCTTTCAACATTATTTTAGTTATATCACAGCGACAGTTCACTTATTCATGATCCCATGGTAAACAAACCAGTACTAGGCTAGAAAATGTGCCTTGCCCAAGGGCACTCCACCATGACCGTAGTGCCATGACCGGGGATCGAACCCGGGACACCCGGTTTCGAAATCCCCGCCGCTAACCACACGACCACAGCGGATTCCTAGTTATATCACAAATACAAACCTTTTCAATACTGTAACTAAACTCTGAATTTCACAATATTTAACAATCTCCTTAGATGCATACTAATTATTTACTTTTTTACATTTAATCCTAAATATTATCGGAAGATTTTACACTATCGTAAAATACATACCACTGTTAAATCCTTTATCATATTCCATGTAGGTTGAACAGTTTCATATCAATAACTGTTTCACTGACCCATCTGCAGTCAAGATCACTACGACAGTTCAATTAGCATGGAGTGGTCCATACTTTATAATAATTTTACAGAGGACCATGCAGATAAGGGGGAGTAAACTGGTCTTTACCCCTCAATATCTCTATTATGACTCAACTAAACCCTATGTTGTGAGCACTCAAAAGAATCGTCTCAGTGAGACGATTCTTTTGAGTACCCACAACATAGGGTTTGTTTGTCATATTTTAAAGATTTGGGGATGTGAAATATACTCTTCTGATCTAGAGCTCTGATTTAACCTTATCCCACATTCACAAATCTGCAGCAGACGACTTTAAAAGAGCTAGACAAAATCAAGGAAAATCTCTACAAATGAAAGTATAACTACTGGAAACAATTGAAAACATTGTGGGAAAAGAAAAAAATTGCTTGCTTTGAGCAATTTCTCCTTTTGCCACAACTTTATCAAAAGAAAATGTAAAATCCGAAACATTGCATCGAAGCATTCTAGTGATACAGAGAAGAAGGTGCTATGGGAAATAGATAAATTGCTCATTCGGAGCAAAATGTGTCACCAAAATTGGTCAAGTGGAATTTACAGCACATTCATACAGCAAATCTGCAGCGGATGACTTTGAAAGCAATTATAAGGAAATCTCTATAAATGAAAGTATTAATTTGCTCATCAACAGCAATTTTTCATTTTCCCTCATTGTTTTCAAAACTTGTCTGCTAAAAATGCATCAAAATTCTTCTGCAAGTGGGAAAGGGTTAACACCTTTTTCAAAAATATTTCAGATATACATGATGGCCAGTTCATCTAATTATGGTTATGAGATTTAATCCACGCTTGACAATTTATTTTTACCAATGAATAACCCAAACCATCGTGATATAGCATTATTTGTGATTTGCCAAAAGAACTGACACGTCTAAATGGTGCAAAGGTAGCCAGTTGCCTAAGGGGAGGACACACATGGCTGCCATGATATGACACAAATAATTTTGCAAATGGCTTTAAAACTCGGATCCAATAAATCAATCCATAAATTGTTCACCAACCATTCAGATTCACATTTAACCCTTGCCAAATTCCAAACGCTTTTTGACCCATCTGCAGAAGACAACTTTTGTCAACATTGAGACAAAAGGAAAAATTGCTCATGACTTGCAATTTCTACTTTCGCCACAATATTTATACAACTCTTTTCAATAATTATAATTTATTTGTAAAGATATCCTAATTTTTATCTAGACCTTTTAACCCTTTCCCTCATATAGACGCTTTCTGACGCCTCTGCAGCAGACAGCTTTTTGAAAACATAGTGACAAAAGAAGAAATTGCACAAAACGTGCAATTTCTCCTTTTGCCACAATGTTTTCCACTTTTTGTCATAGGTTATCCATTCAATTAAGGAGATTTTCTATTATTTGACAAAATACGTTCAAAGTCGTCTGCTGCAGAATTGCCATATAAGGGAAAGGTTAAAGAGTCGTCTGCTGCGGATTTGCTTCAAGTTGGAAAGGGATAAAACTTATTCAAGGCATTAATAATTGATTTGTAACTAAAACAATCTGATAGAGAGCCTTGTCTTCAACCCTTTCCCACATACAAAAAATCTTCAGCAGTCAAATTAGAAAACATCTTGGATATTTTTTGAAAATTCTGCATGATTATATAAGGGCTCAAATATTAAATAGAGTTGAAAACATTGTGATAAAGGAGAAAATGCTCATTAGAATTTCTCCTGTAGAAATCGTTCATGTTATAGGAGCTAGCATATATTAAATTTATAGATTTTTACAAGAAGTGGATAAATTAGTCATCTTTATGAGCTGTAATAAAAATCCTTTATGACAGCCATAATAGTTTTAATATCATACATTGACTCACAATACTTTCAACTAGATGTATTAGCTTTGCTCTAAGAAAACCAACCTTAGAGCTTTATAGACAATTTAATGTGGAAACCAATATAATATTATTTGCACAAAAATACAAATTTAACCCTTTCCCTCATACGACAATTCTGCAGCAGACGACTTAGAACGAATTTTGTCAAAACATAGAAAATCTCCATAATTGAATGGATAACCTATGACAAAAAGTGGAAAACATTGTGGCAAAAGGAGAAATTGCATGTTTTGTGCAATTTCTTCTTTTGTCACTATGGTTTGAAAAAGCCGTCTGCTGCAAAGGCGTCAGAAAGCGTCTATATGAGGGAAAGGGTTAAGCGATCTAATTGCCCACTGTCAGTTCAAATGCACAGGTTGATCCGGATTTAGAATGGTGGCAGATCATTGGTTTTCCTGTATCGCCTCTCAAATCTGCAGCAGACGACTTTTGAAAACATTGTGACAAAAAGGTGAGAAACTGCTTAAAACGAGCAATTTCACATTTTGCCACAAGGTTTTCAACGTTCTTCAGTAAAAACACTTTTTTTTATAGAATTTTTTCATGTTTTTGCATGATTGTTTTCAAAGTCGTCTGCTGCAGATTTGTTTTATGTGGGAAAGGGTTAACTGGTGTCATTATAACCCCAAAAATGGCTTTCATAGTATCGAAATATGTCATAAGGTGATAGTTCTAGACCATTTGAACGGATACAATCCAAAATAATATTTTGCAATTCATGATTATCGATTCATGTGTTTGCAAGTTTTACACTCCCTTTCCCACATACAACAAAATTGCAGCAGACAACTTTGAAAAGATCAAGGCAATAAAATGTAAGTTATAATTATAGAAATACAGTTGAAAACACTCGTGCAAATGGAGAAATTGCTCGTTTTGAGCAATTTATCCTTTTGTCACAATGTTTTCGATAGTCGTCGGTACTGCAGAGTCTTGAATTGAAGAAGTAATAAAACTATATCCATACTGTGTCATAGGTTACAGATTGGCAGATTATAGTATAACCCACTTATTTTATATATATAGGGGTATAGTCAGAGGGCAAATTTCCATCCCGATAATATCATCATGTGAAGGGTCAGGGATTACTTTAACAGTATAAAGAGAAGTTGTTAATTATTTATAGAGAGTCTGAGTCCGGTATCATGAAATTGGTATCAGAACAATCTGTGAAATTTAGGTGGATCGGCTAAATAAATCTCTCTACCATTCTCAGATAACCCTTTCTCAGATAACCCATTCTCAGATAACCCTTTCTCAGATAACCCATTCTCAGAGAACCATTTCTCCGATAACCCATTCTCCGATAACCCATTCTCCGATAACCCATTTTCAGACCATTTTTGCTTATTTTGATTGTTTTTATTTAGGGTTTAGGCTCCTCTTCAAAACCATTTCCGTTATAGTAAAGTGACACTACAACAATTATCCATGGTCTTTTGGTAACCAACCGGTACCAGGCTTACAAATGTGCCTTGCCCGAGGACAATCCACCATGCTTGACAAATGGCTGCACGAATAGCCGAGTGAGAGGGAAAACAAACCCAAAACATCAAACATCAACAACACTCCACCCTGACCACTGTAAAAGGGGATAGAATCAGGGAAGCACAGTCCAAGATCTTCCATATGAAAACATTCCCACATACAACAAATCAGCGATGGACAATCTCAAAAATGATCTGCATAATTATGGAAAATCACCGCAAATTAAAGTATCATTCTTGAAAAGAGTTAAAAACATTCTTGCAAAAGGTGTCTGCTGAAGATGCATCTAATTTGTTTGCAGGTGGAAAAGGGTTATTCTGTTGCTTCTTGAGACTATCAAGAGTGCCAAAATATCACAATATAGACCATTAATACTTTCAATGTTGAATTTCTAAAATGGAAAGAGTCTAGGCCTGAGTAGCCAATTTTATGAATATCATGACAAACATGATGAGTTACATAGCCAACAGTATAATACCATGGTCAGACAGCACAGTCAACAGTATAATACCATGGTCAGACGGCACAGTCAACAGTATAATACCATCGTTAGACAGCACAGCCAACAGTATAATACCATCGTCAGACGGCACAGCCAACAGTACAATACCATGGTCAGACGGCACAGTCAACAGTGTAATACCATGGTCAGATGACACAGTCAACTGTGTAATACCATGGTCAGACGGCACAGCCAACAGTATAATACCATGGTCAGAAGACACAGTCAACAGTGTAATACCATGGTCAGACGACACAGCCAACAGTATAATACCATGGTCAGACAGCACAGCCAACTGTTTAATACCATGGTCAGACGACAAATTCAACTGTATAATACCATGGTCAGACAACACAGCCAACCGTATAATACCATGATCAGACAACACAGTCAACTGTGTAATACCATGGTCAGACGGCACAGTCAACAGTATAATACCATGGTCAGACGACACAGTCAACTGTTTAATACCATGGTCAGACAACAAAGTCAACTGTTTAATACCATGGTCAGACGACAAAGTCAACTGTATAATACCATGGACAGACGACACAGTCAACATTATAATACCTTGGTCAGACGGCACAGCCAACTGTATAATGCCATGGTCAGACGACAGTCAACTGTGTAATACCATGGTCAGACGACAAAGTCAACTGTATAATACCATGGACAGACGACACAGTCAACATTATAATACCTTGGTCAGACAGCACAGCCAACTGTATAATGCCATGGTCAGACAACAGTCAACTGTGTAATACCATGGTCAGACGACAGTCAACTGTGTAATACCATGGTCAGATGACACAGTCAACTGTATAATACCTTGGTCAGACGACACAGTCAACTGTGTAATACCATGGTCAGACGACAGAGTCAACTGTATAATACCATGGTCAGACGACACAGCCAACAGTTTAATACCATGGTCAGACGACACAGTCAACTGTTTAATACCATGGTCAGACGACACAGTCAACTGTGTAATACCATGGTCAGATGACACAGTCAACTGTGTAATACCATGGTTAGATGGCACAGCCAACAATGTAATAACATGGTCAGACGACACAGCCAACAGTATAATACCATGGTTAGATGGCACAGCCGACAGTATAATACCATGGTCAGACAACAGCCAACAGTATAATACCATGGTTAGATGGCACAGCCAACAGTGTAATAACATGGTCAGACAACAGCCAACAGTATAATACCATGGTCAGACGACACAGCCAACAGTTTAATACCATGGTCAGACGACACAGTCAACTGTATAATACCATGGTCAGATGACACAGCCAACAGTATAATACCATGGTCAGACGACACAGCCAACTGTATAATACCATGGTCAGACAACAGTCAACTGTGTAATACCATGGTCAGACGACACAGCCAACTGTATAATACCTTGGTCAGACAACACAGTCAACTGTTTAATACCATGGTCAGACAACACAGTCAACTGTATAATACCATGGTCAGACAACACAGTCAACTGTTTAATACCATGGTCAGATGACACAGCCAACAGTTTAATACCATGGTCAGACGACACAGCCAACTGTATAATACCATGGTCAGACAACACAGTCAACAGTTTAATACCATGGTCAGACGACACAGCCAACTGTATAATACCATGGTCAGACAACACAGTCAACTGTGTAATACCATGGTCAGACGACACAGTCAACTGTATAATACCATGGTTAATTAACAGTGTAATACCATGGTCAGACGACACAGTCAACTGTATAATACCATGGTCAGACGACACAGTCAACTGTATAATACCATGGTCAGACGACACAGTCAACTGTTTAATACCATGGTCAGACAACACAGTCAACTGTTTAAGACCATGGTCAGACAACACAGTCAACTGTTTAATACCATGGTCAGACGACACAGTCAACTGTATAATACCATGGTCAGACGACACAGCCAACAGTATAATACCATGGTCAACTGTTTAATACCATGGTCAGACAACACAGTCAACTGTTTAATACCATGGTCAGACGACACAGCCAACCGTTTAATACCATGGTCAGACGACACAGCCAACAGTATAATACCATGGTCAGACGACACAGCCAACTGTATAATACCATGGTCAGACGGCACAGATTCTTGTGGCGAAAGATTTCACACAATCCGTTCCAGCAGTCAAACACTAAAGAAAGGACCAAGTAACTGATGACTTGAATTGATTGATTGGTTGTCTGGTGTTTTAAGCAGCTTTCAACAATGTTTCAGTTATATCACAGCATTTCTTGGGTTAATTACCAGTACTACTGGTCCATATATCCTGACACTAGCCAGTCAGTCATAATGCTAACCCTGCAACCCTGAACGCCAAGGAGGGCAGCCATTACGTTCATTTTTAGAGTCATTGGTATAAACCGGCCGGAGATCAAACCCGCAACTATGGTAGTTCTGATTGGCTTGAAATTAAATTTAGTCAAAATGATCATGCCCTTAAAAGTTTTGATTGTAAAATAGTTAAAAGAAATAATAACAAGTTAGAAAATAAATACATCAACACCTTTCATTAGCATCCATACTGATTCATACCTCTTCATTTTCACAATAATAATTCATTCCAGAAAATAAAGAAAACTTTCTAAATCATATTGATTCAAATTTAAAAAAAAATTATTAAAAGAAATGAAATGAAACACACATTATTTTTCTCTCAAAAAAGATTTTTATAACATCCAAATTATTATATTAGAACCATCACAATACATGTATTTACATCACTCATAATTCTAAAGGCTTTTATTTATGAACAATATTCTTCTTTTAACTACCTACAAACTTCTTTTCACATTTGACTCCTTTTCCTTATTTTAAAACTGAAAACAAAGAAAACTTTCACATATTATATGAATCCAATTATACAGTCATAATTCAACATCAGTCCAAATCACAAAGCATTATAAAGTTTTACCCATGGGGATTATTTAAGCCATGTCAATGAAAAAAGGGGACCTAACTTTGTGTTTCCATGTTCGCTAATTATCCTCAGGATTATATAACCCTTTCCCACATACAACAAATCTGCAGCAGATGAATTTGAAAATATATTTTGGCAAAAAATGGAAAATATATTGATAAGTTTATAATTATTAATTAAGAGTTGAAATCACAAGGAGCAATTCTCCCTTTGTCACACTATTTTCAAAAGTTATCTGCAGAAGCAGCAAAAAGTGTCTGCATGCAAGAAAGAGTTCATTTAACCCTTTCCCACATATAGACTCTCTCTGACGCCTCTGCAGCAGACAGCTTTTAGAAAACATGGCGACAAAAGAGATTGCTCAAAACAAGCAATTTCACCTTTTGTCACCATGATTTTAACTCAATTCATTTATTGTTCTTTCATTTCAAGGGATTTTTCTGTGCTTTTGCCTAGACGTTTTCAAAGTCATCTGCTGCAGATTCATTGTATGTGGGAAAAGGGTTGAACTTAAATTTTATCATTGATTGTTCAACATTAGCTTTCAGCCTATAAATCCAAAGGCAGTCATCAAGGGTTTTAAACCTGAAACATTTGGTACAAGAAGCTGAAGCACTACCACTATAATATATCCCCTATATCACTGATTACTTGACACAGCAGGGCTGGGCTGAATGATTAATCATTCATGTTGTGTGAAAACTGAAAAACCTAGATAATTAAGCATTATAACGTCTGCACTCACCCTCTGACTGCTTGAACTGGATGCGCTGGTTGATCCGTCCCTACAATAGTCACAAATGCCATGTGCCTAATAATTGGGTTTTGCACCAGTGCCACTCCAATAATCAATTTTAACCCTTTCCCACATATAGTCACTTTCTGACGCCTCTGCAGCAGACAACTTTTGAAAACATCTGTGACAAAAGGAGAAATTGCTCAAAACAAGCAATTTCTCCTTTTGCCACAATGTTTTCAACTCATTTCAATAATTAAACTTTCATTTATAGAGATTTTCCGTATTTTTGGTGATTTCAAATTCGTCGGCTGTAATTTTGCCTTGTGTGGGAAAGGGTTAATTGAATTATTGCATGATAAATACATAATGCGGTCATTCTATATAGAAATATATAATACTGTTCCCTGACCCATCTCCATTACTATAAAAGAACACTTTCTATTGACAATTGGTCAATAAAACTGCACTTGTTAACATATGGGAGCCAATGAAACTATCCATTAACCTGCTAGGACCATTTCACCCTTTGCAAACATACAACAAATCTGATCTGCAACATCCAATTTTGTTGCTAACTTCTAGAAAGAAACATAAAATGTTTCTAAATTTGAGTTGAAAAAATTGCAACATCTGCTTTTGTTGCTAACATTTAAAAAGAAACTTGGACCATTCTAAAAATGCGTTTAAATTATATTAGCAAAAGGAGAAATTGACATAAGAGTAATTTCTGTCATTGCCATAAGAGGAATTTCTGTCATTGCCATAAGAGTAATTACTGTCTTTGCCACAGAATGGTCAAATGTTGTTTGCTGCTGCAGATGAGTCTATATGTTTCTGAGTATAGAACATAGTTAACCCTTTCCCTCATACGACAATTCTGCAGCAGACGACTTTGAACATATTTTGTCAAAAAATAGAAAATCTCCATAATTGAATGGATAACCAGTATGACAAAAAGTGGAAAACATTGTGGCAAAAGAAAAAATTGCTCATTTTGAGCAATTTCTTCTTTTGTCACTATGTTTTCAAAAAGCCGTCTGCTGCACAGGCGTCAGAAAGCGTCTATATGAGGGAAAGGGTTAACCCTTTCCCACATACAATAAATCTGCAGCAGACAACTTTGAGAATATCAAGTCGAAAATATATAATGTGCCTCCCAGTTTCATAAGAGATTTATCATCAGATATTTCCAAAGCAGAAGACCCTATCAATATAATAAGAGGTAAACAGCTTCAACCCTTTCCTACTAATAGACACATTCTGACGCATCTGCAGGAGACGACTTTTGAAAACAGTGTGGCAAAGGGACAAATAATGAGCAATTTCTCCTTTTGTCACACTGTTTTCAACTTTATTCAAGAAACATGTTTTCATTTTTATGAAGTTCTTTCATAGTTTTGCGGAGATATTTTCGAAGACGTCGAATTACGTCTGCTGCAGATTTGTTGCATGTGGGTGAGGGTGAATTACGTCTGCTGCAGATTTGTTGCATGTGGGTGAGGGTGAATTACGTCTGCTGCAGATTTGTTGCATGTGGGTGAGGGTGAATTACGTCTGCTGCAGATTTGTTGCATGTGGGTGAGGGTGAATTACGTCTGCTGCAGATTTGTTGCATGTGGGTGAGGGTGAATTACGTCTGCTGAAGATTTGTTGCATGTGGGTGAGGGTGAATTACGTCTGCTGCAGATTTGTTGCATGTGGGTGAGGGTGAATTACGTCTGCTGCAGATTTGTTGCATGTGGGTGAGGGTGAATTACGTCTGCTGAAGATTTGTTGCATGTGGGTGAGGGTGAATTACGTCTGCTGCAGATTTGTTGCATGTGGGTGAGGGTGAATTACGTCTGCTGCAGATTTGTTGCATGTGGGTGAGGGTGAATTACGTCTGCTGCAGATTTGTTGCATGTGGGTGAGGGTTAAACCCTTTCCCTCATACGACAATTTTGCAGCAGACGACTTTGAACGTATTTTGTCAGAATATAGAAAATCTCTATAATTGAATGGATAATCTATGACAAAAAGTGGAAAACATCGTGACAAAAGGAGAAATTGCACGTTTTGTGCAATTTCTTCTTTTGTCACTATGTTTTAAAAAAGCTGTCTGCTGCAAAGGCGTCAGAAAGCGTCTATATGAGGGAAAGGGTTAAACCCTTTCCCACTTGTAGAAAGCATTTTGGAACATATTGCAGCAGACAACTTTGAAAAACATTTTGGAAACAGGAGAAATTGCTAAAAATATATACTCTAATCTATTAGTGCATGTATTCTTTAACTTACAAAGATTTTATATACTTTTGCCTATATATTTTTTAAGTTGTCTGTATGCTAAACCATTTCCCTCATACAACAATTCTGCGGCAGACGACTTTGAACATATTTTGTCAAAAAATAGAAATTCTCTATTATTGAATTGATATATAACCTATGACTAAAAGTGGAAAACAATGTGGCAAAAGGAGAAATTGCTAGTTCTCAGCAATTTCTACTTTTGTCACTATGTTTTCAAAAAGCTGTCTGCTACAGAGGCTACAGAAAGCATCCATATGAGGGAAAGGGTTAATTTACAAAGATTTTATATACTTTTGCCAAGAAAGTTTCGAAGTTGTCTGTAGGCTTAACCCTTTCCCTTATATAAACGTTTTTTTTATGCTTCTGCAGCAGACAGCTTTTTTGAAAACATAGCGACAAAAGAAGAAATTGCTCAAAACAAGCATTTCTCCTTTTGCCACAATGTTTTCCACTTTTAGTCATAGGTTTTCCATTTAATTATAGAGATGTTCTATTTTTTGACAAAATAATGTTCCAAGTCTTCTGCTGTAGAATTGTCGTATGAGGAAAAGGGTTAATTGTGTTGTATGTGGGAGAGGGTTAAAAGGATTATAGAGTATGACCTTATATGAACTTGATCTAACCTTATTAATTATCCCTTCTTTTTCAAGTATCCTCAGTACTCTAAAAAATTTAATATCTTGTAATGAAGTATTGATCTGTCTGAAATTGAACACTACTCTAAACCATACTTCAATTAAATATCAGAAAAAAAACTATCCATCAATTGCAGGTAAACTTATAATTGTTCTGGACAATATTTCAAGAATTTATTGTCCAATAGTAAGCAAACTTCATTGCTTTACCCTTTTCCTCATATAGACGCTTTCTGACGCCTCTGCAGCAGAAGGCTTTTTGAAAACATAGTGACAAAAGAAGCAATTGCTCAGGTTATCCATTCAATTATAGAGATTTTCTATTTTCGTCTGCTGCAGATTTGTTGTATGAGGGAAAGGATTAAGAAGATTGCCTCTATTCACCATTTTCCTGTTATGGAAGTCTTTAAAGTCATCGCGATCTACCTTGAAAATATATGACAAAAAAGTTAAAATTTTGACATAGAGTTAAACATATCGTTGGGGGAAAAGAGAAATTGCTTGTTTTAACCCTTTCCCTCACATAGATGCTTTCTGACGCCTCTGCAGCAGACGGCTTTTTGATAACATAGTGACAAAAGAAGAAATTACTCAAAATATTTTTCACTTTAAGTCATAGGTTATCTATTCAATTATAGAGATTTTCTATGTTTTGACAAAATATGTTCAAAGTCGTCTGCTGCAGAATTGTCGTATGTGGGAAAGGGTTAAGATACATATCTACAAATCGGATAATTATCCTTTCATAGTTTCGATCATATGAAAGGGAAAGAAATATATTATTGTTATAAAATTTAAAGGTATTTCCTGTTTTTTCAGTTTTAACCCTTTCCACAGACAATTTATTGCGGCTTTACTGCAGACTACTTTTGCAACAATGTTTTCTACTTTTTTAAATAATTACACTATCAATAGTATAAACATATTTCCTCTTTTTTTGCTTAGATCATTTTAAAGTTGTCTGTTGCTGATTTGTTGTATACAGAAAAGGGTTAATTTTTAAATTTTTAATTATAGAGTTTTTTTCCATGTCTTTAACTAAATGTTTATCAATTATCTGTAGCACTGGGGTTATAGATTAAACCTGTCCCATATACAGACGCTTTCTGATGCCAATGCAGCAGACAACTTTTGAAAACATTGTGGCCAAAGGAGAAATTGCTCATTATGAGCAATTTCTCCTTTGGCTACAATGTTTTCAACTTTATTCAATAATAATTAATACTTTCATTTGAAGACAGTTTCCATAGTTTGGCCAAGACTCTTTCAAATTCGTCTGCTGCAGATTTGTCGTATGTGGGAAAGAGTTAAACCTGTCTGAAACTTTAATACCTTGCCCCGATATTCTAGTAACCACATTTACATGAGTCAATCTACAGCTGACAACTTTCAAAATCATTGTGGGAAATGCAGGCCCCGAAACTGTAAGACTACAAAAATGTTCTCTGCACTCAGAAATGAACTCCATGCTCAATATATGGTTGGTCAATTTCGAGATTTAACTTGCTTTTGACCAATTAGATACTTCAGCATAAAGATAACTTTTAGTTTTGGAAGATGGTAACTGAGGTTGAGCAAAAAAAGGAATTGCTATATTTCTACCAACTGCCATAGGAAATTTCTGTTAAGTTAAGAAACAATAATGGCCCTGGATCACTCAATTATGTAGCCATATAAGGCAAAACAACCCCGCCCCCTGGCAACTGTGTTTTCAACCCATTAACACGACCTAAAGGAAATTGGTGCAAGATGATGCAGGGAACATTTCTAAAAAGAATTATTCGATAATTGGCCACATACTTTCGGAGGAGAAGAATTTTCAAGTTTTAACTTAAGCTATATAAGGCAAAACAGCCCACCGCTTTGAAGTCATATTTTTCAACCAATCAACATGGCTTAAAGGAATGTCATAGAAGGGTCACCAATGGCACAAACGTTCACAAGGATGAAGTGGCGTGTCGTGCACAGGACCCAGGCCTGCTCCTCAAATGTCTAGGTCACACTTAGAGGTCAAGGTCAAAATGAGTACTGTTTGATAGGACTGTACCTTGTCCGGCCCGCTTCTCAATCATGCATCATAGGATTACTGGGCACACATGTTCACTATGATGAGGTGACATGTCACACACAAGACCCAGGCCTGTCCCTTAAATGTCAAAGTCACACTTAGAGGTCAAAGGTGAAAAAGAGTACTGTTTTATGCCACTTTCAACAATTTTAAAGTTATATCAAAGTGGTTTTATAAGGTAAGTTACCAGTACAACTGGTACATTTATCCTGACACCAGCAAGTCAGTTGTAATGTTAACCCCACAACCCTGAGCACCAAGTAGGGCAGCATATCGAGGGCTTGGCGTGAAACGGTTGTAACTAAAAACCTATTTTGAAAACCCTGGTTTAGGGGCAATTTTGACCCCTTTGTAAACAATGCAAATTTAGGTGCCATTGCTCAGAACGAGCAATGGCACCTAAATTTCCATTGTTTACCAAGAAAAATGATTTAAAAAAATACCTATTTTAGTTACAACCGTTTCACGCCAAGCCCTCGATATACATGTACTTCCACTTTTAAAGTGTTTGGTATGACCCAGTTGGGGATCAAACTCGCGACATCCTGCACCTCAGGTCCTACCACTACACCACTGAGGCAGTTTCCCCCTTTACCACACAGTTGTCCACTCTATTCAATAACTATACTTTCATTAAAGTTGTCTGGTGCAGATAATTTGTATGCTGGAATTCAACCCTTTCCCACATACAAGAAATCAACCACTGACAACTTTGACAGAAATGTGGATTTGTTCTATAACTAATAGATTATTTACCAAATACAGTTGAAATCATTTTGGCAAAAGAAGAAAATTGCTCATCATGAGCAATTTCTCTTTTGTCACAAAGTTTTCAGAAGTCTTCTGCTGCAAATGCATCAAAATGCATCTATAGGTGGGAGAGAGTTAACCCTTTACCTCATATAGACGCTTTCCGATGCCTCTGTAGCAGACGGCTCTTTGAAAACGTGGCGACAAAAAAAGAAATTGCACAAAAAAGGCAAATTTCCCCTTTTGTCACCATGTTTTCAACTCTTTTCAACTCTATTAAATTATTGTACTTTCATTTAAAGGGAGTTCCCAACTTTCTTCGGGTAAGTTTTCAAAGTAGTCTGCTGCAGATTTGCTGTATGTGGGAAAGAGTTAAAACATAAACATAATAATATCCCACTTCCAAATATTGACAAAAAATGATATGAATAGCTCGACAAACAAAAACTCGGATTTCTGCAAATAAAGGCTAATTGCAGCTCATAAAGAGAGAAAACAACATAATAGGTTTAAATCAATCATAAGTAGGGGTACTGATAAGACAGGGCAGGGCAAGTCCTGTAGAAATTTGAATGATGATATAACCCTTTTCCACTTGTAGACACATTCTGACACATCTGCAGCAGACGTTGAAAAACATTATGACAAAAGTAGAAATTGCTAAAAATGATCAATTTCTTCTTTTGCCAAAATATTTGTTTATTTTTTCAGTAATAATATAATACCTACATTCTTGGTGATATTCTGTGTTTTTGCCAGGATGTTTTAAAATTCATCTGCTGCAGATTTATTGTATGTGGGAAAGGGTTAACCCTTTTCCAGATAGAATCACTGATGCCTCTGTATGATGAAACTACCTTTGAAAACATTTTGGAAAAAGGAGTAATATCTCATGATGAGCAATTTCTCCTTTGGCCTAAAAAATTCAAAAAAAATCTCCTTTTCCCATAATGTTTTCAACTCTTTTCAATAGTTATACATACATTTTCAGAGATTTCCATATTTAGGTCCTTTCCAAATTATGCAGTCACATTTTGGCGCATCTGCAGCAGATGACTTATGAAAAGATTGTGGCAAAAGGAGAAAGTGCTCACAACACTAAAATATTCTATTTTCTATTGATAATCATACTATCAGTAAAAGAGACTTTTCATTATTTGTGCCTAATTGTTTCGAAACTTGTCTGCCGCAGATATGTTGTAAGTTGGAAAAGATTGAAGCAAATTGTTTCAAAGTCATCAATCAAATAAATGGTTAATCCTCCTGACCCTTTCTCTTATGGTAGACTCATTTTAACGCATCTGCAGCAGATGACTTTTTGAAAACATTATGGCAAAAGAAGAAATTGCTGAGCAATTTCTCCTTTTGCCACAATGTTTTCAACTCTTGTCAGTAATGAGCATTTTCTCTTTTTAAGCTACAATGTTTTCAATTATTGTCAATAATTAATCTTTCACTATTTAGAGATATCCCATTTCTTTGCCAAGATGTTTCCAAAGTTGTCTTCTGCAAAATTATTGTATATGGGAAAAGGATAACCAATATAATTCTGATATGCTATAATTGCTATTTGACTCTTCAAACACTTAACCCTTTCCTACATATAGACACTTTCTGACACCTCTACAGCAGACGACTTTTGAAAACAATGTGACAAAAGAAGAAATTGCTCAAAACAAGCAATTTCTCCTTTTGCCACAATGTTTTCAACTCTTTTCAGTAATTAAACCTACATTAATAGAGCTTTTTTGTGTGTTAGCCTAGATACTTTCAAAGTCGTCTGCTGCAGATTTGTTGTTTGTGGGAAAGGGTTTAAACCTCTGAATGAAAGTTCAAATGAAAAATCTAAAATTCTATCAACAAATATAAGAACAGGCAAAGAAGAAAAAAAAATTCTCAGTTTGAATACATCCTCCATTTCTCCAAATATTTTTATAAGTCGTCTGCAGTATATGAACCAATAGTCATTCTCTGTCTGATGAAGTCATGACCTTTCCATACTATAGTCAACTTTCGCAAACAATGTGGGAAATGAAATATGAGCAATTTCCTCCTTTTCCCACAATTGCAATTTTAAAAGTTTGAAAATCAAACATTGAATTTTCCTGATATTACAATTTTTTCTAAATATTTTTTTTGAATTTTTTTTTTACCAAAGAAGAAATAGCTCATAATGTCTTGCCTCAATCGTTTTAAGTCTATTCATTGGTTATACCTACATTTACAGAGATTTTCTATGTTTTTGCTCACATTTGTTTAAAGTCATCTATTGTAGATTTGTTGCATATGGGAAATGATTAACCCCTTTCCCTCATACGACAATTCTGCAGCAGACGACTTTGAACATATTTTTGTCAAAATTAAAAAATCTCTATAATTGAATGGATATATATCCTATTAAAATGACTTAAAGTGGAAAAGATTGTGGCAAAAGGAGAAAAATTTTGCTCGTTTTGAGCAATTTCTTCTTTTGTCACTATGTTTTCAAAAAGCTGTCTGCTGCAGAGGCGTCAGAAAGCGTCTATATGAGGGAAATGGTTTAAGGATATTTCCAGGTTAAATGCATGTTCTTTTAAATTTCAAGGACTTTTTATGAAAGTATTTCTTAAATTCAACACTTCAAAGTCGTCTGCTGCAAATTGGTTGTATGTGGGAAGGGATTAAAAGCCCTCAGCGTAATTCTATAAGAGAATTTAATAACCCTCAAGTGGATTATATACCTTTAAACTAAAACCTGCATGACTTAACCCTTTCCCACATACAAACAAAATCTGCAGCCAACACTTTTGAAAAGACTCAGGCAAAAATATTATTTTGAGTACCCACATCATTCTGAAGGTTCAATTATGAAATTTAGCATTATGGGAAAATGCTCCTTTTCTAGAATTCTGATATACCTCTGGCTTTACTTTGGTAACCATAATTCTAAACTTGCAGGGTTACATCTACAGCGTATTATGACTTTCAAATATATTTTGACAAAAAAGGAAATTGCTCCTTTTGCAACACTGTTTTTAACTTTATTGAATAAATGTACCTATATCAACCCTTATAATTAACCTGCACCTGCTCATTGAAAGTGTGACGGACAGACAGATGGACGGACAGACGCCGGACAAAAAGAAAAGTAATCCCTAAGTGTCACAGTTTTGAAAATGACTTGGACCGGTGCCCTGGGGAAACAAGCTTAACGTAATTATGTCATGTTCGGAAGAAGTTTTGTCTGTGCTTCAAATGGAAGTTTCTTAAAACATTTATGACTTATTGGCAAACAATTCAGTGCCATATCAGACTGCGTGGCTGCCCTTTTTCATCTGGATCTATACTGGTAGCAACATACAACCATTTAGTTATTCCTTTTTCTTGACGATTCATAAATGCCATTGTGACTGACATAACCTATCTTCGCAAAGGGATTATTAGTCTATGCGTAAAGGTAGCCAGTTGTACTGGGGAAATAATGTGAGGAAAACTGGTGTGGGAAAGTCAGGATAAAGACGTTAGATGAACTGGCCGACATATAGCTGAACGTTTTACTCCAATTTATTATTCCACTGTTAAACCTCTTTAAGTGATTAACACTTGATTCTGTTTTACCTGACTCAACTTAATAAGTTTCATTCTAAATATTATATATGTAAAAATATTCGGTCGTCTAACAAACAGACAATTAGTGTTTTCTTTATTACAGTATTTATCAATTAATGGTTTCAAAACAACAATATAAGGTTACAACTAATGTGCCGAGTAACACAGAAACCTACGCAGGTGTTTGCGACAGGAAAATAAGGAAAAAGTTAACAAACAGAAAATTAGTTTTTTTTTTTTATTGCACTAATTATTAATTAATTATTAGAAGAAATAATATAATGAGACTACAAATGAGCCACGTTACGTGAAAATCTACGCATGGTGCGTTTGTGACAAGCAAATAAGTTGATAGTTAAAAAAACTGACAATAATATTATAGTGTTTTCTTTATTGTACTAATTACCAATAAGTGGAAACAACACCACAATGTGACCACAAATGAGTCAGATTTCACAAATGAAGACCCAGATCAACATATGCTTCGTTCAGCACAGTCAGGTCAGGATCGTTCATGTTTACCTTTTTTTTGTGCAAACATTTCAAAAGCTTTTTGAGATTGGGTACAATCACCGACAATCTCTGCAAGCAAATGCTTAATGCCCCGGTCACACATTCACGGATCGTCTTGCCGGATCCACGACGGATGGAAACTCACGGATGACCCCGGAAAATACTATATACGTGGTCCGCTACGGATGCACCACGGTTTGACTACGGGTTTTGACTGATCAACCAAGGATAATGCAGAAAATGGGCTAGATGACAACGGGGAGTGATACGGATTGCTACGGTTTAGTGCGTAATGACACGTGTCACGGCGTATGCACTGCGGATTAACAACGGTTCGCTACGATTTTAGTACGGGTTAGCACGAATTAGAACGGTCTGGCACGGATAAGTACGGACTCTCACGGAGCTCTACAGACCTGCCACGATAAGCAATCCGTATACATAAACTCCCGCGCTCGCTAGTTCATTCCACAACTTTAAAATGCCACCATGAAAGAGAGGAGCAGCAGCAAGCGTCCAACAAATGAAGCCAAGGCCCAGACAACCACACATTCACGGTCTGATGAAGCGAGTAATGTTGGGGAGTTGGCTTTACCCCACCCTTCTTCTGTACGAGAGAAAAGAAAGAGAAAAACCGGCAACAGCCCCTGCTTGATGTCATTCAATGGTTCCAGGAACATGAATTCCTACAAAACAAGGGCCATGCTGACTACAAGCTGACTGAGAGAAAGACCGCCCTCTGGAGAGAAAAAGCACAAGAGCTAGGCATCTGCGACGGTCAGTAAAACAATATACATGTATTCAGTTTTATTATTTTTCGGTTGTGGGAGGGGTGCTTAAAGTGTAGACTTTATTTATTTTACATCGATGCGCCGGGGATGACGTTGTGGTTAACATCCTCTTGATCCATGAGAGGGTTCTGTTCACCAAGATATCTGACCCTCATGATGTTGTGAAGGCACACACAGGCGAGGACTATGGCATGTACTGTATCAGGGTCCTGCAACATGACGGAGAGCAAACACCGGAATCTGTTTGCAAGTATACCAAATGCATTTTCCACAACTCATCTGGCCCTCGAGAGACGGTAGTTGAAGATCCCCTCTCGTCATTGGCAAGACCCTGTCTGGAGAAGGGCTTCATGAGCCAGCTTTTCATGCAAAATGCATCGTCTGCAATGATATAGTAAGACAGCGGTCTGTCATCACCGGGAAGGGGGGGGGGGGGGGGGGGGGGGCTGCTGGTGGGATGCCGATTACACCCCTTTCAAAGGCGTTTTTCAGCTCACACTGGTTCCAACTCTGAGCGTCGGAGCTACCACCTTGTGCACCAATATTCAGAACTATTGAGTGATATCTTTTATAGTTGTAGTTTAGGGAACCACCGTTCTTAGAACACCGTATGGCAACATGTTTGACATCTAGAGTACCGAGAGCATGTGGGAACTGCCATTTTGCAGAAAACTGGTCAGCTATTGCCTGCCACTGTTCATGCTCAGTAGGAGAGTCGATAACATCCTCAGCATATGTTGCAATTATGGTCTCGCATACGTCTCGAACAATACCAGAGATGGTATTGTGCGCCACCCTGAAGCCATACATCAAGGTCCGGTAACTGTCCCCCGTAGCCAGGTATCGCAGGGTGACTGCTAGCATCACTCCAGGTTCGATGAACTGTCTGTATCAGTTAATGTTCTTCATAATCATGCGACCCACTACTTGTAACAGTTCTTGGAACATCCGTAGGTCTATTCTCACAAAGTTCTTGAAAGCAGCTGGATTTTCCACACTCAGTTCAGCCATGAGTGCTTCGTACTGGCCGTGGATGGGTCGTCGGAGGGGCCAGTCCCTGGTCAACCATAGCCCTGGCAGTTTGTGCCATATCAATGTCCAGGTCTAGCCAGTTAAGTGCCAGCCTCAGTTGTTGGTTGTTCATGTTGGTTGTTGTTAGATGTAGACTTCTTGGATGAAACAGATATGAAGTAGGGCCCTAAACTGGAACTATGTATACAGAGGTCTGGTGACAGAACGGTGGTGATACCTATATGACATAATCCATAATACACTATAGTGGACCGTAGTATCACGTAGTATCAAGGAATCCTTGAGAAACCTTGGTAATCCCTACCTATCCCTAATAGAACGTAGTGCAACCGTGCTGATCCGTGACAAATCCGTAACAAACCGTATTGTATCCTTGGCTAATACGTGGTGTAACCGTACAAGTACGTAGTTCACCGTAACTAACCGTACCGATCCTTGGCGATTTGAGTCCGGGGATGTATACTACGAATAAGTACGGTTTATTACGGACTACAACGGATAAGTACGTTCTAATACGGATCAGTTAGGATGTACTACGGTTGTCTGATCCGTGGTGAATTTTTGAACATGTTCAAAAATTGTCACGGATATACAAGTACTACTACGATTGATCCAGGATACAATACGGACAGCTACGGACCACTACAGATTGCCACGAATGATGCCGGATCGTATCCGTGGCTAATCCAGCGTCCAATCCGTGAATGTGTGACCGGGGCATTAAAGTGACTCTGGTTTAGTTATTTCTTTTTCTTGATGATTCATAAATGCCATTGTGACTGACGTGACCTGTTTTCGCCAAGGGATTATTAGTCTATGCGTAAAGTTAGCCAGTTGTCAATACAATCGAGTGCGGCCGTTTTCACAGTTATGGCAACATTCCCGATCGAGACGTGAATAAAATTAACCTCTTGTCAGATACGTGTGACAAATTGAAAAGAACAAAAGGTGAAATACAACTGTGTATATATTTTATCTATTTTTCCGAGTACTCGGTTACTTGAATTACTAACCGATTAATCGAATAACATATGGTTAACCGAGTAACCGATTAATCGCTGACATCCCTAATTAAAATGCAACTGCATGTTGGATTGGTTTAATTAAAGGAATCCATTATAAATACAAAACTAGCTAGAGGGTATGTCGTCTGTCGATATCCAATAACTATCCACAACTTAGCCAAAGCTTTGAAGACAAAAGAACTGTGTCACTGATGGACAGATGAAGAAGGGATACAAGCAACACAAAATTGACGCTAATATATCAGTAATTCACATACTCGCAGATTTTGTAAACAATCCCATGTTGCAAACTTTAACATCTGATAGCAGCATAAACACAGAATTCTTGGATCAGTCTGCACTTTCACCACAGGCGTCCGAGATTTTATTTGAGAAAATATGAAAAAAAACCACCACCATATGCTGTAATAATAATGACCTTAATGTTATCATATGAGAAAATTGGGGGAATCCCACACACAACCGTGTTACTATAAATAGCCACTCTATATGGTTCTATACTTTAATAATAATTTTTATTTTAATACCATATATCATTTATAGAAATACGGTCTCGTGTTGAATTCCCTGAATTTTCTCATAATGATAACATTACGATCATTATTATGACAGCATAATGGACTGTATAGAGAATATTTGTAGTCATTTAACAAGGTATTGTGGGTGTTTTTTTTCTTCTTTAAATTTTCTCAAATTAAAACTTGGGACGCCTGTGCTTTCACAAAATTTGATAAAGGTCTTCCCTGTACATCATTTTTATCATCAAACCCTTTCCCATATACAACAAATCCAGTGCAGAGGACTCGGAAAATATCTAAACAAAAACATGGAATACCTCTATAAATGAAACTAGAACATACACGGAAGATGATAAATACCCCCTAAACAGCACCTTGACCTACGCCATAACTTAATAAGTAAAAGGGCCATACCTCTTTATAATAGCATGCAATTGTAACCACTTTAGGATATAATGCACATCTCCTCTTGGTATAGAAGCTTCATGTAAAATTTTATTGAATTCCACCCAGTGGTTTGCAAGAAATAGGCCGGACAAAAAATATGGCTTCTGACAGACCGACAGACAGACAGACATACAGCCCGACACAGTGACTCCTATATACCCCCTCTTCTTCGAAGGGGGTATAATTATGGATATTGATCAGAGAGAGAAGTAAACATTGTGGCAAAAGCAGCATTGGCTCATAATGAGTACTTCTTCCTATTGCCAAAATGTTTTCAACTCATTTGCTTTAATTTGGGAGTGTAACATTTTAGAAACCCTTGGAGATTGTTTCTGACCATAAAAATATTTCTTTAATATTATGTGAAAAAAGAATGTTGACAGGCCAATAGCTTGAAAAATAACAAGTCAAGTAATAAGTGCACTGCACTTGAACTACAATTTGGCAATTGATTTAACCCCTTTCCTCATATAGACGCTTTCTGATGCCTCTGCAGCAGACGGATTTTTGTAAACATAGTGACAAATGAAGAAATTGCCCAAAACGTGCAATTTCTCCTTTTGCCATAATGTTTTCCACTTTTTGTCATAGGTAATCCATTCAATTATGGAGATTTTCTATTTTTTGACAAAATATATTCAAAGTCGTCTGTTACAGATGCTGTATGAGGAAAAGGGTTAATTTATATTTAGTAGGAAAAGGGTTAACCCTTTCCCTCATATAGACGCTTTCTGACGCCTCTACAGCAGACAGCTTTTTGAAAACATAGTGACAAAAGAAGAAATTGCACAAAACGTGAAATTTCTCCTTTTGCCACAATGTTTTCCACTTTTTGTCATAGGTTATCCATTCAATTATGGAGATTTTCTATGTTTTGACAAAATACGTTCAAAGTCGTCTGCTGCAGAATTGCCGTATGAGGGAAAGGGTTAAGTTATATTTAGTAGGATAAGGGTTAAGAGGGGGCACCACTTACCTGGTTTTCGTTAAGACTGGCTTTATACTGAGCCACGGAAACCAGTAGAGGTAGCTGTACAGAATGAATAGGTTGTAGTAGGGCCTGTCTGCCGTTGTCGCCATAGTTACGTTGTTTATCTTTCAGTTTCATCTGCCTGAAAGGGAAATTGTGGACTTCATAAAAAACAGTAGTTAGTTACTACATCTTGGTACATGATGAGCAGATTTTTCTTTTGCCAAAATGTTTCCAACTTAAGAATTATACTTTCATTTGTGCAGAATTGCTGTAAGAGGGAAAGGGTTGATGAAACAAACTGACATTGACAACAGGTGGCAAGGTATGTAACTCTTTTAAAGATGAAGACTATATGTTTATCAGATTTACTTCCCTTTATTTAGCCAAAACATTATGCAACTGAAAACATTGGTTTCTTTGTTTGAATAGTAATTAACCCTTTCCCTCATACATACGCAGTGTAACGCTTTCTGACACCTCTGCAGCAGACAGCTTTTTGAAAACATAGTGACAAAAGAAGAAATTGCTCAAAACAAGCAATTTCTCCTTTTGCCACAATGTTTACCACTTTTAGTCATATGTCCATTCAATTATAGAGATTTTCTGTTTTTTGACAAAATATGTTCAAAGTCGTCTGCTGCAGAATTTTCGTATGAGGGAAAAGGATTAATCAATTAAGTCATATCAAAAGGTTACCTGGATAAATAACTTGTACTCCCAGATAGTCTACCCGGACTACATGCTTTCCTGTACACCACAAAGGGTAGCCATTTCTATATTTAACCCTTTCCAACTTGCAGTCTCAATTAGATACATCAGCAGCAAACAGCATTTTAGAACATTGTGGCAAACGAAGAAATTGCTCACAATTCTTCCTTGTGACACAGTGTTTCTAACTCTCTTCAAATATTATACATTTATTTATGGAGATTTTCCTTATTTTCGCCTTGTTATTTTCAAAGTCGTCTGTTGAAATTTTGTTGTGTGCTGCTCAAGTGTTATGTCCACAGTTAGACTTCATGTGAATGACATTCTCTAGTACCTAGTACGACTCAGATAACATCTAACCACACAGTGAAAAGAATCTTCAACAAATTTTATACTCGAACAAACTTAAAAAATTAACCAGAAATATTGCTCTGAAAGTATTGTTTCCCCCTTTTTTCAAAATGTTTTTCTATCTCTTTTTCCAGGAGCTTTTAATTTGTATGGGTCTAAAATGGCATCTATGGTTGGCAAAAAGTTTAAACCTTTCCCACAAACAATACATCTGCAGCAGATGACTTCCAGAACAAATAGTAATAAGAGGGCCATGATGGCCCTGGATCAGTCACCTGATTTTTCTTTTTTTTCAGTTTAGCCATATTCACCCTAGGAACATTTCTACAAAATTATTTTAAAATCGGCCTGACACTTTCGGAGGAGAAGATTTTTATGTTTTCACTATATAGCCATATAAGGCAAAATAGCCCCGCCCCCTGGCGGCCATGCTTTTTGGCCAATCAACATGGCTTGAAGGAATCTGATAGTGGGTCACTTAAGGAACAGTTCTACAAAATTATTTGAAAATCAGCCTGACACTTTCGGAGGAGAAGATTTTTTAATTTTTCACTATAGCCATATAAGGCAAAATAGGCCTGCCTCCTGGCGGCCATGTTTTTCGACCAATCAAAATGGCTAGGAGGAATCTGATAGAGGGTCATCCAAGAAACATTTCTTCAACATTATTTAAAAATCTGCCTACCAGTTTAGGAGAAAAAGAATTTTGAAGTTTTTTTCGTTTCGTTGCCATGGAAACAAGAATTCTACATGGATCCAAAAAATTTGAAGGAATTCTGGTGAGATCATTGAGAGAATGTAAAGTTTCAACCAAATTGACCAAATAGTTGCTGAGGAGAAGATGTTGATGGATGCACGGCGCACATTTTTAAAGGACAAAAGGCGAGCACAATAACATTCTATAGTTATTGAATAGAGTTGAAAGTCATCTGCTGCAGATGTTGTCAAAATGCATCTGCATGGTCTGCAGTGTTTAACCCTTTCCCACACACAACAAATCTGCAGCAGACAACTTTGAAAACAGTGACAAAAACCTGATAAATCTCCATTAATTTTTAAATAAAGTTGAACATCATGAGCAATTTCACCTTTGGCCACAATGTTTTCAAAGATCGTCTGCTGCTATTGCGTCAAAATGCGTCTGCAGGTGGGAAAGGGTTAAATTATTTTATAAATTACAAACAAGACATTTCTATTGTGTGTATCATAACAGGTAAAAGTTAGAAAAGTCAGGTAGATATGATGTACATGTACATGCATAAGGAATCAACTCCAAAACTTCCAAGTCCAATTATGTTTCTTTTATTATTATGGTCGTCTTTTGCTTATAACCCAATTATGGCAAATGGAGAAATTATTTCTCATCATGAACAGTATCTCCTTTTGCCACAATGTTATCAAATCTATTCATTCAGTAATCATATATATATCATACTTTTCATAATATCGAGCCCCGGTAGCTCAATCGGTAGCAATGCGGGCTGTCAGTCCAGGGGTTGTGAGTTTGAACCCCAGCTCAACTAACATTCTCTCGGTCGTTTGACAAAAGTCACTGTGACAAGCGTCATTTGTCTTCCACCAATGGGCTTACAGTCTATGTGGAAAAGCAGCCAGTTGCTTAGCAAAATGTTTGTGTGGAGTACTGGTGTGAGAAAGCAAGGAAAAACATGAGTCCGTGAACTGGTCGCCGTGATATGACTGAAAAATTGTTGAAAACGGCATTTAGCCCCAATCAATCAATCAATCAAACATAATATCATTGCCTAGATGCTTTGAAAATATTTTGATCTATTTGCGAAATGGCTAATACGGACTTGTTCTGCTATATGAAGAAAGAAACATATAGAGAATTTTGATATTTGGTTAAGGATTAGATAAAATACCTTTATATCCCTTGTAAGCTGCTATGCTCATGAAAAAGTCACTTTTGTGACTGATAAAGTATCAATTTAAACACTGAAGTGACATCCCACGTTGATCTTACCCTTTACACTATTAGAACATTTACACAGATGTTTGGTTTGTTTGATGTTTTATGTCACTTTCACCAATTTGTTCAGTTATATCAATGTGTTTCCTTTGAAAGTTTAACCCTTTCCCTTTTACGACAATTCTGCAGCATATTTTTAAAAAAAATAGAAAATCTCTTTAATTGAATGGATAACCTAGCTATGACTTAAAGTAGAAAACATTTTGACAAGAGGAGAAATTGCTCGTTTTGAGCAATTTCTTCTTTTGTCACTATGTTTTCAATTAGCCGTCTGCTGCAGAGGAGGCAGAAAGCGTCAATATGAGGGAAAGGGTTAATACGGGTCATAATGAGCAATTTCTCCTTTTGCCACAACGTTTTCAACTCTATTCAATAAAAACACTTTCATTTATATATGATAGAGAGTTTTCATATTTTTGACTTCATGTTTTTCAAAGTCGTCTGCTACAGATTTGTCGCATACATGTGGGATAAGGTTAATCAGTGACAGTCTTACAATATATTGCGTCGCAGCACGACGGTCATGGTGGAGTGCTCTTGGGCAAGGCACATTTTCTAGCCAAGTACTGGTTTGTTTACCCAGGGATCATGAATAAGTGAACTGTCGCCGTGATATAACTGAAATAATGTTGAAAGCGGCGTAAAACCCCATTAAAACAAATACAATATATTGTACTCAGACACGTACACAGATGCTCAGCAGCAATGCTAGCCTAGATCCCCTCTTTAACTCTTTCCCACGTAAAGACACTTTCTAAGGCCTCTGCTGCAGACGACTTTTGAAAACATTGTGTCAAAAGAAGAAATTGCTCAAATGAGCATTTTCTCCTTTTGCCACAATGTTTTCAATTTTTTTCAGTAAATATACCCTCATTTATAGGAAATTTCTATATTTTTGCCAAGATGTCTTCAAAGTCGTCTGCTGCAGATTTGCTGTATGTGGGACAGGGTTAATGCATTGCATTGGGATATTAAATTTGTTTGATCCTTTCACTCATACAGACAACTTTCACAACAGATGACTTTTGAAAACCTTGTGACAAAGAGACTTGGAGAAATTGTTCAAAACCAAGCAATTTCTCCTTTTGCCACAATGTTTTAAACTCTATTCAATAAATATTCTTTTATTTAACCCTTTACCTCATATGACAATTCTGCACCAGACGACTTTGAATATTTTTTATCAAAAAATAGAAAATCTCTATAATTAAATGAATAACCTAAACTAAAAGAGGACTAAAAGAGGAAAACATTGTGGCAAAAGGAGAAATTGCTCGATTTGAGCAATTTCTTATTTTGTCACTATGTTTTCAAAAAGCCGTCTGCTGCAGAGGCATCAGAAAGCGTCTATATGAGGGTTAAAGGGTTAAAAAGATCGGCCACATATTTGTAGGCATGTTTTTCAACATGGTCTCCTGCAGATTTGCTGTATTTGGGAAAAGGATAAAATTACACACCAGCTAAGGGTGGTGATGATAGAAGTGTCAATAGTTTTTATACTGTTATGATCCACTTCCTAAACCCTTTCCCGCATACACCAAATCTGCAGCAGATGACTTTGAAAACAAAGTGACAAAAACCTGAAAACCTGAAAAATCTCCATAAAAAATAGCTTAATTGATAGATAAAGTTGAAAATATTGTGGCCAAAGGAGAAATTGCTCATCAACAGTTGAACTTTGGCCACAATGTTTTCAAAAGTCGTCTGCTGCTATTGAATCAAAATGAGTCTGCAGGTGGGAAAGGGATAAATAAAATTATACAAATTTAAATAAGTTCATAAATTGATGTAAAACAGCATAATGTTCATTTTGATAATTTTCTCATTTCGTTATGTCGGGTTATAATTTATGTCAAATACCTCCATGTGGGAAAGGATTGATTGATTGATTGGGGTTTAACGCCTTTTTTAACAATTTCTCAGTCATATCACGGCGACCAGTTCACCTACTCATGCATTTCCTGGTTTTCTAACACCAGTACTCCACACAACAATCTTCCCAAGCAACTGGCTGCTTTTCCACATGGACTTAGCCCATTGATGGAAGACGAATGACGCATGTCGCATTGACTTTTGTCAATCGTCGGAAAGAAAGTTGGCCGAGCCGGGATTCAAACTCACAACCCCTGGATATGTGGGAAAGGAATAACCCAGTATCCTTATAATTTCAGAATTGGCTTCTTTATAACCATCTGGAGCAAATAACGCAATAATCTAAAACGTTACATTGATTGATTGGGGTTTAATGCCGTTTTCAACCATTTTTCAGTCATATCACGGCGGCTAGTTCACTTACTCATGTATTTTCTGGCTTTCTCACACCTAAGTACTCTACACAACATTCTTTCCAAGCAACTGGCTGCTTTTCCACACAGACTGTTAGTCCATATAATTTGGTGGATTTGTTTTGTTGGGGTTTTACGTGGGAAAGAGTTAAAGAGGGGATCTAGGCTAGCATTGCTGCTGAGCGTCTGTGTACGTGTCTTAGTACAATGTATTGTATTTGTTTTAATGGGTTTTTACGCCGCTTTCAACATTATTTCAGTTATATCACGGCAACAGTTCATTTATTCATGATCCCAGGGTAAACAAACCAGTACTAGACTAGAAAATGTGCCTTGCCCAAGGGCACTCCACCATGACCGTCGTGTGCATTGGTGGAAGATGAATGACGCTTGTCACAGTGACTTTTGTCTAATGACAGAAAGAATGTTGGCCCAGCTGGGGTTCAAATTGAAAACCCCTGGATTGACAGCTTGTGTCGCTACCGGGGCTCAGCCCTAAGAAGTTAGAAGCTAAATTTTGATAAAGAGTTGAAAATATTGATCAATTTTCCCAAATCCAATTTGCAGACACATTTGATGCACCTGCAGCAGAAGGTCATTTGAAAAATTGTTGTGGCAAAAGAAGGTATTGCTCATTAACCCTTTCCCTCATATAGACGCTTTCTGACGCCTCTGCAGCAGACAGCTTTTTGAAAACATAGTGACAAAAGAAGAAATTGCACAAAACGTGCAATTTCTCCATTTGCCACAATGTTTTCCACTTTTTGTCATAGGTTATCCATGATTCAATTATAGAGATTTTCTATTTTTTGACAAAATATGTTCCAAGTCGTCTGCTGCAGAATTGTTGTTTGAGGGAAAGGGTCACTAAATGAGCACTTTCATCTTTTTGTCACAATGTTTCCAACTCTATTCAATTAGTATACCCTCATTTAACCCTTTCACGCATCTGCAGCAGACGACTTTTGAAAATGTCTAGGCAAAAGCACAGAAAATCCCTTTTAACCCTTTCCCTCATACGACAATTCTGCAGCAGACGACTTTGAACGTATTTTGTCAAAACATGGAAAATCTCCATAATTGAATGGATAACCTATGACAAAAAGTGGAAAACATTGTGGCAAAAGGAGAAATTGCACGTTTTGTGCAATTTCTTCTTTTGTCACTATGTTTTCAAAAAGCTGTCTGCTGCAGAGGCGTCAGAAAGCGTCTATATGAGGGAAAGGGTTAACGAAAGAACAATAATTGAATGGAGTTGAAAACATGGTGACAAAAGGAGAAATTGCTTTTTTTTTAGCAATTTCTTCTTTTGTTGCCATGTTTTCGAAAATCTGTCTGCTGCAGAGGCGTCAGAAAGCATTTATATGAGGAGAAGGGTTAAAGGATTTGCCATATTCATTCCTAGATATTTTCGAAGAAGTCTGCTGCAGAATTGTTGTATGTGGGAAAGGGTTATCATGGAAGGGGATCATCCTTTTCCAACAAACAATATATCTGCAGCAGATGACTTTGAAATCATATATATATGCAAACATATGGGAAATATCTATGAATGAAAGATTAATTGATAATTGATTCAAAACATTGTGACAAAAGGAGAGTGAGTAATTTCTCCTTTTGCCACAATGTTAGCAAAAGTGGTCTGCTGGAGATATGACAAAATGTGTCTGCAAGTGAGAAAGGGTTTACACAAACACATAGGCTTTAAAGTTTTATAAAAAGAAAACAGGATCATGAAGAGATATACAACCCTCTTCAAAGCTGCACCAATATGTCATCCAAAAAGAGGTTACCTCTAAGACATTTTTAACCCTTTCCCTCATACCACTAATCTGCAGCAGACAACTTTGGAACTCCCTTTAAATGAAAGTACAATCATTAAATAGAAGTGAAAACATGGTGACAAAAGGAGAAATTATTTGTTTTGAGCAATTTCTTCTTTTGTCGCCATGTTTTCAAAATGCCGTCTGCTGCAGTGGCGTCCGAAAGCGTCTATATGAGGGAAAGGGTTAACTGTTTCTCACAAATAGATACATTCTGATGCTTCTGTAGCAGGCATCTTTTAGAAACATGTTGGAAAAAGGAGAAATTGCTCATGATGACCAATATCTCCTTTTGTCCCTATGTTTTAAAGTTTAAACTCTTTTTAATATCATAATTATTATTCACAAACCTACCAAGATATTTTCATAAGTTTTCTGATGCAGATTTGTTTAAAGTTGGAATGGGATAACATCTTCCATCATACAACAAATCTGTAGCAGACCACGTTGATTAAAAAAAAATCGATAAAAACGTGTTGAAAATCTCTTAAAATGAAAGTATACTTTTTGAGACAAATTGATATATATATATATACTGTGACAGAAGGCAGAGGTCCAGATAAGGAGGGGTATGCAGCTCTTTTTCCCACAATTTCTCTCTTGTTATTCAAGCTAACCCTATGTTGTGGGTACTCAAAAGAATTGTCTCACTGAGATGATTCTTTTGAGTACCCACAACATAGGGTTAAAGGGTCAAATAAGGATATTAGAACAATCAAAACGCCCCTTATCTAGAGCTCTGAGAAGGCAAAAATTTAAGTGACAACATTATCAACAGTTGTCTGCTTCAGACCTATGTCTGCATTCTGGAAACGGAAGAAAGAAACATGGCAATGCCAATATAACCAGGTTGTCATCACTTTCTGATATACGACCATGACCCTGTGATGAAACCCTCATGTCAAAGAACGTAGATCTCATCCTTACATTTTGTAGCTGTCTTTACAGGAGGTTTAATCACATAATAATTATTAACCATATCCCATATATACAGACGCGTTCTAACGCTTCTGCAACAGACACATTTTAAAACATTGTGACAAATATATGTGTTTGTTTGGAGTTTAACGCCGCTTTCAACAGCTTTGGTCATATCACTGCGGTCAGTGCACCTACCCATGTTTTCCTGGCTTTCCCACACCAGTACTTACACAACATTCTTTCGAAGCCACTGACTACTTTCTCACATAGATCAGCGGTGAGAGGCAATGGAAAAATCGCCCGAAAGAATGTCGCCGGAGTGACAAATAGACAAAACTTGTTCAGCTTGATTAAACGAGAGGCCCATAAGGGCCTATGCTCTACTGGGATGGTTCTTTGGTCATTTTCAATCCAGAGCATGTATGTATGGTGAAGATCGGATAGTAAATGGAGGCTAATTTATGTTCACAAGCTGTATTATAGCAATTTTGACAATTTCAAGGGCCATAATCCAGTCTTGCATGGGCACATCTGGCTGATTTTCAAAAGGAACCGAGCTCTCATGAATATTTAACTACTATCTAAGTTTAGTGAAGATCAGATAGTAAATGGAGCATCTATTGTGTTCACAAGCTCTATTATAGCAATTTTGACCATTACAAGGTCCATAATCTAGTCTTGCATGCGGATCTCTCTGGTTTGCGAAAGGAACTGAGCTCTCATGGATATCTAACTACTGTATAAGAAGATTTTATTGCATTCCCAAGCAATTGTTTACGAACGCACGGATGACGGACACAACATGGCATAAGCTCTTCTGGCCTTAGCTAAAAATGATACATTCATCATAACATGATACATTCATCATAACAGATTTTTCCATTTTTACCTAGGTGCTTTTAATGTTGTCTGCTGCAGATTTGTTATACATGTGGGATAGGATTAATGATTAATTTACCTTTTCTTTTTAAATGTCATTGGTAGTTTTTGGCTCATCTTAAGTTGTATCCATCTTTTTTCAAGACACTGTTTCATTGGTTAAAAAGCTGAACCAATCTGCTTCTTTATCTGGCGAAACGGGATACAGTCTGAAACAAAGGTCAAAGGTCAACGGTGATTTATTATTATTACCCTTTCCCACATACATACCTCTTTCTGATGCCTCTGCTAAAGACAAATTTTAGAAATATTGTAGCAAAAGGAAAAATTGCTCCTGATGCTACAATGTTTTCAACTCTTTTCAATGAATATACATTTTTTGCAACTTTCTTTCCGACGATTGACAATTGTCAATGCGACATGCGTCATTTGTCTTCCACCAATGGACTAAGTCTATGTGGAAAAGCAGCCAGTTGCTTGGGAAGATTGTTGTGTGGAGTACTGGTGTGAGAAAACCAGGAAATGCATGAGTAGGTGAACTGGCCGCCGTGATATGACTGAGAAATTGTTCAAAACGGCATTAAACCCCAATCGATCAAATCAAATCAATTCATTAATTTTTGCTACATGTTTTCAAGGTCGTCTGCTGCAGATTTGTTGTATGTGGGAACAGATTCATCTGTAGCCCGATTCATCCAAATTGAAAGCCTCTGAAGGTAAACGAAGTAACACAGTTAAAACTATTGTTAGAAAAGGAGAAATAGCTATACTTGCATGAACAATACCTTTTTTCCGAATTATTTTTTAAGAGCGATCTGTCTGTTTCAGGAAATCAATCAATTCTGAAGGATTTTGACGGTTCATTTGAAAGATTGGAGATTAACATTTCAGCTATATCATGATAGTCTGTATGACTTCACTGTATCCATGAATGTGTTTGTAACTTGCTTTGTTTGTAACTTGCTTTTTTGCACTCCCGATAACATTCTTCACAAGCAACTTGCCCGTCTTCCCACATTGGCATTTAAGCCCATTGGTTGAGGACAAACTGATTTTTTGCCGTGGAGTCATACAAAAAAAATGCATGCAAAGCAGGCATTTAATCTCAAGACCCCTACATGTATAAACTCAATATAGACTGAGCTGTTGCAACTGAATTAAAGATATTTAAACGTTTCCCTCATATAGATGCTTTCTGACGCCTCTGCAGCAGACAGCTTTTTGAAAACATAGTTAGTGACATAGGCAGAAATGAGAAATTCCTCCTTTTGCCACAATGTTTTTCACTTTTAGTCATAGGTTATCCATTCAATTATAGAGATTTTCTATTTTTTGACAAAAATTATTCAAAGTAGTCTGCTGCAGAATTGTCATTTGAGGGAAAGGGTTAAATAAAAGAATATTTATTGAATAGAGTTTAAAACATTGTGGCAAAAGGAGACATTTTTTAACAAAGTATGTTTAAAGTCGTATGCTGCAGATTTGTTGTATGAGGGAAAGACTTAACATTTTCCAAAAGAAACATAGAAACCTTTGCACACATAGATTTGCAACAAACAATTTTTAGAAAGATCTCTATAATTGTAGGTTATAATTACTGAAAATAGTTGAAAACATTGTGGCAAAAGGAGAAATTGCTTGCTTTGAGCAATTTCTAAATTTTGTCATAATTATTTTTATAAAGCTGCAGATGCGTCAAAATTTGTCTTTAGGTAGGAAAGGGTTAGTACTTGTGGTAAACCTTTATTCTGAAGCATAATTGAAAATTACAAACTTCATCAAAACCGGTGTGATCGAATTACAGACCTAATAAATAGACGTGGAATAGAATTAATTACAAACTGAATAAAGTAAATTAAATCCTTATGCCTAAAGAACTTTAACCCTTAAATTATCTTTAATCCTTTCCCACTTACAACACATCTGCAGCAGACGACTTTGAAATCATCTAGACAAAAATATGGAAAATCTCTATAAACGAAAGTATTGTTATTTAATCAAGTTGAAAACATTTTGGCAAATGGAGAAATTGCTCATTATGAGCTCATTATATATGAGCAATTTCTCCATTTACCACAATGTTTTCAAAAGTCGTCTTCTGCAGAGGCGTTAGAAAGTGTCTGTATGTGAGAAGATAGCACTATCTTGTCAAGGAGAAAAAAATATTAGATTAATTTTCCACTTTTAACCCCTATCCTCATATAAACGCTTTCTGACGCCTCTGCAGCAGACAACTTTATGAAAACATGGCAACAAAAGAAGAAAATGCTCAAAACGAGCAATTTCTCCCTTTGTCTCCATGTTTTCACCTCTATTCAATTATTGTTCTATCCTTTTATGGGATTTTCTGTGTTTTTGCCTTGACATTTTCAATGTAGCCTGCTGCGCATTTGTTGTATGTGGGAAAGGGTTGAAAATACTTTCCCTGTATCAGGGAAAGGGTTAACCTTTTCCCATTTACAGACACATTTGGATGCATCTGCAACAGATGACTTTTGAAAACAGTTTGGGTAAAGTAGAAATTGTTCATGATGATCGTCCTTCTGCCTCAATCTTTTGTTTTCTATTTAAAGTCTGTAGTAAATTTGATGCATGTGGAGGACCGTGCGCTCGACTATTTCAACGCTTTTTAGTTTAAGGATTTCATAGTTGTGTGGAGGAATCCGCTGTGGTCGAGTGGTTAGCGTCGGGAATTTCGAAACCGGGTGTCCCGGGTTCGATCCCCAGTCGCGGCACTACGGTCATGGTGGAGTGACCTTGGGCAAGGCACATTTTCTAGCCTAGTACTGGTTTGTTTACCCAGGGATCAAGAATAATTAAATTTAATTGCGCGCTAAATGACCTTAGCTGTTGATGCGCCATAAAACAATATACATTCCCATTCATAGTTGTGTGTGAAACATATATATATGTAACAGTGATATCAAACTAATGGTTTTATAAAGTTTCAATGCAATATATCAAGTAGGTGGTGAGATATGGACTCTAATGTAGATGCACGCAAAACATTAACCAGAATTTCTAAGTAAAAAAACGGCCATAATTTTCACTATCAGTCAATTTGCCGTTTGTTTCGACAGAGATCGCGATTTTGAATGGATCCTATTTATAAGATCATCATAATATATGTGGAAAGGTTTCAAGCTACAAGTGAAGAAGGTTGTGCGTAGTACCGGAGCAAGAAAGTCAGAAAATGCAGGATTAGGTTAACTGACCACAATGATATGTATAATGAACAAGAGACCCATTATAGCTCCCATGCCACTAGGCAAAGGTTATAACACTAAAATGTTCTAAATTTATCATTAAGTAATCTCGTTTAAGGTAACTAAAGGAACATTTCTACAAAATAAGTTGAAAATAGGCCACAGTTTAAGAGTTTTGGTTTAGACCCCCCCCCCCCCCCCCCCCACACACACACACACACAAATAATATGCAGGACAGAGTTATGTTACTTGATTATTTACATATAAAGTTTCAATGCAATGCATCAAGTAATTACTGAGATATGAACTCTTTATTTCAGTTGCACGCACAACTTTAACCAGAATTTCTGAGTAAAAAAGGGCCATAGCTTGCATTAAATGCAGAACTTGATAATTTACATAGGTGTGATAGTTGGGAAGGGTATCAATGCAATGCATTAAATAAGTAATTACTGAGATTTACTGACGGTAAGGCCGGTTTGTTGGCAATTTGACCTTGAAAAATCGATAAACCAAGGTCAAGGTCAAAGTAACCATAGAAATCAATAGAACTTGTTACTGGTTACCTTCAGGCAAAGTTTCAAGTTTGTAACCCTTTCCAGTGCTGATCTGATCTGTATGTGGGAAAGGGAAGGACACTCCCAATGCAGTGAACAAAAAACTAAATGCCAATGGAGAAATTCATGTGTTTACCCTTTCCCACAATGACATACAACACGCTTGCAGTAGACAACTTTGAAAACATCTATACACACACAAATAAAGGATATCTCTAGAAAAGGAAGCATAAGCCTTTTGTCACAATGTTTCCATGAGTTGTCTGCTATACGGAGGCGTCAAAACGCGTCCGTATGTTGGAAAGAGTTAACTTAAGGAATAAATCATTTCAAGAGAATCAGTAATTACAAAAAATCCTCTTCTTGCTAGATCATTAAGCAACCTTAACCGTTTCCCTCATACGACAATTCTGCAGCAGACGACTCTGAACATATTCTGTCAAAAAATAGAAAATATCTATAATTGAATGGATAACCTATGACCTATGACTAAAAGAGAAAAATATTGTGGCAAAAGGAGAAATTGCTTGTTTTGAGCAATTTCTTCTTTTGTCACTATGTTTTCAAAAAGCCATCTGCTGCAGAAGCGTCAGAAAGCATCTATATGAGGGAAAGGGTTAAAAGCGTCTAGGCAAAATCATGGAAAACATATAATATTTATGTGAATGAATGTTTAATTATAGAACAGAGTTGAAAACAGTGTGGCAAATGGAAATATTGCTCATCATAAGCAATTTCTCCTTTTTTCACAATGTTTTCAAAAGATGTCTGCTGCAAAAGCGTAAGTAAGTTTCTGTATATGGGTAAGGATTAAGATAAAGCTATATAATCCATAAAAACAAAATAAATCATCTTACCGGTAACTAAAAAATCCTTATATATAGCATTGTTTCTCCTTCACTGATATAGTAACAACTTCACATAAATATAAATCAATCCTTCCTATACCTATCATCTCAATAAAGGTGTTAACAAGAACTGGTGTACAGTACTGAAAATCAGAAAATATCCAAGTTCAAAATGTACTGAACTGAACATCAGAACGTATGATCAGGCTACAGCATAATTTGCATTGTTTCAACTTCACCTTTTGTAAAAAAAAAATCACGAAGAATTATCATCTCAATAAAGGTGCTAACAAGAATATGTACAGTACTGACAATCAGAAAATATACAAGTTTAAAATGTACAGAACTGAACATCATTATAATACTTTCATATTTTTTTGGTGTTTTATGCAGCTTTCAACAATTTTTCCGTTTCCTGGGTAAGTCACCAGGACTACTGGTTTATTTATCCTGAAATCAGCGAGACACCATCCTCACAGTCCTGAGCGCCAAGGAGGGAAAGCCACTAGTTCCTACCTTTTTAAAAATCTTTGGTATGACCCGGCCGGGGATTGAACACAAACCTACCACACTAGAGCTGACACTAGCCCACAGTCAAACCTGTGCTAAAGACCACCTTTGTATAGCAATTCCCTGTGTATAGCAACCACAATTTTAATTTCCCAATTAACTCATTTTCTGCACAAATGACCCTGTAATTAAAGACCACCTGTGATCAGAGACCAGATAGATGTCTTCCCATGGGTGGTCTTTAAACACAGGGTGGACTGCACATATCCTTTACCATGATAGACAGCTTTTTTTTTAAATGTTAAACATGCCTTTACTAAATTATAAAGACTTATAGAACAAATGACCCAGTAATTAAAGACCACCTGTGAACAGAGACCAGATATATGTCTTCCAAAGGGTGGTCTTTAAACACAGGTTGGACTGTACATATCCTTAACCCTGATAGACAGCTATTTTTGAAATGTTAAACATGCCTAAAGTTACTAAATTATAAAGACTTACAG
>JASEVX010000013.1:50286836-50310026 GCA_031761405.1 Serripes groenlandicus
CTTTCCTTTGAAGTTTGGTTGATATTACTTTAGGAGGAGATGTCGTTTGAAGCTAGCAGTTCCTAAAAAAACTTTTTGATGCCACCTGGCAGCTACCTTTTCACCAAGGTTAATGAATGGCTTGAACAAATTATGTACAGTACTTTAATATAAAGATATTTTCCATATTTTTCTCCACAAAGTCTTCTGCTGATAATTTTTTTGTTGTATACATTTAGGAAAGAGTTTATAAGAATGGAATCTAGAAGTTTTGTCATTTTACCCCTTTTCTGATGCCGTCTAGTTGCCATGCTTTTCAACCATTCAATATGGCTTGATCAAATTTTGTAGAGAGTCACTCAAGGAACATTTCTATGAAATTATCTTGGAATTGGACAAGCAGATTCAGAGAAGGAGAATTTTAAAGCTATAGCATTTTTCTAACTTTCTGATGCCGCAGCATCCAAAGTTCTGTATAGAATTTATATCTTTGAACACTTTTGAAAGAGGACCTCCAATATAACATTCCTATTTAGTTTGGCTTAAATTGGTCCAGTAGATAAGGAGGAGTGGTCATTTGAAGCTAAAATAATTTTACCCCTTTTCTAAGGCCACCTGTATTCTTTGTCTTTCAACCATGCATTAGCGCTTAGAAAAATTATGTAAAGGGTGACTACAAGAACATTTCTACACATTTATCTTGAAATCAGACTAGCACTTTCATTTGTTTTGTCATTAAATTGCCCCTTTTATGAATCCGCCTGGCTGCCATGTTTTTCAACAAATCAATCAGGCTTGAGTGACTTTTGTAGAGGGTCACAGAATGAACATTTCGAGGGCTTGGCATGAAACAGTTGTAACTAAAAACCTATTTTGAAAACCCTTGTTTCGGGGCAATTTTGTCCCCTTTGTAAACAATGCAAATTTAGATGCCATTGCTCAGAACGATCAATGGCACCTAAATTTCCATTGTTTACCATTGTTTAAGAAAAAAAGAGTTAACGCTTATAAAGACTTTATGGCGAGGTGATAAACCTTGGTAAAAAAAAAATAGCAATTTTAGTTACAACCGTTTCACACCAAGCCCTTGATTTCTATCACAAGCGGATTCAAAGGAGAAAAATGTTAAAGATTGGCAATTTTCATCCATTTCTGGTGATGCTTCAGCAACCAGTTATTCATAGAATTAAAATCTTTGAACAATTTTGAATGAAGACCACCAGAGCATCATTCCAGTGAAAGTTGGTTGAAATTGGTCCAGTGATTTAAGAGTAGATGTTCTTTAACCCTTTCCCTCATATAGACGCTTTCTGACGCCTCTGCAGCAGACGGCTTTTTGAAAACATAGTGACAAAAGAAGAAATTGCACAAAATGTGCAATTTCTCCTTTTGCCACAATGTTTTCCACTTTTTGTCATAGGTTATCAATTCAATTATGGAGATTTTCTAAGTTTTAACAAAATATGTTCAAAGTCGTCTGCTGCAGAATTGTCGTATTCATGAGGGAAAGGGTTAAAGCTTAACCGATTCCCACATATAGATGCTTTCTCAGACGCATCTACAGCAGACGACTTTTTGAAAGTATTATGACAAAAGAAGAAATTGCCCAAAACAAGCAATTTCTCCTTTTGTCACAATATTTATAACTCTATTCAATATTTAAACTTTCATTTATAGAGATTTAACATATTTTGCGTCCAGATGATTTCAAAATTGTCTGCTGCAGTTTTGTTGTATGTTGGAAAGTGTTAAAGTAAATGACGATTAACAACTGTAGACGGACAGAGATTAATCAGAAAAGATCACCTCAAGTCTTCGGCTCAGGCTAGAGTCTTTCGCTCAGGTGATGGAAAACTTGAAATTAAAGTTTTGATGGTTAACTGTTTTTTGTCCACTTGTATTTTTTACATCAATAGTGAAACGAGTTCTTAAACCGTATAGTAAGTTATAACCCTTTCCACCATACAACAAATCTGCAGCAGACGACTTTGAAGACGAAAACAAAAACCTGAAAAATATCGATAACAGATAGCTTTTAAAATTATTTAATAAAGTTGAAAACAATGCGGCCAAAGGAGAAATTGGTCTTCATGAGCAATTTTTCCTTTGGCCACAATGTTTTCAAAAGTCGTCCGAGCTGCTATTAAGCCAAAATGTGTCTACATACATGTGGGAAAGGGTTAAAACTTATAGCATGCCTTTCCCACATACAACAAATCTACAGAACTTGACCTTGAAAACACCTTGTCAAAAATATCAAACATTCTATAAATAAAAGTATAGTAATTGAATATCTTTCTAGAGTAAAAAAACATAATGTGGCAAAAGGAGAAAATGCTCATTATGAGCAATTCCTGTCTTTGCCACAATGTTTTTAAAGGTTGTCTGCTGCAGAGGCGTCAGAAAGTGCCTGTATGTAGAAAAGGATAACTGTCACGATAACTGCTTCAGATTAACCCTTTCCCTCATATAGACGCTTTCTGACGCCTCTGCAGCAGACAGTTTTATGAAAACATAGTGACAAAAGAAGAAATTGCTCAAAACAAGCAATTTCTCCTTTTGACTCAATGTTTTCCACTTTTAGTCATAGGTTATCCATTCATTTTCTATTTTTTGACAAAATATGTTCAAAGTCGTCTGCTGCAAATTTGTTGTATGAGGGAAAGAAGTAAGGGACATAGGAGTGAACAATCCTTGCTTTAAACCTTGGGAGAACTCTTTTCTTGCACTGGTGTGAGAAAGTCAAGAAACATATCATGATCAAACCACTCAATATTTTATCCTATTATTAACCCTTTCCCTCATATAGACGCTTTCTGAAAACATAGTGACAAAAGAAGAAATTGCACAAAACGTGCAATTTCTCTTTTTGCCACAATGTTTTCCACTTTTTGTCATAGGTTATCCATTCAATTATGGAGATTTTCAATTTTTTGACAAAATACGTTCAAAGTCGTCTGCTGCAGAATTGTCGTATGAGGGAAAGGGTTAATGAACCAACCTACAAATCAAGTATTCTTTAGCAGTATCAAAACTGATAGGTAATCCTCATTTGGGTCCCAAATAGAAAAAATAACCAAAAAATATGCCTTTGCATCTGATATCTATATATCCTATAAACTTCATGTGGAATTAGAAACATATTTACCAAGTAAGCATCATCTATGTTAGACTCAGACTTCAAATGAATAGTATTGATAAAGATAAGTAAGTCTTACCAAATAGTAAGAACATCCATCCTTCTAAATAAAAATCCAATATCAACAATAGACATATACGGAATGGCAGATCATCTATTATTCAACCTAACAGATCATAAACCGTAATCAGATTTTTTCTTTAATCCATTACCACATCCTACAAATCTGCAGCAGACAACTGTCAAAATATCTAGACAAAAAAAAGAGAAGGTGTTAGTATACACACTTAAAAGACTTGCTTATTCGCCTTTTTGCCACAATGTTGTCTTCTGCAGATGCATAAACTCTGCCTGTGTATGGGTATCTTTCCTTTCACCTCTGAAAAGTACTTAAGATGCCTCTGTAGCAGAAAGTAATTTAACCCAATTTATCTGATCAATATGATATTAAGTCTTTTGCTTAAATAATATGCAAGGACAATCAAGAAACTACTAGCAAAATTAGTTCAGTTATTTTGATACTTGAAAACATTGTTGGTAAACAAAAATTTTGTTTTAGCCCTTTCCCTCAAATAGACGCTTACTGACGCCTCTGCAGCAGATGGATTTATAATGAGCAATTTCTCCTTTTGTCACCATGTTTTCAACTCTATCCAATTATTGTTCTTTCATATAAAGGGATTTTCTGTGCTTTGTCCTAGATATTTTCAAAGTCGTCTGCTGCAGATTTGTTGTATGTGGGAAAGGGTTAATGTTGTCCTTATCAGGGAATAGCTTCAAACTCGAGACAACCATTTATTAGAATTTTTCCTGACATTATTATTTACTGTGTCAAGACTCAAAATTACTTTTTTTCTTCAGATGTTTTTTATATTTTAGAGCCGGCCGGCAACAATATCAACGTGGGCTGTCAAATCAGGGGTTGTGAGTTTAAAGCCCAGCTCGGTCAACATTCTTTCCGACGTTTGATAAAAGTCAATGCAACAAGGGTAAGTCATCTTCCACCAATGTGCATCAGCCAGTTGGGAAAGTCTGTTGTGTTGAGTACAGGTGTGAGAAAACCAGGTATGTGAACTGGAAAATTGTTGAAAACGGCATTCAACCCGAATCACAGATCTTTTGGATAAGCCTTAGTAAAGGCATTGAAATATTTTTATGGTTTAAACCATCATAATAGTTAAGTCAATTTCCCTTTTCAATAACAGACATCACAAAGATATATCAGACATTTCAAATGTATTTTATGATTTATCTCATCAATCCTTTTCTTGTACACTTGTATGAATGTGTTCATGGTGGTTTTTAAATGCTTAGGAGACCCGAGTATAGATATAAACCTGGTTAACGTTTGTTAGTAGGCCTTATTAAGACGGTCGGTCCTCAGTTAAGTTTCAGACTCACAGAATATGACTGTGTGACTGCATCTTAACCTAACTGACACTATATATATAAATTCTATGCTACATGTAGGATGATTTTATTTCATATCAACGAATAATTCAATATCCATATTCCGTGATTTATTTTTAAAGAAAGATAACAAGATACCAAACTTTTGTGTGCCAACTACACTTCTATTTCTTTTCAAAAGTTAAACTTCTCCTCCTCTTTGAAGAGCGACAATAACTTTCTAATCAAAGTTAATTAAGAGGTGATGCATCAGGCCAGAATGAAATGTTTCCAAGATTATAATTTCTTGTCGGTCTTGTGAAATTAAACTTGGCATAGATCTTCTTGTTTCTGATGACAATATAATTGCAGTTGCTTCAAAAGCACTGTGAATCGCTCGTTTTGATTGGTTCATGATCTGACATGAGTTGCCATTTCATATATATAGGATCTGACATGAGTTGTCATTTTATATAAAGTTTTATTAAACGAGTTCAAGAATTTTTGTATTAAGCGAGCCTTTGGCGAGCTTAATAATAAATTTCTTGAACGAGTTTAATAAAACTTTATTAAATGACAACGAATGTTAGATTCTTTTTATCACATGACGAAAACACACAAAGAAAAGCGGGTTTTCCAAAGCTATTTTAATTTCGTCAGTAAATCGTATAACAATGCCACAAATAATTATTCCCGAGGTCATATTCAGCTTAGTTTATTAAAAAGAATAATAAATAACACTCATGAGATATTATATCTATCACATAAAGTGACTTATGAGGCGTATTTCGATAAAAATGTACTTAACGTTTACAATATTTCTAGATGAAATTTACGGGTTTTGGCGCCAAAGTGACTAACGTATGACGTCAAAACGTTGACGTGACGTCATTTTTTCCTAGTATTAGGTCATGTTATATTACACACGTTGTATATAAAGAAATACGTAATGGGTATATTACATGGGATACAAGCAACGTCATGTGATAAACAGTTTTATTACATACCTATCCAAATTTTGCATTGAAATTTAAGTGACATAAAATCTATATCAATTTTTAAAAAAATGATAACTAACACTGTGACGATAACACTTTTAGTTTTTTTATATCATCACTAGTGATGATATCATTTTTGCCGGAACTACTTTTTTTGTTTAATACTTGGAATTTAAAAAAAACTGAGACCGAATACTAGGAAAATGACGTCACGTCAGCGGTTTTGACGTCATAACGCTAGTCATTTGGCGCCAAATAGAAGCAGCAGTATTTGGTTACGTAGCATTCATACGCCTAAGGCCAAGTCATTTTTTGTTTATATGTTTCTTTAAAATAAAGGTGAGATTTATTCCAGATATATAATAAATAGAATAACTAACTGCATGTTTTTCATATCGACGCTGAAGTGACGTCATTCTCCTAGTATTAGGTCATGTTCATCGGGGTAAAGAGCATAACAAAGAGATCCCAATTTTCAATTTATATGTCCCTTTTCAAACAATTCTTTCAATGAAAAATAGCTGTTTTTTTTCTTAAACTGCAATTATAAGGGTTTAATGTATGTTTTGGTACAGTTATAAGATTATAACACGAAATTGCTAAATTACACAGCTGACATAATGCCCTTCGGGCATTATTTGCTGAGATATTAGACAATTTAGTGTTATACTCTTATAACTGTACCAAAACATACATTAAACCCTTTAATAAACAACGGCAGCAAGTCACATTAACCCTGTCAACCATATTTGAAGAGTTATGCCCCTTTTTGTACTTATATTTTGTCACAAAAAAAATATTACCTGACCTATTTCTTTGCCATTATATAAATATTGCATGGCTTCCAGTGTGACAGTACATATTGTCAACATGAGGTAAATACTGTTACCCGAGGCGAAGCCGAGGTTAACAGTATTTACCCGAATGTTGACAATATGTACTGTCACACTGGAACCCATGCAATATTTATTTTATTATACCGAACAAAATTACACGTTTATTCAATTTATTCTGTACCTTTGTAGGGGAGGTAAACATGGGTAAATCTACAACAATGTAACACACACATATGAATATACCGGTTAACAGTATACTGTTACATGGCACGCGCATCTAAAAGGTGACGTTATTTTTTGAAATGACGTCATGCGCGTGCATAATCAACATTTTCACGCGCGTGCCATGTAACAGTATACTGTTAACCGGTCAAAAACGTACTGTTAGCATGAAACAGTAAGAAATTGCCCATGATGAGTATATGAGAATTTAACATTACAAAGTCACGTGAGGTATAATAATTCTCATTATTTCATCATCAAAAGTTTTAAATTGTTTAGGCAACCAAAATCTTTTCGCAATGTCAAATTTGACAAAGTTATGCCCCTTTTTGTACTCAGATTTTGTGATGGTAACTTATAGTCAGCAATAATGTTGTCCTTTTTTAATATTTCTTTATTAAACTTTCAAAGTATATAGCTTGTGACTACATTGTCATCGTGTACCCCCTCGACCAGTAACCCCCAACCCATACATGTATACCAGCAAAAATCCTGAAAAGTGAAAGGTATGTTTCTGCGGATGCAGTTCCTTGTGTATTTCATTTTTTTTTTTTTATCTAAACGACATTTTGCCACACTATTATATGGAAATCTTTTAAAAAGCGTACTTTTTGAAATGTCATATAATAATGTTTCCGCATGCATGCAGTCATGCTTTTTTAATTTTATGCATCTGTGCATATCAATTTTGATTTTACAAAATTATTCATGATCAAATAAACAAGGTCATATAATGAAGTCTGGTAAGTCGGAAGTCGGACTTGTATTTCTTTGAAATTTACCCCCCCCCCCCCCCCCCCCCCCCCCCCCTCCACACACACCCCCCCCTCCCACCCCCCCCCCCACTCACACACACACACACACACACACACACATTAGAATGTATTTAGAATTTATATATTTGAACTAATTTGAAAGAAGACCACCAAAGGAACATTCCTGTGAAGATTTATTGACATTTGCCCAGTGAATTAGGATGAGATGTCATTTGAAGCTAAAAGTTTAATTTACCTCTCTTTTTTATTCCGCCTGGCAACTATGATATTTTTAAACAAACTAATCAACATGGTTTGAAAAAATATGAATACTGAAGGAACAAATCAGAAGAGCACTTTCATAATAATGGAGTTTTAAAATTTTGTCGTTTTGCCATTTCTGAAGCCACTTCGCTGCCTATTTTTCGCCAATATTTATGGCTTGAACAATTTTCGAAGAGAGTCACTGAATGAACATTTCTACTAAATAACCGTGGAATGGGAGAAGCGGATTTAGAGGAGAAGAATTTTAAATATTGGGCATTTTTCATCTACATAGAATATGTATCTTTGAACATAATTAAGAAAATGAACGCAAATGAACAGTGGATAAGGCACTCCGTACATTATCGGTTTATTACATTTACCTCTGTCACAGGCTCGAGCTATTTTCGGGTTTCACGTGACTTTTTATATAGGTAACATACATAACAGATGTAGTAATCTTTAAATGTGTACAACTACCGAAAAGCAGTCCGTAGCTTTTTGCTAAATAAATACTTTGTTTTTGATTAGCAAAGTTAAAAAAATATCGTGTCACAAGTGTAAAAGGTTAGTGCTTAATAACATCAGTGACAACTAAGTCAATTAAAATACAGTTATCATGTTTCGTCAAGAATCTTGACATTGAGCCTGTTGCAGAGATGATAGTGAGTGTAAGGAACGGTCACTCTGCGATAGGAGATTGTGGATAAGGATGCATGAGATGTAATTTGAAGCTTTATCTTCATTTCTCCTTTTCAGATTCCACCTGGTTTCTATGATTTTCAACCAATCAATAAGATTTAAAAACATGTAGAGGGTCACTGAATGAACAGTTTTTCTAAATTATCTTGAAATCAGACAAGCACTTTCATAAGAATCTAGTTTAATTTTTTTGTTATTTTGCCCCTTTTCTGAATCAGCCTGATTGCATTGTTTAACAACCAATTAATATAATTCACACTTTCTGGTGTTGTTGTTTAGTGACGCTGTTTACCCTCACGCTAGGCATTAATGCCATTTGGCGAGCACTTTCTGATGCCACAGCAAGTTGTCCGTTGAAAATAAATATACTGAGCAATTTCTTCTTTTGCCTCAATAATTAAGACGTAAAAAGTCGTCTGATGCAGAGGAGTCACAAAGGGTCTGTTTGTTGGTAAGTGTTGATATCTCAGGTTAATTATTCTGAATATTTCAGAATATGATAGAAAACATTGTGGCAAAAAGACATATTGCTCTCTATGCCACAATGTTTTCAATCGTTGTTTACTGCAAAAGCATCTGCAAGTGGTAAACACTGCTAATAAAATATCACGAACAAATCTACTTTGACAGAAGAAATATTTCTTGCTCAACTATTTATTTTGTAAGAGGGACCAACGATTTACAAATTACAAACGGTAATTTGTTGCAGCGTTTACAAGCTTGTGTATATTTGTGTAGTGATATCCTTATAGTTTAGTACTTAAATATAATATTTACACATTCAGACACTTGCAATTTTATTTAGTTATCTAGAATAAGTGGACTTTATTTTACTTATTTGACCTTTGCTTATGTTTGTATTCTTAATTCAGTCTAGCATTTTTACACTATTTTGTTGGCGTACAGATATAATAGAAATGGTGTTCTCAGTCATTTACATCACGTGACTTCAAAACTTCAACTGAAACTATGGTAGCCTTGCTATCGCAATTCTATCAAAAATAGCGCAAAACGAAATGAATGAGTTCATTTATGACACTTTTAGAACAAGATATTCTATTGTTTCAAAGGTTATATCCAGAACGTACTTAAGAAGGGAAAGCAACTTCATTGTACACATTTTTTCTGGATTGTCTATGAATGAAGGTATTATAGCAATTTTGTCCCTAAAATCAATGGACTGACATATATATATATATCAAACAAAGATATCAAAACATGTAGCTTTATGTAGTGTTCGAATATGCTTTATCTATTAAAATAAAAGCAGGAAATGGTAAACCGAGAAATTGCTCATTATGAGCCATCACTTGCTCCTTATCCCATACCGTTTTCAAAAGTCGTCTGCTCAGGGAAACAGTTACTGTTAAAAAAAGATACCTAGCAATTAGTGAAAGTGTGAAAGACTCATCACAGGAATCTAACTTAATATTCTGATAAAAAGTGTAAAAGATAACCCGAAACAATCTTCTCAGACATATAAAACAGAAGCAGAGAGACGGACAAAGTAGGCCCTTACACCCCCACATTGATGGTCGAATACAGCATAGTTATTGGAACCGCAGCAATAATACACATCAGTGTTTACCAAGGAACCCCCGGGCCAGCTCCCGCACGTTGACGGACCCCAGTTCCCTCCCCCCCCCCTTTTAAAAGACCGATTAATCTCACCATTACCGGGATTGAGAATCTCCTCATAAACATTAACCCATCCAAAGCAGCAGGCTAAGATCTCAGTTCAACTCGTACTGAAACTTACTGCGATAGAAGAGGAACCGATACTGAGCATACTCTTTCAACATTCTTATAACACAAGTGAAGTTTCTTCCGACTGTCAACATGCTTACATAAAACATCTGTATATAAAACCTGTCGCTAATTACAGACCTGTTTCACTGATTTGAACATTATGTAAGAACATGGAACACATTGTTTTCAGTCAAATTATGAATCTCGTGGACCGCAATAAATTATTAGTTAGTTTCCAACATTGATTAAGAGCCAAACATTCCTGCGAAACCCAACTACTTAATACACTGGAATACCTATCCAGAAGACTTGACCAGAGGCAGATCCTCATGCTTGATTTGTTTATAAAGCCTCATCGTCGGTTTCTACACAAGTTGTAACACTACAGGATATATTGTGCAAATAACAGTTGGATTAAGTCCTGGCTATGTGAACGCTAGTAGAGGCTGGTCCTAGATGGATCTACCTCTTCAGAGTCTCCAGTGACCTTCGGCGTCCCACACGGCATGGTGCTAGAACCGTGGTGTTCTTATTATATATCAACGGCATTGCTAACAAGGTATCTCCATCAACCACTATCAAGTTATATTCGCTAATGACTGTACCTTTAGACAGAACGTTCAACAACGTCAACGATCAGATACAACTCCAACAATATAGACTGGTCAAACACTTGGCTAATGAAGTTTAACATAAGTGCTAATTACATTAAGTAACAAGACATATAAATACCATTGATACACACTATTCAATCAATAATACACCCGCAGAGTTGTATATATTGCCCACACCTTCTCATAATCATTTAAAAAAAAGTTTGAAATATTGATAAAAACACACGACGATTTTTAGTACAGACAACTCTAGCATGTTTCAGGATATACATCTGCATCAGTTATGTCCCTTCTATAAAGGAACATCTTTATATCGCCTTCTTTTAAAATGTTGTCAAGGACACAATATACACGCATACGTGCATGAGGATATGAGGTTATTCCGTACAAGTAGAATGCATAAAGAAGAGACTGATTCATCAAAAGTACATTTAGTTATCTCTTTACCTGATGATGCAGACGACTTTTGCTACTACGACCAGCTGTGTTTTCCATAGGCTGGTTGAAGTTAAAAGTTAATGTATTGGTTAGTTGAATGGTGTTTTACGCCGCTGTCCACACATTTTCATTTATATCACGGCGTTTGCTGGGTAAGATACTAGTCCATTCATCCTTTCACGTGCGAGTCGGTCTTATTGCTTACCCCTAACCTGGAACGCAAAGTAGGGTAAGCAATAGTCTTTGGTATACCCCACCGATGCGGATTATTGCTCTCTCAATTATGGCACGTTTCCATGACCGCCGCGGCGTGTTCTCCGAATTCATACAACTGGTTTCAATCATTTTTTCAATGTGAAAGAGCCATTTTCTTGATAAAAAAAAAGGGAAAAAAAAACACCCAGAGAGTGCCCGCAGCTCTGTATGTTTGTACGGCTGTCAATTGTTGGTCTTACTAATTTTCCGTAACAGGATTACCAATCGCATTGTAATCGGACCAAATACTCTCGCAACCAGTCCCCAGCGTTTGCTGCTGCTGCTGCGAAGTTTGTCTGGTCTGGGTTTTTTTTTAAACCGCATCGGTGGTGTAGTGGTAGAGCGTCCGCCTCGGTGCGTGAGGTTGCGGGTTTGATCCACGGTTAGGTCATTCCCAATATTTTAAAAAGTGTAGTAATGGCTGCCCATCTTGGCGCTCAGTGTTGCAGAGTTAGCATTACGACTAACTGGCTGCTGTCAGGATAAATGGACCAGTAGTACTGGTAACTTTAGCAGGAAACGCCGTGATATAACTGAAATATTGTTGCGTGCGGCATAAAACACCAAACAATCAACTTGTCTGGTGTTATGAGATTACTTTGGCGTAAAACTAATTGGGCTACAGTTCTAGTTGTGCATATGACTAAAGTTAAGGCTCTGGTGAAACTGTGCGGATGCATAGCCTCGCCCGAGTTTCAATGTACGCAGATGTATTAAGTCCCCAAATCGCTAGACGCCAATCATATGTAATTTAAACCTATTGAACTCAAATCGGAGCGGACGTTGAATAACACGTAAGACTTTAAGGCCTGACTCGGAGTTCCTTATATATTTTGGTATATGTAAATAAAACCAATTAAGTTTTCATTAATTTTACTTGTAGTTGTCGGGATTGTGCACTGTTATTTGTAACTAAGAAATACAAGTTCAGCAAAGAAATGTCACATGATGAATCTTGTCACTGAAACAGATAAATGGGTGAATCATTTTAAAACACATTTTTGAGTAGTTTTGGAATACAGCGAGATGCAGATATAATTATGTGAAATTGGCTATTTTTGTTGCTGGCAAAGATGAGTACATATGTTCTTTGCAATTCATCAAAAAATAATGATTAATTAAATAATTTATTAAAGTATAATGTGTATTTAAGAAATGTTTACGCACTATAAATAGAACTTTGCCCGCTGAATCTTGGTCTAAAGTTTTAGCTCACCTGTGCATAAATGGCTCATTGTGAGCTATACATAGATCACGGAACTTCAAAAATAACCCCCTTGTCGGTCATTTTGATTGGCATATATGATTGGCATTAATAGAGTATGATACACAATATATACATTAGGAAATCACAAAGGAATTTGAGTTTGATAACCATTATTATTTCATTGAAGCTTTTGTATTATCTAATTATATAAATTCTTATTTGCTCACTTGTGCACAAATGGCTCATTGTGAGCTATACATAGATCACGGAACTTCAAAAATAACCCCCTTGTCGGCCATTTTGATTGGCATATATGATTGGCATTACTAGAGTATGATACACAATATATACATTAAGAAATCACAAGGGAATTTGAGTTTGATAACCATTAGTATTTTGTTGAAGCTTTTTATATAATCATATAATTATATAAATTCTTATTTTTTTTCGTACATGTAGTTGTTTAATGATATCTCTTTTCAACATTATAAGATACATGCCTATTCAAATGGGCCGCTAGGGGAGGTAACCATGTAGTTCTTTTTGAACTGTGTATTGTGATCGCCATGTGATCGTTGTACGTTTAACAACAATATCGCTGCTATGAAATTCGTGGAAATTATGAAAATATCGTAAGGCTATTCAAGGTTCTAATTGCAAAATAATTTTAAATTTGTGTTCGAAGTGGTCGGCACCATACAAATATTTTTCAAGCCATCATGTAATATAATGTCGTTTAATTAACCCTTCCCTCATATAGACGCTTTCTGACGCCTCTGCAGCAGACGGCTTTTTGAAAACATAGTGACAAAAGAAGAAATTGCTCAAAACGAGCAATTTCTCTTTTTTGCCACAATGTTTTCCACTTTTAGTCATAGGTTATCCATTCAATTATAGAGATTTTCTATGTTTTGACAAAATATGTTCCAAGTCGTCTGCTGCAGAATTGTTGTATGAGGGAAAGGGTTAAGAGATCAATCGCTCTGATTGAGCATAAGCCTTCTAGCGTCTATAGGCCCATTAGAAAGTGTACACTATATCATGTACAAGCATCTGACAAAAGTAGATAAATACAATAGACTGAGTTAGATACAAGGGAGTACGGGTGCGATACCCTAGCTCTTTCCGAAAAGACCAGTTGGTTCCCTCACGTGCTCCTTTCGGATCTACTCCCCTATAGATACATTCTGTACGTCTTTAGTGCAAACTTTACACTTTCCCACATACAACATATCTACAGCAGACGACTTTTAAACATCATTTGGTTAAAAATAAAATTAAATCTATAAATGAAACTGTTACCCTAGCTCTTTCCGAAAAGACCCATTGGTTCCCTCACGTGCACCGTTTACCAGTACTTGACCTCTAGTTGTAATGGGAGACACACATCTGAAAGTCTGGAGTTCCTTTCCCTTATTACTAACGTACTATCATAGGAAGTCGGGAACCAGACTAGAACCCGGATCTCTGGATTGACAATCTAGCGTTTTAACCAATAGACCACCGGGCCACTCTTGTTTTGATGAACAACATAGCAACCAATCTACTTCCCCATAGACACATTCTGTATGTTTTTAGTGCAAACTTATCCCTTTCCTACATACAACAAATCTGCAGCAGACGAATTAGAAAACATTTGGTTTTAAATAAAATCAATCCTCTATAAATTAAACTTTACTCATTGAATGGGATTGAAACATCTTGTCAAAAATATGGAAAATCTTATAAAATGAAAGTTAAAGTATTGAATAAAGTTGAAACATCGCGGAAAAGGGGAAATTTGTCATTATGGGCAATTTCTCCCTTTGTTACATTTGTTTTCAGAAATCATCAGCTTCAAAGGAGTAAGCAAGTGTCTTTATGTTGGAAATCTTTAAGATATCAAAGTACTGAAAGTACTGAAGGTTGAATTGCGATCGTTTAAGGAGAGATACAGAAGTGCATATATGAATATTTATTTTAAATAAATCCCCACCATAGCAGACAAGAAATGATGCATCAGGCCAGAATGAAATGTTTCGAAGATCATCATTTCTTGTTGGTCAAGTGAAAGTTAATTGACCCCTACTTCGAAAAATCATTATCTCTGTATCGTTGACGAATAGGACTAAAAAGAAAATCTCGAAAATGGGAATAAACTTCGATAAACATTTCACACACATATATACATATTTAGTTTTTACATTTAAAAAACCAGTTAACAACAATAAAATACATACATTTTAAATGAGATAATTATACAAGTGACTTCATTCTTTTTTCGAAACTTTTATATAGGAAAATGCATAATTTGATAATGTTTTCTGGTTATTGCTTGTTAAGAGTTCGATGAATTTAGGAATGTTTGGTCGAGACCAATAATATTTTCTTATATAGATTTGTCTTAGATCATTATTTAACCCTTTCCCCCATACAAAAAATCTGCAGCAGACGACTATGAAAACAGACATGCCTACGAATGGACACTTATTGGGTATTTTTCTTTGATGTTTTCTTGTTGGGTTCTACCCAACAAGGGTTCGTCTATTCCGTAATTATCACCCTTTTACGGAATAAATAGCATTAATATGCTAATTAGATACCCATTAGACAATTATAAATAAAACCACTTATAGGTTATAGACAGTACCCAACAAGTATCCATCCGTGGGCTTTTTGAGACAAAAACCTGAAAAACTAAAGTTTAAAACATGGTGGCCAAAGGAGAAACTGCTCATCATGAGCAATTTCATCTTTGGACACAATGTTTTCAAAAGTCGTTTGCTGCTTTTGCGTCGAAATGCGTCTGCAGGTGAAAAAAAGTTAACGGACATTCAAGTAAATAATGAAATTCGTCTTCTATTGTGTTACATAATTTGCAATCTCTTTCTTAGAAGTCGGGAATTTAGACGCGGACCTTGTCAAAAGCACCTATCCAAAATGCAAAAGTCATCGTTAATCGTCGACTTATTGTCGATTATACTCATGTTTTTGCTGAAACCTGCCTGTGGTATATATGTGAAAGGAAAATTACCTATTGAAAACGAATGCATAACTAAAACGGCTTTGATGGGCTTCGTTACTAGAAACGAGCACATGTTCTATGCGCAACTTTGTCGAAGGAATAGATGGACTGAGAGAAAGAGAAAGAAAAGGCTAAGCAATGCATTCTATAATTATGAATAAGGACATGAACGAATATGTATGGACTAGTGCCTAGAATTTCGTACTAGCCCGATCCTTTATTCCACTCGCTTATGCTAGCGGGCGCGTGGATGTTTACATCTCTGCCGAAATTGAAGAAAGGGTTACAATTTACAAAGGGTAATTGCGCGGTGAAGTGCTATATTGGCTTAGTGATATCTAACTAATTGTGTACTCTTAAATATGATATTTACACATTAAGAGACTTTGTAATTATATTTCGATACCTAGAATAAGTGAATTTATTTTACTTATTTTACTTTTGCTTATGTTTGCATTTGTAATTCAGTCTGATTTGTTTACTCTAGTTTTGTATGTGTTCTGGGGCATTTACATCACGTGACTTCAAACTTCAACATGTAACAATGGTCTCGTTTGCGCATGCGCGCAACTCAACCAAAAATTAGAGACATTGGGGAGAAAGTACCTGTTTACTCTCTCTTATTATAGGCTTTTGTATGTGACTCAGATGTTTCATATAAGGACTGGTCCTCTTCATGCAACCCTAAGGAATAGTTAACGACTTAAGAATGTGTCGACATGTCCGAGCTGTAGAATTTGATGCAAATGCAGCTGACAACGTTGGAAAACACTGTGACAAAAATAAATGAAAATGCTTTCTATGAGCGATTTCTCCTTTTTCCTTAACGTTTTCAGCTCTATTCAATGATTATATTTTAAATTATTGAATAGATTATTTATTTGTTGTTTGCCCATGTGTTTCTAAACATATGGGACAGTTTAAGTTAACTATTTTATGATTATACTGCAACTTTTGACCGGCTTAATGGTTGTGTCGTTGCAGTTACAAGTGTACGATGAAAGCTTTCGCACATAACTTATATCATGCCGAACATGTACGAACGTATCCGAACAGATGAGAGCAGCCTCTAGCAAGTTGGGGTATCCATGAAAAAACGAAGACTCAAACTGTGTATCTACACAGTCTACACGAAGACTCAAACTGTGTATCCGCACAGTCTACACGAAGACTCAAACTGTGTATCCGCACAGTCTACACGAAGACTCAAACTGTGTATACGCACAGTCTACACGAAGACTTAAACTGTGTATACGCACAGTCTACACGAAGACTCAAACTGTGTATATGCACAGTCTACACGAAGACTCAAACTGTGTATCCGCACGGTCTACACGAAGACTCAAACTGTGTATCCGCACAGTCTACACGAAGACTTAAACTGTGTATATGCACAGTCTACACGAAGACTTAAACTGTGTATATGCACAGTCTACACGAAGACTCAAACTGTGTATCCGCACAGTCTACACGAAGACTCAAACTGTGTATCCGTACAGTCTACACGAAGACTCAAACTGTGTATCCGCACGGTCTACACGAAGACTCAAACTGTGTATACGCACAGTCTACACGAAGACTCAAACTGTGTATACGCACAGTCTACACGAAGACTCAAACTGTGTATACGCACAGTCTACACGAAGACTCAAACGGTGTATCCGCACGGTCTACACGAAGACTCAAACTGTGTATCCGCACAGTCTACACGAAGACTCAAACTGTGTATCCGCACAGTCTACACGAAGACTCAAACTGTGTATACGCACAGTCTACACGAAGACTCAAACTGTGTATCCGCACAGTCTACACGAAGACTCAAACTGTGTATCCGCACAGTCTACACGAAGACTCAAACTGTGTATCCGCACAGTCTACACGAAGACTCAAACTGTGTATACGCACAGTCTACACGAAGACTCAAACTATGTTTCCGCACAGTCTACACGAAGACTCAAACTGTGTATACGCACAGTCTACATGTCATTTATTCCCAGGTCCATCTTTTGGACAAAAGAACTTACACATAGCACTGTAGCGTAATTATACGTTTACATGATGCTATTGCGGAGAGGTTAAACTTTTCTATGGTACTGCAGTATCTTGCTTTTATATAATATAGACTCATTTGGACACATCAGGAGCTGAAGACGTTGGAAAACATTGTGGTAAAAAAGAAGAAATTGCTCATGATCAACTATTTCTCCATTTTGTCACAATGTTTTCAACTATATTAAATAATTTTACGTTCATTTATAGTAATATTGGACATGTTTATGCCTATACTTTTCAAAGTGGTCTGCTGCAGATTTTGAGTATGTGGAAAAACATTGATATGTGGTGTTGTGGTCAGCATTAAAGCGAGAGTTTTGTGGGTTCTATCGCAGCCGTGTCAATTGCAATAGGTGTTTGTTTGTGCTCCGTAGGGTTATCACTCAATAATAAAATCACCAGATACGGTGACGCCCCCGCCATCACGACTTCACGTGAATTATCACCTCGCAGTTGTGTATCTAAGTCTAACCAATGTTCGATCTTATATTATAACATATATCGTTAAATGAATTATTAAAAAAAAAAGAAAAGCAAATGGCCTTTCTTGAAATGAAATATAAGAGACACGTAAAGTATGTAAAACATCAATATTTGATCAAAATTATAAGTATGCTATATGTGTCTTGGTTGCTCGTCATTTTATCGTTCTGGTTTGATTGCGATAGGAGATGGCAGTAAGTAGCCACCATATCCGAAATTATTTACTCGGGAAAAAACTTGATATTAAGTAAACAATGTCGTGTTAGCTCGTCAATGTATCGTCCTGATGTGTTGGCGCTTACAAGTACGCCAATACGAGATGGGAGTAAGTGGCCATTATAGCATCAACTATTTTCCAAGATAAATACTTGATAACACGATGAGCAATGTCCATTTGGCACGTCACTTTATCGCTCATGCGTGTTTTCCTTTTAAAGTACGCCAATACGAGATGGCAGGAAACAGCCATCATATCACCAACTACTTTCCCAGGGAAACACTCGAAACAATGTCGTGTTGGCTCATCTATGTATCGTTCTGAAGTGTTGGCGCTTACAAGTACGCCAATACCAGATGGCAGGAAGAAGCCACCATAGCAACAACTATACTTGATAGAATGTAAACAATGTTATGATTGGTTGCAGTGTATCGTTCTGGTGTGTTGGCGCTAATACGAGATGACAGAAATTAGCCACAATATCATCAGCTATATTTGATAACACGGTAAGCAATGTCCTGTGAGCACGTCACTTTATCGTTCAGGCGTGTTTGTCTTTTAAAGTACGCCACTACGATTATTAGCCCAGTGAAATGCACGATAGAATGTAAACAATGTTTGGTGACTCGTTGATGTATCGTTCTGACCTGTTTGCGCTTACAAGAACACCAACAAGAGATGGCAAAACGCAGCCACCATAACAATCAAAGTGCTTACACAAAAACCACTTGATAGAAGGTAAACAGTGGAATTTACCGCACAATTATTTTGCAATATGTAATTAAATTCTCTGATGTTGATGTGGCTTCCTTAAGAACCCAGTAACGCGATGAATTCACACTTCCAATAGAAAGTTTAAGTTGCCGGGAAACACAAACTAGCACGCGATGGCTGTGTTTGCTTTGTTAATAGTTTGTATCTCTAATCGAATAAAATCGGAATAAAATTGTAGCAAAATTAACAAATATTTACATTCTCAAAGACATGAGTGTAATGGTATTCTCGTTAATTTTGTCTTAATTTAAATGGTAAATATTTACTTAAAGAAAAACAGTGGTTGACATTTAGCTTTACAATCGTACTTCATTAATCTCCATTCACCGAGAGGTAATTAGGACACTGTCTATTTGACTTTGTTTTCACATCTTTTGACCTTTAAATCTTACGCTAGTCTTGAATCTGACTTATCAACTGTTCTTTTTCTCATTTAAACCTTATCCATATAAAAAGAAAAAAAAAAATATACAGTTCATATGAGTTTGAAAACATCAAGGTAAAACATGGAATATCAATACAAATGAAATTATAACTATTCGAAAGAGTTGGAAATATTGTGGCGAATTGAACAATTGTTCATTATGAGTATTTGTACCTCATGTCACAATGTTTTCAAGAGTGGTTTACTGCAAATACCTTCTGCATGTGAGTAAAAAATAAGCAGTTATCATTATACAGTTCACTTAACGAAATCCCGCATCTTATACGTAGTGACTACCTTTTTCTGGCAGACAATATAGGTCTCTTTAACCCATAGGGCTTTTGTGATCAGTGTAGATCCGGATCACATTGCGCATCCCCGACAAACGATATAGTGGTGCACCGTATAACAACTAACATTGAATTGATTCTAGAAAATGTTGGAAACGCTAACACCAAGTATGTACACCTGAGCTCTCATATGCTAAGTCTGGTTTTCTAGGAGCATCGCGCATCTAAAGAATAATCTTTTCCTTAAATACTTTTCTGCGTATTCATGCTATATTATCCAAATTGACAACATTTATCAGTGGTTTCTTTAGACCCTCAGCGTTAAAATGAGGTTGATCTTGATCTACTATGTTCGCATTTTTTAAAATCCATGTTTTTGCCTTTCACAGTACACTGCAGTTTTACAGTGTTCAATCGACGGACACCCTTGGTGAGAGGTATTCTGTTCCGTCTTGATGTTTGGGATTACCATCACGAAGAAAGAACAAGACATGTAACGTCATTCAAAATATATGCAATGATGGCTCCTTCTGGTAAGACGTGTTTCACTATATCCTGAAATATCGGATTCTAAACGCGTATTTATATACCATTAATGTTGTCCCTACCTTTACGTTATAAAGTTTTTTCATTGGATATTCCATGAATGTTTACTATTATCATCTTTGAAAATTATGAGTCAGTGTGGCCAGAAGACATTTCACGGTTTTAGGTCACTTCTATATATGGTAGTTGACTTAATTATTTTACATTCATTGTAAAGTATATGAGCCGTTCCACGAGGAAACCAACATTACGGACTCTGCTTAAGTATCGACCCGGATCAGCCTTAGCATGCAGCGTAGGCTTACCCGGACAGACACTTTTCGCCTCCTGTGGATTTTCTGTTTCAGGAATAATTAATCTATACCTTTATCCCCCTGAGACGGAATGTGTCGGCCCGTATTAGCTTGCGCGGACTGCGCAAGATGATCTAGGTAGATATATTACGCAGAGGACTTAATGTTGGTTTTCATGTGGAACGGCTCATATATCAATGCCCTTCCTGGATACTCAACGAGTACTCATACCGCGTACTGATTGAGTATCCCATATTGTTTTAGACCACGACGACGGCGCTCTTCCCATGAGCCACTTTCTCCCATAATACACCGTGTGCTATTCGTTGAATGGTAGTTGGTCCGATGACATTCATTATATATATATGTATACCATTATCTTTACGTCATTTATTAATTGGTTGATTTAGTTATTGGGGTTTTACACCGCTTTCAACATTATATCAGTTATATCACGGCGACAGTTCACTTATTCATGAAACAAACCAGTACTAGGCTAGAATAGAAATGTGCCTTGCCCAAGGGCACTCCACCATGACCGTAGTGCCGATAACCACTCGACCACATCGGATTCCCAATTATTAATTGAAACCCACCGACAAAGAATAATTACTGGAGAAGATGGGAAATGCATTCACTGCAATTTAAAGGACATTAACAGCTTAAAACTCCAATCAATCACGTTCACACTCGGTAAGGAAAGCCGGTAGGCGTGATTTAACTGAAATATTGTTGAAAACAAATAAAAATCCAAGTAAATCAGTAAAAACATGATACGGTAAGCTTGTTATCGTGATTTAACTGAATTACTGTTGAAAACGAATTTAATCTCCAATGAATCAGGTAAACATATGATAAGGTCATACTGTCGAAAACCGCTTTCAATCATTGAATCAACCGATGCCGACTTTGATGTTGGGTCAACACTGTTCCCAATTAGGTTTGCTTTCAGCACGAGTTATTTTCGCTTAGCAAGGGGAGATTTCAGATCACAAGACATCACTGACCTACATGTAGATTAGTTTACTTTTTTAGGACATGTAGATAATTTGAATAAATATACATTATTGTATATATACAGAATAGTACTATTGTACAATACAATACAATACAATACAATATAGACCGCTTTCTGACGCCTCAGCAGCAGACGGCTTTTTAAAAACATAGTAACAAAAAGAAGAAATTGCACAAAACGTGCAATTTCTCCTTTGTCACAATGTTTTCCACTTTTAGTCATAGGTTATCCATTCAATTATAGAGATTTTCCAATTTTTGACAAATATGTTCAAAGTCGTCTGCTGCAGAATTGTCGTATGAGGGAAAGGGTTAAGGATACACACGAATGTTGTTGTTTTTTCTTGTATATTCTGCATATGCAGTGGACGACTTTTGAAATCATTGTGGTAAAAAGAGAAATGGTGAGCAAGTTCCCTTTTTGCCACACTGTGTCCCTTTCCCTCGTACAACAATTTCTGCAGCAGACGACTTTGAACATATTTTGAAAAAAAATGAATATCTCTTTAATTGAATGGATAACCTATGACTAAAAGTGGAAAACATTGTGGCAAAAGGGAGAAATTGCTCGTTTTGAGCAATTTCTTCTTTTGTCACTATGTTTTCAAAAAGTCGTCTGCTGCAGAGGCGTCAGAAAGCGTCCATATGAGGGAAAGGGTTAAATCTATTCAATAATTTAACTCTTATTTATAGAGATATTCCCTATTTTTGTCTAGATGTTTTCAAAGTCGTATTCTGCAGATTTGTGCTATGGGGCGGGGTTTGTGGGTGAGAGTTTGGGTGGGCGTGGGGATGGGAAGAGGGTTAAGTATCTGATCGTTGATGATACCAACAGTTATAAAAGAACTCTTGTTTATATACTATAAGGAATGCTTCTATGTAAGTTGTATATGACATATGAAAAGATCAAAATAGTACCAATACGATGCAATACTTAGACAATGCATTCGATCTAAAAGAAACATTTTAACCCTTTCACATAATTATACAATGAATCTGCAGCAGACGACTTTGAAATTATTTATTACAAAATATAGAAAATCTCTATAAAGATAGTGTGATTATTGAATAAAGTTGGAATCATTGTGGCAAATGGAGCCTTTTGACGCAATGATTTACAAAGGTCGTCTGTCACCGAAGCGTCAGAAAGCGTCTATATGTTGGTACGGGTGACGCGTACAGTCTTCTATATTTGGTGATACCATATTTGTACTTGATGTTGACCAAAACGGAACACAATTGTGTAATGAAACGTGGGAATCGGCTGTGAACGAGTGGTTAGCGTCGGGGAATTCGATACGATTGTAGGATAAAAAGCAACGGAATGAGCAACAGGACAAAAGACAACGTGACAACAAAGGAAACAGGATTATAAAGCAACACATTTTCCAAAGTACAATGCAAATCAATATTAGTAAGTCTACAAATATGAAAAAGACACAATAGCTAGATAATTAATGTATCTTCTTGGTATTGTAATGATTATTATTTGAGTTTGATACAATTTTTGTTTTGTATTTACTGATAACCTTACTCAATTCCC
>JASEVX010000013.1:50310226-50460226 GCA_031761405.1 Serripes groenlandicus
TTATCCGGGCAAAATCTGTTACATTTTGACCGTTGCTTATTATCCTGTTGCTGTTTGTCCGATTACCATTCGATATCGGGTGTCCCGGGTTCGATCCCCAGTCGCGGCATTACGGTCATGGTGGAGTGCCCTAGGACAAGGCACATTTTCTAGCCTAGTACTGGTTTGTTTACCCAGGGATCATGAATAAGTGAACTATCGCCGTGATATACCTGAACTATTGTTGAAAGCGGCGTAAAACCCCAATAAATAAATAAAATAGTAATGAAACGTACCTCCCCTTTTCAAAATGAACGTCCATGTAAATTATTAAACTTGACCTTAACCCCGAAGACGAATGTTGACGCGTTTGAAGACGACGGATTTGGAGAGGAGTTATTGCTCATGATGTTTTCTAGTCTTTGAAATAATTGCATAATTATATAAAATGCTCTTAATTTTTGCCTATGCGACATGCGTCATTCGTGTTCCACCAATGGGCTAAGTCTATGTGGAAAAGCAGCCAGTTGCTTGGGAAGATTGTTGTGTGAAGTACCTGTGAAAACCAGGAAATGCATGAGTAGGTGAACTGGCCGCCGTGATATAACTGAGAAATTGTTAAAAACGGCGTTAAACTCCAATCAATCAATCATTCAATAATTTTTGCCTAGATGATTTCAATGTCGTCTGCTGCAGTTTTGACGTGCGAAAGGGTTAACCCTTTCAGCGCCGAATTGTTTAAAGTAGACTCTTCCATGTTCAAACTCGGATGACTCTATTTTCATGTTATAGGATTTTTTTAATATTTTTATAACTCACAGCTAAACAATACATATTTCAGGTGAGACAGCTCGTTACAAGCTGACTCGCCTGAATCTGTATTGTTTGCAAAAAGCTCAATATTGCCTTTGGCGCTGTAAGAGTTAAATTAAGAAATATGTTGACAATCATCGTCCGCTTTTATCTCCATGTCATAGTGCGTCCTTCTACAATCTACCACACCTTTTCGTCTTCATATTCCAAAGTTATACGGCTGTCACTTTTAGGGGAAAACAGCAAAATAACTGACATCTTAAGATTTTTAAACCTTTTTCCCCACACAGAAAAACACACTACATCTGACGACCGTGGAAACTATGCTAAACTATGTAAAACCATATTTATATGAAAATGAGATTATAGAACATCATTATTATCAATCATGCGTCTGCATGTTTTATTCTTTAAAAATGGTCTTTACACCTTTTACAAAATTATTTCAGTTTAATTGCAATGACAGTTTTCTTATTCTTGATCATTTGTTAAACAAACCAGTACTAGGCTAGACAATATGCCTTGCCCAAAAGGCACTCATCCACAGTGTCTGCAGGTGCGAAAGGGTTAACAAAATGCTTTCAAAGATGTTTACTGCTGATTGGTCCAAACGTGTCAGCCGGTGTGAAATGGATTACGTAAAGACAGGATGCTTCCCGCTGACACATGACGTGTCATTGTCACACCTTGTTCAAGTGCATCGGTAAACATAATCGAGCAGTGACGCCCCGCTATTTGGCTATTAAGTGATAATAATCGTGGGCTGTAAATGTGAAACTAATCCCTCTTGATACACTTGTTTGGTATTTATATCCTACTATGCTATTTTTAGTTTCATATCTTCTCAATATATCATACTTAGCAGTTAAAAATATGTTCTCAAATACAGAAATAGTTTATCCAAACTGACGCACTCTTGTAGTTTGATCCACATTGACCTTGACATTGGAGCTAATTGGTCCTCTACCAATCTGAATGATGGGTAGCATTGTGTCATGTTGTGTCAATATTAGCGCTTAAGTTGTAAAGTTTTAAAATTAAAATAAAGTATGCTCTAAAACGTTTTAATTTACGATAACCTTAGAGTATGGTCCTCAGTGACCTTGACCTTGTATCTATTGGGTCCCCTTTCTATTTTAATGAGCCGAGCCCCGGTAGCTCAGTTAGTAACGACGCGGGTTGTCAATCCAGAAGTTGTGAGTGACAAAAGTCTCTGTGATAGCGTTATTCGTCTTTCACCGATGGGCTGTCTAACAGTCTATGTGGAAAAGCAGCCAGTTGCTTGGAAAGTATGTTGATCAATATTTGAATGAAGGTTTATCATTATGTCAGTTACCATCAGTAATGGACCTATAGTTTTTTAAAACACAACTTGTATTACATTCATACCCTTACAACGCCCTAAGTGAATGACTAACATTTACATTGATCTCGGAGGTTCTGGGTCCGCGTCACAGATACAGCCTGCCAGTTTTCTTATATCAGATTTCATAAACATCTCTTTCCTTGTTTAAATATTGTTTTACGCCGTTTTCAACAGTATTTTAGTTATACCATGGCATTTCCTGGCATTTCCTGGCATTTCCTGGCATTTCCTGGTTTAATTACCAGTAATACCGATGTCATTTATCCTGACTCCGGTGCATCAGTCATCTTGCTGTCAGCGCAAGCTCGACCGACTAGGAGGAAAACCATTTTAAAGCCTTTGGTATGAATCGACCCGGTGGATCGAACCATGGTCTCCCGCTCCCGAGGCGGAAGCTCTCACAACTACAGCACGATGACGGTTTTATAAACATTAGAGCTGCAGTTGCAACTTTACGCAATAATAAGTAAACACGACTTATCCTGTGGTTGAAATTAAACGACTATAATAAGTAAACACGATATCCTGTAGTTGAAACTAAACGTCTATAATATGTAAACACGACTTATCCTGTAGTTAAAACTAAACGACTATAATAAGTAAACACTACTTATCCTGTAGTTGAAACTAAACGACTATAATATGTAAACACGACTTATCCTGTAGGTCAACCTAAACGACTATAATAAGTAAACACGACTTATCCTGTAGTTAACACTAAACGACTATAATAAGTAGACACGACTTATCCTGTAGGAGAAACTAAACGTCTAAAATAAGGAAACACGACTTATCCTGTAGTTCAAACTAAATGACTATAATAAGTAAACACGACTAATCCTTTAGTTGAAACAAAACGACTATAATAAGTAAACACACTTATCATGTAGTTGAAACAAAACGACTATAATATGTAAACACGACTTATCCTGTAGTTGAAACTAAACGACTATAATAAGTAGACACGACTTGTCCTGTAGATGTAACTATACGACTAAACTAAGTAAACTCGACTTAGTTGAAACTAAACGACTATACTAAGTAAACACGACTTATCCTGTAGTTGAAACTAAACATCTATACTAAGTAAACCCGACTTATCTTGTAGTTTAAACTAAACGACTTTAATAATTAAACACGACTTATCCTGTAGTTGAAACTGAACGACAATAATAAGTAAACACGACTTATCTTATAGTTAAAACTTAACGACTATAATAAGAAAACACGACTTATCCTGCTGTAGTTGAAATTAAACGACTATAATAAGTAAATACGATATCCTGTAGTTGAAACTAAACGTCTATAATATGTAAACACGACTTATCCTGTAGTTGAACGTACACGACTATACTAAGTAAACACGACCTATCCTGTAGTTGAAACTAAACGACTATAATATGAAAACATGACTAATCCTGTAGTTCAAACTAAACGTCTAAAATAAGTAAACACAACTCATCATGTACTTCAAACTAAACGACTATACTAAGTAAACCCGATTTATCTTGTAGTTGTAACTATACGACTAAACTAAGTAAACTCGACTTAGTTGAAACTAAACGACTTTAATAATTAAACACGACTTATCCTATAGTTGAAACTAAACGACTATACTAAGTAAACACGATTTATCTTGTAGTTGAAACTAAACATCTATAATAAGTAAACACGACTTAACCTGTAGTTGAAACAAAACGACTATAATAAGTAAACACGACTTATCCTATAGTTGAAACTAAACGACTATACTAAGTAAACACGACTTATCCTGTAGTTGAAACTAAACATCTATTATATGTAAACACGACTTATCCTGTAGGTCAAATTAAACGATTATAATAGGTAAACACGACTTATCCAGTAGTTGAAACTAAACGACTATACTAAGTAAACACGACTTATCCTGTAGTTGAAACTAAACATCTATAATAAGTAAACACGACTTATCTTGTAGTTGAAACTGAACGACTATAATATGTAAACACGACTTATCCTGTAGTTCAAACTAAACGACTATAATAAGTAAACACGACGTATCCTGTAGTTGAAACTAAACGACTATAATAAGTAAACACGACGTATCCTGTAGTTGAAACTAAACGACTTCAAACCCAACGCCAACGTCGAGATGAGTAGTAAAACCGGATCTAATTCTTCGTAGAGTCGAGCTAAAAAATCAAGTGTCAGATACTCCAATGGTTATTTCGCCTACCGCCCACGCTAATCCATATCGCCACGGGAAACACTAGATCCGCTGTGTATGCACTGAAGACTTTTGGGTTGGACCGGGTTTAAATTTGAACTTTAATCTGCTGAATTATATCGACTGGTATCATCACAACGTATATATGATAATCTAAGCCAGTGCATAAGTAAAAGGTACAAGTTCCATTTTTTGACTAAATGTTGTCAAATTCGTCTGCTGCAGATGTGTTGAATGCAGAAAGGGTTAAGGTTATCGAATCATGCAGCTACTGGTGTCCAAGTTAACCCATTTTCTGTTAATACTGGATTATTTGACTCTTTTGTAGCAGATGACTTCACATTACACACACACAAAAATGAATGACACAAAGACTATGTACAGTTGATGCTCTTGAAGCAATATATTTGACATTGTAAAAGAGCAACGATCGACATAAGGATTTTTTTTTTTACGATATCATAGTTGTATATTTAAGGTTATCAAACCGTACAATCATGGTGTCAAAGTTTACGCTTTATTGATAAAATATGTATATTTGACTCTCTTGTAGCAGAGGATTTGTGATTGTAAAAGAGCAACGAACGACATAAGGACTATTTATTCTTACGATATTAAAGTTGTATATTATGGTTATCGAACGCTACAATCATGGTGTCCAAGTAAACGCTTTCCTGATAAAACATGTACAGTTGATGCTCTTGAAGCAGAATATTTGTCATTGTAAAAGAGCAACGAACGACATAAGGACTATTTATGTTTACGATATTATAGTGTCATATCAAGGCTACCAAAACCCTATAATTATTATGTCAAAGTTTACGCTTTCCTGATAAAACATGTACAGTTGACGCTCTTCTAGCTGAATATTTGTCATTGTAAAAGGGCAACGAACGACATAAGGACTAATCTAGCAATATCATAGTTGTATCATAGTGTCATATTAAGGTTATCAAACCCTGCAATCATTGGGTCAAAGTTTACGCTTTCCTGATAAAACATGACGAGCAACGAACGACAGACATAGTCATAGTTGTATATTAAGGTTATCAAACCCTACTATCATTGTGTCATCGTTTACGCTTTCCCGATAAAACATGTACAGTTGACGCTCTTCTAGCTGAAGATTTGTCATTGTACAAGAGCAACGAACGACATAAGGACTGATCTAGCAATATCATAGTTGTATATTAAGGTTATCGAACCCTACAATCATTGTTTCAAAGCTTTCCGAATAAAGCACGTACAGTTGATGCTCTTGAAGCAGAAGATTTGTCATTGTAATATAGTAACGAATGACATAAAGATTAATCTAGCAATATCATAGTTGTATATTAAGGTTATCGAACCCTACTAACTTTATGTCAAAGTTTACGCTACATTTACAGTTGACGCCCTTGTAGCAGAATATTTGTGATTGTACAAGAGCAACGAACGTCATACGATAGCAGGTTATTGAACTCTACATTCAGTTTCTGTTCTAACGAGACGTCATTTGACGCCCCTGTATGAGTCCAAATTCGAAATTGAATATAATACTAGAATAAACAACAGAATTACCGATGGTGTTTTTAATGGCGTTGTTTATACAGGGCAAAATCAATTAGAACTACCAATATAACTGAACTATTTGAGAGAAAATCCCGCCAAAGAACATTTTACAAGAAATCATCATGCATGTTTTCATCGGTAGACATTTATGTTTATCAACATCCAATTCAAATAAATTTAGCGAGTGAAAATAATTAGCGATGCAGTCTTAAGTTCGATTCCTGCTCGAGGCAGTGCTGGTGCCAAAGAAACAGTGTATAGCCTAGTACGGGTTTGCCACGCAACAACAACAACACCTTAAACCGGACAGGTGTGGGAACAAAGTCAATATCAACGCAGGCTGTCAATCCAGGAGTACGAGACCCAGCTCGACCAACATTCTTTTCGACGTTTGATAAAGTCAATGTGACAAGCGTCATACGTCTACCACCAATTGGTTAACAGACTTTTTAGAAAAGCAGCTAGTTGCTTTGAAATACTATTGTGTGGAGTACTGGTGTAAGAAAGCCAGGAAACACAAGAGTAGGTGAACTGGTCGCCGCGATATGACTGAAAAAACTGTTGAAAAACGGTGTTAAACATAAATCAATCAATCAGTCAATAAAACTGGAATACCATCTTCTACTCTTTTTCTCATATAATGACGAATGGAGAATGTGCAATGGAAAACTGTAATACCGCTTTATGTTTATTCAGAACGAAGAATCAAAACTCGGACATGTTATCTTCTGACCCCTAAATTCCTTAACACTTTCCTACTTACACAGAAATAAACAGCTGGCGACTATGAAAACATCTGGGCAAACATATGGAAAATATCTGTAAATGAAAATATAATTATTGAATAGGGTTGAGAACATTTCGGAAAAAGCAGAAATTTAAAATTATGAGTTATTTCTCTGTTTGCCCACAATGTTTTCAAACGTCGTCTGCTGTAGATGCGTCAACATTCGTCTGCATATTGAAAAGGGCTAAGAAGATGTAACACTTAGTGACGAAAGTATGTGATAATGCGAATGAGATTATACGGAAGAGAACGATGTGTCCCGTTACTGCCTCGTCCGATCTTTCGTTAATTTCCGTGAATTACGATTTGACCCGAGAACAATTTGTCAATGTCAAGGGCATTTGATGGCGCATTATATAAACTGGTGCCGGCCCTTCTTTTGCCAAACATTTCACTACAGATAACTTCGCACAATTTGAGTGAAGTTTTAATTGTCTTTGATTTATTATAATAGAGAAGCGAAGAAGTTATTCACAATGTCTGCACAAAATACTTTCATCTTTGGATTTATTCTATGCACTATTGGTGCCGTTTGTGTTGAAGGTATACCGAATTTCTGTTTTATTTTCATTTTATTGTTTTGTTTGTTTGTTTGAATGACACTTGAAGCCCCCTTCAAGCGTATTTCAGTTATATCACGGTGTTTCCTGGACATAATACCGGTATTATTTATCCCGACAACGGTGCAAGAGTCGCGATGCTCTATCCCCGCAAACCTGAGCGCAAAGGATGGAAACAGTTACTACCATTTTCAAAGTCTTTGGTATGATTCGACTGAGGATCGAACCCTGATCTCCAATTCTCGAGGCGGACGCTCAACCACATTTTCATTTTAGGGAAGTCATAATATAAGTACTAATTTTGGCGGAATTGTAAATTGATAATATGGTGCCCGGTCGTTTCAGCCAAATCGCCGAATTTAATTACCGATATTATAAGTCATCTTTTTATTCAAGAGGTATTTTTTTCTTATTGTTTATTGATTGAACTTCTAAATTGGCCAATCTACGACATTGCCATTTCAAAATAAATAAGCCCTTTCCCATCTGCAGTAGACGACTCTGAAATTATCTTGACACAATTCTAAAGATATGAAAGTAGAATTATTCAAAAGAGATGAAAAGATTTTGAGCAATTTTTCCTTTTAGTACACTCTTTTAAGAAATCTTCTGCTTCAGGGTTGTCAGAAAGCGTCTGTGCGCTGGAAAGGCTTATAGCAGTTCACATGCAATCCTATAAGTGTCTTCATAATTTAGCAATGTTTATCAAAAGCTTCTATTAAATGTAATTTTTTCTACCCAGACCGCAGGGGTTAAAATGTGATTCGTAATTCTTTTTAATTTCATTTCGACTAGAAAATATCGCAGCTGGCTGCGAATTAATAATAATAACGACAAAGAAATGGCTCCGTCTAGTCAGTGACAACAACTGAGGAAGCCGTTTTTGTCAAATCACGGTCTCTCTTGGGCAAAGCACATATCCTAGCCTAGTTCTGGTTTGTTTACCAAGGGATCATGAATAAGTGAACTGTCGCTGTGATATAACTGAAATTACACTGAAAATGTCGTAGAACAAAAATTAAATTAAGTCCCGTGTCTCTTTAACACACTACGCAAACTGACCAAAGAGAAAACCAGGATATTATCCGGTTTTCGACATGTTCTAATACATTTCGAGGACTTTGAAAGGCAATGCATTTTGTTTATAAAATTACAGCACTTTGCATGTTTTTTTTTAGCACACAGACTATGCATGTTATTATAAATCGAAGTTAGGCATTGATTTACCCCTTATATTCAAGCAGCTTTGTCAGTTTTCGAAAAAGAACAGATACGGAACCTTATTTCAACCTTTGAAAAGAATGATAAACTCTGTTTTTCTCCACTGTTTTCTCTTCTCTCACGATCTTTAAAAGAATGATAAATCCTGTATTTCCTCCACTTTTTTCTCTGTTTCGCGATCTTTAAAAGCATGATAGACCCTGTATTACGATCCCGCCTTTTTCTCTGGTTGACGATCTTTAATAGAATGATAAATCCTGTATTCCCCGCCCTTTTCTCTGTTTCAGGATGTTTGAAGTAATGATAAACTCTGTATTTCTTTCCCATTTTTCTCTGTTTCAGTAATTTTAAAAGAATGAGAAACCCTGTATTGTTCCCCCTGTTTCAGGATCTTTAAAAGAATGATAAACTCCACATTTTTTTTTATTTTTTTTATTTTCAGGAGTCTGCCTGGACAACGTTGCATGTCATCTATACGCCAAAGAAATATGCACAGACCCGCAGTTTTTCCAGTGGGCATCCAGCAACTGTGCTAAATATTGCGCATTTTGCAAGGACGGTGTAACAAGTAGGTTAATTTAAAGTGTGCTTTTATTTTCGGTTTTCGGCTTTTTGAAAAAAACATAGTGACAAAAGAAGAAATTGCTCAAAACGAGCAATTTCTCCGTTTGCCACAATGTTTTCCACTTTTAGTCATAGGTTATCCATTCAAATATAGAGATTTTCTATTTTTGTTGTCAAAATATGTTCAAAGTCGTCTGCTGCAGAATTGTCGTATGAGGGAAAGGGTTAATGAGATTTATTTCGGAATGGCCAATATGTTGCAATTACAGTGATGGAAGTCTGTCAACATCGCTCAGAATCATTTCACACATGCATGCACATTTTGATGCGGCTGTTGCAGACAACCCTGTTTTCAACAATATTCGAATATTATAATTTCGTTTTTAAGAGAGATTCCAAATGTGTGCCTAGATATCGTCGTCTGATAAAGATTTGTTATCTGAGGAAAATGGTCAACCCTCTCCCGCACACAGACGCTTTCTGATGCCTCTGCAACAGACAACTTTTTAAACTATTTTGGTAAAAGAAAAAAAATGCTCTTTGATCTTTATTCAATAATTATATTTTCATTTATAAGAACTGTTCACATTTTTGTCCAGGCGTTGAACAAGTTGTCTGCTACAGATTTGTTGTGGGAAAGAGTTAAACCCGGATTATAGATAGTATAGTCAAAGTTTTAAAACTGTTCAAAAGTTGTCTTGAAATATTAAAATCATAATTCTGAGATAAAACTAGAGTAATAACTTTTACTTTTAAGAACAATAAACATCTAAATATTGATCGTTTATGCTTCATTTTTAACGGGTAGACATACCCAGCAAGGACAATTTTGTTCACAATTGACTATTTTTCAACATTTACTTCCAAAATAGTTTTAAACTATTTATAACTTACTTTGTTGTCAGTATTAGCAATATTTGCAAACGTTTGAACATTTCTAAATTTTGATCTCCATCTTCAGTTAAAGCACCTTTAAAGCTAATGCTCTGAGGTTTAAGTTCAGCAATCATATGAAAAGTTAGTGTAGTGGTAGATCGTCCGCCTAATGTACGGGAGGTTGCGGGTTCGATCGAAAGTCATTTAAAGACTAACATCGGTAGTTATGGCATTTCCTCCTTGGTTCCCAGCTTAGTGGTTCATTACTAACTGGCTGGTGTCAGGAAAAGGGGGACCGGAAGTACTGGACACTTATCTAAGAAATGCGGTGATATAACTGAATATTTATCAAAAGCGGTGTAAAACACAACAAATCAAACCAAACAAAATAAATAAATAATTGATATCTGAACCATAACTCATACTATTTGTCGGGAGTTTTATTTTAACCTTCCGTGGTTAAATTATGAGTAGTGCAGATCAAGATCAAACTTCGCAGATGCGCCGATCAATCTGTACCTTTATATGTTATATGGTTAGGTTAAGCTCATATAGCTTTATATTGATGGAGTAAATTGATCAACGAATGCAGGTATAAAAGTTAAAAACACAACCATAAATAATAAATAGGACACTTTTAGACTTGACTTTTGACATTGTTGTATATTCCAGTCCTTATCTTGCTTAAATGGTTACGACAAGGATCTGTGCTTATCTCTGTTTCAAATGCGGAAGTTTAATTTACAATTTCCCACATACAGACGCTTTCTGGTGCTTCTTCAGCAGACGACTTAGAACGCATTGTGGCAAAAGGAGAACTTGCTCATGATGATCAAGTTCTCCTTTTGCCACAATATTTTCAACTTTATTCAAAAAAGTGTTCTTTCATTTATTGAGATTCCATATGTTTGTGTAAATGTTTTCTCCTACAGTTTTGTTGTATGTGGGGGAAGGGTTATCTGCCTCCAGTTATAGGCTAAACATAATATGGCATTTATTATGTCGGTCGATGCGCCATTTTACGTCGGTCAATGTGCCGTTTAATGTCGGTCGATGCGCCATTTTACGTCGGTCAATGTGCCGTTTAATGTCGGTCGATACGCCATTTTACATCGGTCAATGTGCCGTTTAATGTCGGTCGATGCGCCATTTTACGTCGGTCGATCCGCAATATTATGTTTGTCAATGCGCTATTTTACGTCGGTCAATGTGCCGTTTAATGTCGGTCGATGCACCATTTTACTACGGTCAATGTGCCGTTTAATGTCGGTTGATGCGCCATTTAATGTCGGTCGATGCACCATTTTACGTTGGTCGATGCGTCATTTTACGTCGGTCAATGCACCGTTTTACGTCGGTCGATGCGCCATATTACGTCGGTCGATGCACCGTTTTACGTCGGTCATTGCGCCATTTTACGTCGGTCGATGCGCCATTTTACGTCGGTCATGTGCCATTTTACGTCGGTCGATGCGCCATTTTACGTCGGTCAATGCACCGTTTTACGTCGGTCGAAGCGCCATTGTACGTCGGTCGATGCGCCATTATATGTCAGTCGATGCGTCATTTTACGTCGGTCGATGCACCGTTTAATGTCAGTCGATGCGCCATTTTACGTCGGTCGATGCGCCGTTTAATGTCGCTCGATGCGCTGTTTAATGTCGCTCGATGCGCCATTTTACGTCGGTCGATGCGCCGTTTAATGTCGCTCGATGCGCTGTTTAATGTCGGTCGATGCGCTGTTTAATGTCGGTCGATGCGCCAAATTATTTCGGTCGATGTGCAATTTTACGTCAGTCAATGCGCCGTTTAATGTCGGTCAATGCTTCATTTTATGTCGGTCAATGCGCCATTTTACGTCAGTCAATGCGCCGTTTAATGTCGGTCAATGCTTCATTTTATGTCGGTCAATGCGCCATTTTACGTCGGTCGATGCGCTTTTTAATGTCGGTCGATGCGCCATTTTACGTCTAACCTACAGTGACAGTGTTCTACTTTGTCCCGTTACCCTTAACTGTTCGGAGAATATGTCGGATCTCGATAAAAGAATGGAAGATATTTTTACACGAAATAAAAAACGTTCACTTGAAATCATTAATGAGCCAGTGCAGGAGAAAAAGACCAAGATGGCATTTCTGAACAACGTTGTTTTAGATCATCTGGTTCACCTGCTCAACCTTATAAGAATATACACACGGTGACAGGATCGTCTTACTTACTTACTTACTGAATTATGTGAACAGTGTAGATCTTGATCAGACTGTGCGGATGTGCAGGCTGATCTGGCTATCTACTTTTCACAAAAGACAGCTTTTACCTTTCCCCATGCACAGACTATTGTATACATTCATATTTATTACAGCACAGGCAACTGGCGTGGGGAAATTCTTGGACCAAAGTAACGAAATGGGTAAGCGATGTTTTTTTATTAACACTTTCCCACATGCATATGAAATTAGACGCGTTTGTAGCCTACCATTTTTGAAAATATCGAGACAGAAGGAGGAATTGGCCATAATCAGCAATTTATTTTCTATTCTTGTTTAAAATATATTTTACACACACTTACCTCCAGATGTTTCAATGTCCATGTCCGATGGGGTTATTTTCGTAAATGTTTTTTTAAACGTTAAAAACATCAAGATCAAAATATCTAAAAATCCCTATAAATGATAGCATAATTATTGAAACATTGTGACAATCGATTAAGTTCCTCATTATGAGCAATTTCTCATGTTTCAAGGTTTCAAAACGCGTCTGCTACATATACGCAAAAAATCATCTGCCAAAGAGAATTTCGATCTCATTGGCATTGCAAATAAAGACACCATCGAACTATTATTAAAAAGAACTTTGATTGCTCCGGTCTAGATGATAACAATCGACGTCACAGGCAAATTCTAAAAAGAGCTGTTTATTTGTCTACGGCCGAGCCCCGGTAGCACAGTCGGTAGCGACGCGGGCTGTCAGTCCAGGGGTTGTTAGTTCGAATCCCAGTTCGGCCAACATTCGTCCCGACGTTTGACAAACGTCAATGTGACCTGCGTCATTCGTTTTTCACAAATGGCCTGTTTAACAGTATTTTTTGGAAAAGCAGACAGTTGCTTTGCAAGTATATTGTATGGTGTACTGGTGTGGGAAAAACCAGGAAACCTGCATGAGCAGGTGAACTGGTCACCGTGATATGACTGACAAATTGTTGAAAACGGCGTTAAACCCTAATCAATCAATCAATTATTTGTCTCCTGTCTTACCGCATCGATCGTGTACTGGTTAGATCGTCCGCCCCGACAGCGGGAGACCAGGATCAAAGACAAAGGGTAGTAGTGGCTTCCCTCCTTAAAGCGACTGAACTCCAGATACCGAACTGTCGAAAAAAAATAAAATTTCCAATTTTAAGAAAATAAGTGTTATTTTTGTATTTGGGGCATTAATATATGATAACTGACATATTACTTACCCCTATAATCGGTGAGATTTTCTTGTTTTCGATACTTTTTCCGTCGCAAATTCTACCCTGTCAGTAACGGGGTAAGTATTTTTAAATAGGAAACCCCTTCATCGGGACAATTGAAAAAGACCCAAGTTCACTTTATTGATAAAAAACGATACATTTTCTACCCTGGTTTTACTTGGATAACATAAAGAATAACATTTAGGGCGAATTCGATTTTTTTCCCGTGCCATCTGGATTTCAGTCGCTTTAACGCTTAAGGTTGTTTGGATAAGCTTACCAGCGGTATGCGGCGCGTTTGACTACATTAGGTCTTAACTTTGCTACTGTTTTGGTATTCACTCGGAACTTGAAAAAACTGGATACGTAGTCAGTCATAAGAGGAACTGGAGAATATAGGGAACTTAACTCGACCTTACGCATTACAAAGCTCTATATAAGGGGTTTATTTTACTTTCTTTAATCTTTATTTGATCTTCAATCCCAATGAAGTGGATACTCAAACATATCGTCTCAGGGATACACTTCTTCTGGTACCCACGACATAGGGTTTAAATAAAAAACAATTGAGATATTCTTGGAAAAATACCACTTACTTCACCTTATCTAGACTTTTGCAGGCTATTATATTTTACATTTTCAGACACGTGTAAGGACAACATTTCAAACTGCGCGGATTATGGCAAGACTTTTTGTGATGACGTAAAATTCTACACATGGACCACTGACAACTGTAAAGCTCACTGCAACAGATGTAGTAAGTAGTAACTAATCTTCAACGCGATTTGGTTGGGAGGCGGGGGGGGGGGGGGGGGGGTGGGGTTGTGGGGCTTATTGAGCCAGTGAACTGCTGAAGTCTCCAGGTAGAAGACACAGAGCGCCATGAATATAAACTGAAAGTGTATTTTACAATCAATGTAAAACGAATAAGTTTAACTTAATATTCTAATACATTTTGTAGCTATATTGAAGGTGCATTCATGACGTGAATATATATCGTTCCCTAATTTAGTAGACGATGAATGGTGGCAAATATAGTTGGTTGTATCTCCCCTTTCACCTATTCTGATATCTCTCCGTCTATCAGTTAATAAATGTGATAAATGTTTTTTTTATCACATTACAATGATTGTATGCGATCAAATATTCCCATTACATATTTCTTTATATGTCACATGCGTAATATAACATGACCGATTCACTATTTTTGTATTCATCCGCAAATATTAACAAATTGGCTGAGAACGTGTATCCGGTAAACACAAACGTCACGATAGATGGAGGAGGTAAAGAGACCATTATCAGTCATAATTTTGTTTTGTGTGCGATTAGTTAACAGTTTATTAAGTATTACATGTTTGAACTACTTTCTAACAGTGTAAACCGTTTTTTTGTGTGTTTCGTCATGTGATAAAAAGAATCTGTCAATTGTTATCATTTCATATAAAGTTTTATTTAACGAGTTCAAGAAATGTTTATTAACCGAGCTAAAGTTATATCAAATGAGTTCAATAAATTTGTTATTAAGCGAGCTTAATAACACATTTCTTGGACGAGTTTAATAAAACTTTATTAAATGACAACTCATGTCAGATCCTATATCTATGTGATATATATTTTGCAGCAATTCCATGTGTGGACAAAGTTCTGAACTGCGGTGACTATGGGGACACGCTGTGCACCGAGCTGTCGTATTACAACTGGGTGGAAATCAATTGCAGGAGATACTGCGCGCGCTGCACGTGATCATAGAGAATTATTGAAACCAATTTGTCGAAACTAATAGAAGAACACAGATGTTGGCTTGAGAACAACGTTACCTTGGCACAATTGTGTTGTTAGCGCTCTTTGTAGAGTTTGTAGAGCTTGAACATGTGGGATTATTTCAAGACATTTTTAACGTTTTGTGGCACATTTATATGGACTATTGAACGCAAGACTGTTGTAAGGCAATTTACCATGTTGTTTTTGTTATTAAGCTGTCAGAGTTGTGTGTTTGAATAACGTTTATAAGAATCTCTTTCATTCTGTGTAGAATATATGATTTTATGTATTTGTATTTGCTTATTACGTTGTATTGCCCTGTGAATGTGTATAATAAACGTTTGTCTTGTACAGTAGTCCATGGATTTTAGTATTGCTTTATAATCCAGAAACAAGAACCATTTCCAACATCCAGTAAATTCCAAGGTTGAAGACAGAGAAGATTTTTGGTTATTCATAGATTTAGTGTTGACGTATATCAGCTCTAATGGACTCGGCAATTTCCGTATGCAGTCGATAGAGATCGATACTGTAAGTGGAAGCAAACGCAAAACACCGATTCTGTAAGATTTTGGACGGAGATTTCCCGAGTCTATATATACTTAATAAGTACCGATCTTACGGAAATCACCGAGCCACGAAGGGATGCTCTACTTTTGGTATCCTCCTACCTCGGTGGCTCAGTCGGTTACGTAACAGACTGCCCATTCATCGATTTAAATGCAAAGACTATCCATAGATCAGGACTAATTCAATCACCCAACCAGGACAGTTTGATTATAAGGAAGTATTAGTATATCCTTAGCATCATTCAGCATTATCAATGAAACAAACGTTGGTCCGATCACTTCTATTCTAACAAAAGTGTTGGTTCATGCAATCTCATTTTATCCCGACTTAAATATAGCGCTCGTAAATAGCGAATGTACGTACAGCGACGTATTTTGGTTTATTGTTCCTGTTGCATCTTCGTCGATCGAATGATCAGATGAACATAGCAATGCGCATAGTTTCAAGAGAGCCTTTTCACTGTCCATCTTTATGTTATCCGAATGCACTTTATGTTAACCCCTTGAAGAATAGACTCACTAGCTTTACGATAATGTAATTTAAATGATGCCAAAACTGGGATGCAATTAGAACAAAGTCGATAGACGCGGCTTATTATGTATATCATTATTCTGCGACTTATTGGTGAATTTTAGCAAAGAAAAGTTATGTTTCTAGTATAGCTGAAGTGAAATATTTATTCCAACGTAAACAATCAGATTGCAAAAGGATAGGCAATGTTTAACTACCCCGATCATCGTATGTTTTAATGTGAACTGTTAACACGATGTTTGATTCCTTTTACATTTCTGGGGCGATTGAGATTGTCATTTGTTCTTACATTGAATCTCAATTTGTAGAAAGAGTAACACATAACACACTTATACACGAACATATTACAACAGCCAACAAAGGAATAATAGACATCCAGATATGTTAGAATATCAGTCCCGGTAACGGTCGTTTCTTGCGTCTCTGACACACTTTCTTCGCCATCTGGTCCTAGTTTTTATCTATATTCGTGACTTAACATTCAACTTAGTAACGTTACGGCTAAGCTGTATGCCCATTTATCCGTACCGTCGCTAGCCGTAACAATGCTAATGTTTCTTAGCCTATATAATACAGCAATTAACACAAGGTCAATCCGTTACTCGAATACAATTGATTCTCAATAACTCGACTTACTTACTTCCGAGTTATCGCCATTCATTCTTGGAGTAATGTCGAAATAGTGTATCTGTTTTAGCTTCGAAATTATTAATACACCATGATACCATGATGCAGAAATTAATACAAGGCCACTTCGTTTTAGAGAAACACAAAATAAGTAGACCCTCGATAACTCTGAACGGGACCCATAAATTACTTCAAAGTTATCGTCCGTGATTCTTCGATCAATGCTGATTTAATGTATCTGTTTTCAGCTTCGAAATTAATTTATACTTTAATGTTTATTATGCACGTGGTAAGACCACACAGAGAAAAGATCTCGGATCTATCAGAACTGCTGCTTCGCAAACTTCAAAAGACTAACCCGTTCGAGGAATTTGTTCGAAAAAATTCACACATCATAGTAGTTGCTAGTCAACTGTAAATACTTAACAGGCATTTATCCAGATAACCTAGGAGTATTATGTCTGTGTTAAAACTATGATTACTCCTTAAAAGATAATCAAGGCGATTGCAAAATACTTAGCTTAGCAATACACATTCGTAAACATAAAGTCAGTGTTTTACGTAAACAATAAAAATGATGATTGGTTCCTTTATATTCTCGTGTGACAGTAATTTATTTTTACATTAACTTATTAATTTGATGAAAGTCTTACAAACAAAACAGCACTATATATCACTCCAGTGAACAAACTAAGAATAAAAACTGCATTATCCAGAAGTGTTAGAATATCTGACACGGTAACCGTCGCTGCTTGCGTTTCTGAAGTAATGTCTTCATCTGTTGCTGGTTCGACCCCTTCCTGTGGCTGTAGTTTCACCTGTTTAACACTTCGTCTGAACTGTAATACCGGTCGCCTGAAGCACCGCTGGCCGTAAGATGCTTGTATCCTTGACTCTATGATGCAAAAGATGACTGTGAAGCCACTCAACAACAGTAAAACGAATTCATACTGAACAAGCAGCGATATTTCGAGAGCATTTGCGGGCATCATGTCGCTTGTCACGACCATAAGTACCCAGTAGGATAGAAACAATGTGATTGCGACAGAACATTTCTCGCCAGATGTGATTGGTAGTAAGAACAGACACACGTTAAGTAATCCCATAATGGCCAGTGGCGCAATCAAGGTATACATTGTCAAGGTATACCGTCTTTGCAGGTGAAAATCGATGATGATAACGTCCGATTGGTAATGGACCTCTTTGGATATTGACACAGATAGAAGATCCCATTCTGAGTTAGGTCTTATTTGACGAATCGGAACTTCAGACAATGTAGCGAGCGTGACCTTGGTATTGCTTAGGACAGCTTCGTCAAATTGTATTCGGCAAATCTTTTTATCAAATGGGTAATATTTCACGGAGACGTCGCATGATGTGCTGAAAATTATATTTTGAAAGATATTCAATATCACAAACAATCGTTTTGTCAATGAAGACAATTAATCTAATGTCTGATATCATTTAACCTAATGTTAATACGTTTGATTGGATATAATAATCTCATTAAAGACTAAACTTTGCTGCAGTAGCAAACTTTCGTATAGATATTATAAACCAATCAAGTAGTTGCTAAACCATCGTTCGTTATCAACAAAGGAGAAATGCCATACAAATAAGCTGGATAGGGAAGCATTGATGACCCAGTGTTGGTTGTATCGTGCGCTTTTATTGGACAGAAATATGAGAACCTGCTCATGGATGTCGAAATGTTCATATAGGATCTGACATGAGTTGTCATTTCATATAAATGTTTATTAAAAGAGTTCAAGAAATTTGTTATTAAGCGATCCTCTTGCGAGCTTAAGAACACATTTCTTGGACGAGTTTAATAACATTGTATGAAATGACAACACATTTCAGATTCTTTTTATCACATAACGAAACACAAAAAGGAAATCGGGTTTTCTCTGTCAGAAAATAGTCCTAACATATAATACTTAATAAACTGTTAACTTATCACACAAACAAATATTGTTATGACCGATAATGGTCCCTTTACCTCGTCCGTCTATCGTATTGTTTGTGTTTACCGGATACACGTTCTCAGCCATATTGTAAACATTCGCTGATGAATACAAAAATAGTGATTCTGTCATGTTATATTACACATATGACATATAAAGAAATACGAAATTGGAATATTAGATCGGATACAAGCATTGTTATGTGCTAAAATGTCATACTTAATGTTGATTAAAATTGAGTCCATCATCGTCAATGTTGACGTATTATAAGATACGCACATGTCCAGTTATCCGGGATAACTGATATCCAATTTGAGATTTTTTTTTCGATGACCTCGTTAAACATATGTTTATATACGAGCTTAACTAAAATATATGAGCCGCGTCAGATGAAAATGTGTTTTTATTGCAACTGTGAACACAACATACTCAGGTGAGACTGTGTCTGCTTCAATCTTCAGTGTCCGTTTGTGCATTATATTTACCAAGATGCAATCACTGGTAACAAATCTAGAAGCGTAGTCATACTGGCTGTCCTTTGCTATCTATTCATACGATTATTACTGATATTCCCTCGGAGATTGAACTAGATGGTTAATCGTCTTACGCAACTCATGTGTAATAAACAATTAAAACTACATTAATCGTATTGCAAAGACAATCAGTATACCGTATATTAAGATTGTAATAACTTAACTTAAGTAAAATCGTAACAGGGAAACATAATTAGTATACTATACATTGAGCTTCTTATGAACAATTTGAGACATCGGTCAGTTATCTCCCTTTAATACTCTCTACATCTAGCTAGGTCCTATCATTTGGTTACCTCTGTTTTGATCATTGGTTTCTTTGCACTGGATGATGCACTTATAATTGCATTTTCTTGGCCAACTGTTATTAGATTGATTAGTAATTCCACATTTGTTTTCTTTAAACACTACTATGTAAATTTCCTCTTTTGAATCATCACTTTAATTAACACATTTATGATTAATGTGTACAGAGTAATTGCAATATCTCATTGCGAAATAGCAATAAAGACAAAGGATTCCAACTAAAAGGACCTACCAACTATTTGGTCTTCCTTGGTCTTTATCTGACAAGGGAGATAATATAATTATCATTAATGTCCCTCATTGTACAAGCGTATGATAATCAGTATACCGCACTTTAAGCTTCTTATGACAAATTGTACAAGGGTTACACAATCAGTATTGCGCTTCTAATAACTAACTCTAAGGATTAGTGGTACACAGGACAACACATTAATCATTTCGTACATTATGCTTCTAATAAATAACATTGAAGACTTATGGTATCAGTGTAACACAATCTTTGTAGTTCGTACATTATGCTTGTAATAACTAGCCTTGAAGACAAATGGTACCAGGACAATATAATAAGTATTTCGTACATAAAGCTTGTAATAACTAACCTTAAGGACTGAATGTATCAGGGTAACACAATCTGTTTAGTCCGTACATTATGTTTGTAATAACTGGCCTTGAAGAATAATGGTACCAGGAAAATATAATAAGTATTTCGTACATAAAGCTTGTAATAACTAACCGTAAGGACTGATGGTATCAGGGTAACGCGATGCGTATTTCGTATATTACGCGTGTAATAACTAAGGACTGATGGTATCAGGGAAATATAATTAGTTTTCCCTACTTCAAGCTTGTTATAACTAATATTTAGGACTGATGGTATCAGGGAAACATAGTTATTTTTTCCTACTTAAGTTTGTTAAAACTATTATTAAAGACTCATGGAACATTGGAAGCGTGATCAGTATACCGTACATTACTCATCTAACCGTAAGGAATAATTGTAACTTGGAATCATTTTCAGTATACAATGAATTAAACTTGTAATAACTTAACTCTGTAATTGCTCAGGGAAGTATAGTTAGAATGCCGTGCATTATGCTTGTAATATATATCCATGAAGACTAATAGTACAAGGGAAACAGTATCAGTATACCGTACATTAGCATGTATAAACTAATCTAATGGGTTGTAATGGTTCAGGGCAATATAATCAGTATACCGTACATTTATATGTTAATAACTTTCCTTGTAAACTAATGATACTGGGAGAAAATAATGAGTATATCATACATAAAACGTCTAATAACAAACATTTAGGATTGCTCCAGGAACGAAGAAACATGACCAGTATTGTGTGTATTAAGCTTTAAATAACTAAGCTCAGGGAATGAAATAGTACACAGGAAACAAGACCAATAATTCGTACATTAAGCTTGTAATAATTGGCATTTTTAGTATCGTAATGGTACCAGGTAATCATAACAGATATTCCGTGCATTTAACTTACAGTTAGGATTATAATGTCTCCGGGGTAACATAACTAGTATTCCGTATATTGAATATATATTCACTTACCTTAAAGACTGTAATGGTACCCAGTTAACATAACCAGTATTCCGCACAGTGAAAATATCTTTGTCCGCATTCCCTATAGTACCATCACCATTTAATGCCTGAAACACATAAGCCACTATATGCTTTTTTAAACGGTGTTTTACGCTGCTTTCAATAGTAGTTCATTTATATAACTGTGTTTCGAATGAAGATTCCCAGAAGTTATCTGTCCCAATATGTATACCCTGTAAACTTGTCAAAGAGGAAAGCCGTTAGTATAATCTTTAAAGTATTGGGCTTGGCCCGACTTGGGATCGGGCTCTCGTCTTCAACCACAAAGACAACATCGTATTAACAGGATGCCGTAGTCCGTTACAGTTAAAAGCGAGCTTCAAGAGCTAGACTATTACAATGTAGTTGCATCGCGTTCAGAGGATCAAGACAAATTAAATTCAGCAAGGCTACAACAAAAACAACGATATGACTTTTTGCAACTAGTGTAGGTTAAGAAAAACCTGCACGTCATTGTGAAGAATAATCTGGTTTTGCATTGTTTGTCGCTATATGAGATACTCCGAACGTCAGACAAGCAGTGCAAATTTGGATCATATGCCATGAATGCACAAGTTGATATATATCTTTGTAACGAAAACCCATTGGTTTTTTCCCTGGATCTCGTTCACATGTTTAGCCTAATTAAAGAAAGAAAAATACATTAAACGCCCATTATTTTCGAAATTGACAAGACTGTGAAAATAATTCGCATATTTGGATTGTGATCTGTACGATAAGTGTAAAGAAAAACGATATTTGATTATATAATTCTTAGAAATAAGAAAGGGATCGATAAGCAATGTCGAGATGTCGTGTGTTAACTGTACAACAAACCAAAACCTACCTCGTAATAAACCAGATGTGGATACCAGATTTGTTTCGCCGTCATTATTAAGCTGTCAGTGCCGTAATAATCTATCGAATCCCATTTCAGGAGATCGTCATACCAGCTGATACCGAAATGCATGAGGATCACCAGTGTTTGTTCTGTCGAATCAAACGATATAATGGCTGATGGTACGAACTCGACATTGACATTGACTGCATGGGTTTGGTTAAGTCTAGGTCGTATATTCCTGTTATAGTTTGCTAGACTTTTGTTATACAACGCTCTGATGCTATCCACTTCGAGTGATGTAGCTTCGCAAGACGCATACTCGAGTATAAGAAGTAGCAGGAAGGTTCCACCGCAACTGTATGTACGTACACCAAGTTTCCAGAAATCCATTCTGTACTTAAGATCTATCACGACCTTGCCGAAATCGTCGGTGTTTATCCGCTTATCCTATCTTATCAGTTAAAGTTACACGGTCCGATGTTTCCTGTTTATCTACAGTAAGTTCACTTTTATTTCAAATGTAAAACTTATATCCTGGATAAACAACTGAACTATAGTATTTGGTTACAGAATACGAAATATAAACAATCCATCTGAGGTCTACAATATTGTCGTGAATGCTAGTATAATACAGACTCGTTATGTTACATCAAACTGTGACATTCACTTGAATGCTAGTATAATCAAGCCTCATTATGTTACATAAAACTGTGAACATTCACGTGAATGCTAGTATAATCCAGACTCATTATGTTACATCAAACTGTGAACATGCTCGTTAATGCTAGTATAATCCAGCTTCATTATGCTACATAAAACTGTGAACATTCACGTGAATGCTAGTATAATACAGACTCATTATGTGAAATAAAACTGTGAACATTCACGTGAATGCTAGTATAATACAGACTCATTATGTTACAACAAACTGCGACCATTCACGTGAATGCTAGTATAATCCAGACTCATTATGTAACATAAAACTGTGAACATTCACGGGAATGCTAGTTTAATCAAGCCTCATTAAGTAACATAAAACTGTGAACATTCAAGTGAATGCTTGTATAATCCAGCCTCATTATGTTACATAAAACTGTGAACATTCACGTGAATACTAGTATAATACAGACTCATTATGTTACATCAAACTGTGACATTCACTTGAATGCTAGTATAATCCAGACTCATTATGTAACATAAAACTGTGAAATTCAAGTGAATGCTTGTATAATACAGACTCATTATGTTACATAAAACTGTGAACATTCACGTGAATGCTAGTATAATACAGACTCATTATGTAACATAAAACTGTGAACATTCACGTGAATGCTAGTATAATACAGACTCATTATGTAACATAAAACTGTGAACATTCACGTGAATGCTAGTATAATCCAGACTCATTATGTAACATAAAACTGTGAAAATTCAAGTGAATGCTTGTATAATACAGACTCATTATGTTACATAAAACTGTGAACATTCACGTGAATGCTAGTATAATACAGACTCATTATGTAACATAAAACTGTGAACATTCACGTGAATGCTAGTATAATACAGACTCATTATGTAACATAAAACTGTGAACATTCACGTGAATGCTAGTATAATGCAGACTCATTATGTTACATCAAACTGTGAACATTCACGAAGATACAGTATCTTTGTTTTAGAGGACAAATCTCTGAATAATATATTCACACGTCAGTGGTCATTTTGTTCCTAATCCAGCATTGATAATTTATCTTCCCTATGTTGTTATAATTTAGCCAGTGCATGAGACAATATTCAAATTGCATTTCTTAACAACGTTCAAATCACTTTATCCATCTGTAAGTATTATAAAAATTTACAAAAACAAAATCTTTTCCAACAAACTTGTGTAAGTAATATATATTAACAGTGTATATTTTGATCAGACTGTGTGTAAATACTGTTAAAAAAGACTGACTTGTACCTTTTCACTTGCACTGTTTCATAAAGTATTCGACAATAAGCTAAGTCACATCACTAGTTTATGAGTTAAATCGAGTTAGCTATTTTGAAATGAAAGGAATAATTTTTTATCCAATAATTCATATGATTCCAGTAAACCACCATTCGCCTGTTTGGAATTTTATAAAATAAACTGATATTGCAATAATGTTAACCCTTTCCATCATTTAATTATAACGCTTTTCCACATTCAATTTTATCTCTTTCCCACATAAAGGCGCAAGCCTTCCCTCATAACGAACAATTCCTTCATTTACCCCAATTTATAACTATATTCAATAACAACTTCCATTTATAGAGATGTTCTATGTTTTTGGTTCTATGCATGATTTCAAAGTCGTTTGCTGCATATTTTTTGCATGTTGGAAAGGATTAACAATTATTCCACTGTATACCCGTAACCGATGCTATCATCGCTGATTTTAAAACGTTCTAACAAATCCATGCGTGCATTAACTATTGATACACCAGTAGCCAAAACTGAAGACCAATCCGTGCGTATATCAAATAGTGATACACGAGTAGTGAACAATGTAAACCGATCCAAATGTATATTAACTATTATTACACGAGTAGAGAACAATGGATATCAATCCGTGTGTATATTTAATATTGATACAAGAGAATCGAACAATGTAGACCAATCCATGCGTATATTAAATAGTAATATACGAGTAGCGAAAAATGTAGACCAATCAATGCGTATATTAAATATTGATACACGAGTTACGAATAATGTAGACCAATCCACGAGTATAATAAATATTGAAACACGAGTTACGAACAATGTAGACCAATTCGTGCGTATATTAAAAGTTGATACACGAGGAGAGATCAATGTAGACCAATCCATGCGTATATTAAATATTGAAACACAAGTTACGAACAATGTTGATCAATTCGTGCGTATATTAAATGATGTTGCACGAGTAGGGAACAATGTAGACCAATCCATGCGTATATTAAATATTGAAAAACGAGTTACGAACAATGTTGACCAATTCGTGTGTATATTAAAAGTTGATACACGAGTAGAGAACAATGTAGCCCAATCCATGCGTATATTAAATATTGAAACACAAGTTACGAACAATGTTGATCAATCAATGCGTATATTACATATTGATACATTAGAAGCGAACAATGTAGACCAACCATTTCGTATATTACATATTGATACACGAGTAGCGAACAATGAAGACAAATCAATGCGTATATTATAAATTGCTTCAGGAGTAGCGACCAATGTAGACCAATCCATGCGTATATTAAATATTGAAACACGAGTTACGAACAATGTTGATCAATTCTTGCGTATATTAAATGTTGATACACGAGTAGAGAACAATGTAGCCCAATCCATGCGTATATTACATATTGATACACGAGTAGCGAACAATGTAGCCTAATCCATGCGTATATTGAATATTGCTTCAGGAGTAGCGACCCATGTAGACCAATCCATGCGTATATTACATATTGAAACACGAGTTACGAACAATGTTGATCAATTCGTGCGTATATTAAATGTTGATACACGAGTAGAGAACAATGTAGCCCAATCCATGCGTATATTACATATTTATACACAGGTAGAAAACGATGTAGACCAATCATTGCGTATATTACATATTGATACACGGGTAGAAAACAATTTAGACCAATCACTGCGTATATTACATATTGATACACGGGTAGAAAACAATGTAGACCAATCATTGCGTATATTACATATTGATACACGGGTAGCGAACACTGTATACCAATCATTGCGTATATTACATATTGATACACGGGTAGAAAACACTGTAGACCAATCATTGCGTATATTACATATTGATACGCGGCTAGCGAACACTGTAGACCAATCATTGCGTATATTACATATTGCTTCACGAGTAGAAAACACTGTAGACCAATCATTGCGTATATTACATATTGATACACGGGTGGCGAACACTGTAGACCAATCATTGCGTATATTATATATTGCTTCACGAGTAGAGAACCATGTAGACCAATCCATGCGTATATTAAATACTGATACACGGGTAGCGAACAATGAAGACAAATCCATGCGTATATTATATATTGCTTCACGAGTAGCGACCCATGTAGACCAATCCATGCGTATATTAAATACTGATACACGAGTAGCGAACGATGTGATACATTCATGCGTATATTATATATACTATATTGTTTTGTTGGAAAATAAATGAGTAATTGTTTTGGGAAAAAAGAGTTTACTCCTAATCTAGACCTCAGCATGAAATGTATATTGATTGAATGCGTCGACTGCTGTGATATATCTACGAAATAAGCATAGCCGGTTTCAATGTATTACAACCTTAGTACGTGAATGCACAGTGTTGTGAACGCTTTACCACATACATAGATTATGCAGCAGACGACTTTGAAAACATCTAGACAAATCGATTTACTATTAATTAAATGTTTAATTATTAAAAAAATAAAAACGTTGAGGCAAAATGAGAAATTGCACATTATGCTCATTAGGAGAAATCTTTCGTTCTGTCGCAATGTTTTCAAAATCCGTCTGCGACATAAAAGTCATAATGTGTTTGTATATGGAATAAACGCAAACAATATGAGTACACGTTGATGCAATCTGACATTAGCAATGTTTTCGAAATGTCTTTTTACATTATATGGCAATTTCGGGCGCAGTACATCGCCAGATCAAACTGCGCGGAAAAGTTGTCAACATCTACACTATCCGAAACAACGCTAAAGCAAGTTTTACTGAAGTGCCGCTAAAACAATTATCTACTCATGTTTATTTAAAATCTTTCATTTTACATCGATTGCGAAATAAGCTTTCAGCAGATATTAATCACGCTCGATATTTGTATCCTGGAGCCATAACCAGTACTTGCACCGTTTGTTTGAATAAGTGCCAAGGGCAAAACCTGCTCATCAAAGGGTTCGAAAACGGATTGATAGTTTTTGTTTGTCATGTTAAAACGTTTGTAAAAAGCTAATGCATTTGTCAAATTGGATTCTATTATGTAATAAAAACGGTTAGAGCAATGTTTACTTGCCATAAAAGATAATTTGTTTAAATGTTAAATTATTACTAGGGAAAGTTAAAGTAAATAATTCAGGATTAGAGTCTTTGTTGAAATTAATTTAAAACGTTGAGTTAGATTCGAAAGCACCGGAAATTAGATCCGGCTAAAATTGTACGCTCAATATAGGGTATAAATGAGCCACGTCTTACTAAAACCGGCTTCATACGACTAGTGAATGTCCAAATATTTGTATTTCAACTCGGCTAAAAAGTTGGCAACAATCATAAACAGTTTAAAACTAGGAAAGTGTCTGAAAAAAAAAAAATGTCCCACCAAACATATGCTTGTCGAATAAAAACAACTTATTATACCACAATCAGTTAATAAATTATGGCATTATTCAAAATCCGCGACGATGAAATGAACGTTTAAACGAAGGCGTAAAGAAATGCGAATAATATCCCCAAACAAGCGTTTGTTAGCACTTATATTAGGAAATGTTTAACATATGTTTTATAATAATATCGTAATGAAATGAACTTATTTATATGACAAATAATCTATTTAATTTCAGGAAAGAAGTGTATTGTTTTGCATTGGACTTCTTTAGCTGCTCTTTCTGAAATCACCCCCCAAAACACCCCCAAAACATCAATGAAAATGTCATTAACAATGTGATCAAATTAGAAGGGCAACAAGTAAAGATATCGGATAGAATGTTATACCCTTGATGGAATGTCTCCGCATACATGTGCCAACATTAACGATTGGTCCAGGACTTAATTATATAACAGACGTACTGTTTGGTAATTAGATCCAATGAATTCAACGACAAAGTACTAGACAAAAGAACTAGACAAAAGATGCTCTTGTCTGGCAAAGTGTGTGTACAATTGCGTTTAATAGAAAATCAAAAACTGGCATTTCTACTTTTGTACTGATGTTAACAAACAGGTCATATTGTAAATGCATATACTACAACTGGAAGTGACAGAGACAACACAAATAATGTCAGACGCGAATTATCAAGAGCAAATAAATAAGAAATAATTTTGTTCCAAGGCAGACGTTCTAACCACTACAACACGGAGTCGTTTAAGTTAGTGAAAATGTGTTTTCATTGCACCGCTTTCAACAGTATTCCAGTTATATCGTGCGGTTTCTATAAATTACAAGAGGTACTAGTATCATTGATCTTAACTCCGATATATGAGTATAAATGCTATCCCCGAATTTCTTTATGCGAAGGATGTAAGTTATTATTACCATTTTAAAGTACTTGGTTAGACTCGACCGGTGATGGAACACTGGTCTCCCGGTGTTAGGGCAGACGCTCAGACCACCACAGCACGGAGACGGTTACATTAGTAATAAAAGCATGAATTATCAAATTGCGAAATGCAACAGAACAAAAATGTATCCAACGGTATATAAACAAACTGTTATATACGCAAAGACTAATACAATGAACCACATAATTAATTGGCCTACTTTCAACACCTAACTTCATTCCTCAATATTCGAGGATAACATGAACTACGAACTAGTAAGATTGCGAAAGGATGTGTTCCTAGATAACATATTCGATTATGGACAATATAAAACTTTTTAAGTAGCTGTTATTGATAGCTTCCATACATTCTGTGACTTATTGGTAATCTTTAGCCAAATAAGTTATATTTCTACTTATAGCTGAAGTGAAACATTTATTCCAACGTAAACAATGAGATTGTAGAAGGAAATACAAAGCAATAAGACAATGTTTAACTACCCCGATCATCGTATGGTTTAATGTGGACGGTTAACATGAATTTTAATTCCTTTTACATTTCTGGGACGATTGTAATAGTCATTTGTTCTTACAATAAACATCAATTTGTAGAAGGAGTTACACACAAAACACTTATACACGTACATATTACAATAGCCAACAAAGGAATAACAGACATCACGATATGTTAGAATATCAGTCACGGTAACGGTCGTTTCTTGCGTCTCTGACACACTTTCTTCGCTATCTGGTCCTTGTTTTTATCTATATCCGTGACTTAACTTTCACGTTTGTAAGGTTACGCTTAAGCCGTATTACCAGGCTCCAAAACTATAAAAGTTTAATCCATGCCAATCACAAGCCTTATTTGGAGCATGGAGTTCATTTCTGAGCACCTAACATATTTTCATAGTTTTATAGTTTTGGATCCGGTTGTCCGTTCCTCCACTAGTCGTAATACTGATAATGTTTCTTAGCCGATATAGTGCAGCAATTACCACAAGGTCAATCCGTACGTCGAATGCAATGGACTCTCAATTACTCGATTACTTACTTCCGAGTTATCTCAAGTCATTCTTCGATTAATGCCGAAATAATTTATTTGTTTTCAGATTTGAAATTACTTATATTCTTAAGACAACTTGATGCAGATATAACTACAAGGCAACTTCGTAAGAGAAACACAAAAACTGTGGACCCTCGATAACTCCAAGGCAAACGGGAACCATGATTTATTCAGAGTTATCGCCTGTGATACTTCGATTAATGCCGAAATAATGTTTTTGTTTTCAGCTTCTTAATTCATCTATACTTAAGAGACCACGATGGAGAAAAGATAAAAGGTCACTCCTTAAGGGAAACGCAAATACGATGGACGCTCAATAACTCGAATACAAACGGGACGCATACTTTCGGAGTTATCGCCCGTGATATTTATGTCAAATTAATGTATTTGTTTTCAGCTTCGTGATTCGCTTATATTTTTATGTTTATCATGCACGTGATAAACCATACCAAGAACAGAGCTAAGATATATCAGAACTGCTGCTTTACAAACTTCAAAAGACTTATCCGTTCGGGGATTTTGTTCGAAAAATTCCAATTCCACACATCCAAGTGTCCACTGTATATCCTTAACAGGCATTTATCCAGATAACCTGCGAGCATTATGTTCGTTGTTAAAACTATGAGTACTCCGTAAAAGATATTGAAGGCGACTGCAAAATGAAATATACCGTTGGTTTGTAAGTTGAAACTGGACTCATCCTTAAGAAATTTGATATAGCATCCTTATTATTATGACATATTCAATAACAGACATTCTATGTTCAGCTTAGCAATACAAATTCAAAATCATAAAGAATATAGTGTGTTACGTAAACAATACAAATGATGTGTGTTTCCTTTATTTTCTCGTTTGACAGTAATTTGTTTTTACGTTAAATCTCAATTTGTATAAAGCGTAACAAACAAAACACAACTATATATAACCCCAGCCAACAATCCAAAACCAAATAAAGCATTATCAAGAAATGTTAACATATCTGACACGGTCACCGTCGATGCCTGCGTTTCTGAGGTGCTTTCTTCATCTGTTCCTGGTTTTATCTCTTCCTGCGCTTGTCTTTTCACCTGTGTAACAATTCGTCTAAACCGTAATACCGGTCGTCTGAAGCACCGCTGGCCGTATGATGTTTGTATCTTAAACTCTATGATGCAGAAGATGACTGTGAAGCCACTCAACAACAGTAAAATGAATTCATACTGAACAAGCAGCGAAATTTCGAGAGCATTTGCGGGCATCATATCGCTTGTCATGACCATAAGTACCCCGTAGGATAGAAACAATGTTATTGCGACGGAGCATTTCTCGCCAGATGTGATCGGTAGTAAGAACAGACACACGTTAATCAATCCCGTTATTGCCAATGGCGCAATCAGGGTATACACTGTCAGGGTATATCGTCGTTGTAGCCGAATTTCCATGATGATTAAGTCCGATTGGTAGAATACCTTTTTGGATACAGACACAGATAGAAGATCCCATTCTGAGTTAGGTATTATTTGACTTATTGGAACTTCAGACAATGTTTCGAGTGTGACCTTGGAATTGCTGAGGAACGCCTCGCTGAATTGTATTCGACAAATCTGTTTATCAAATGGATAATATTTCACGGATACATCGCATGATGTGCTGAAAGTTATAATTTGAAGAATGTTCAGTTTCTCGCACAATGAACATGTCAAAACAATGCAGTTTCCCCAGGGTCAAATAGTTTAGATCTAATGATAATACTTTTGATCGGATTAAATCAATCTTATTAAAGCCAGACCTTAACTTTAAACATTCGTATATATCTGATGAGTTCCTATAATAGATCATAACAGATTGACCAATCAAATAGTCATCTAACAGAAAAAAGAGAATCTTCTCATATAAATTGAAATATATAGGGGGTCAATTTAAGACGACATTTTATGCGCTGTCGGCAGATCCAATGTACGCACATATGAGCCGCGAAAGACGAAAATATGTCTTGTTGCTACCAGGAGATACTCAAGTCTTTGCCTGTACTACCTAAATGCAATATATGGAAAAGAAGCCAGAAGCATAGTCTTACTCGCTGTCTGACAATAAATATTTGTGTGGTAACATCTTGAAGATTGAACTAGACACTTAATTGCCTCGTTTCATGCGTAACAACTTACCTATCGTACATGAAGCTTATAATAACTAACCTTATAAACAGTAACATAACCAGTATTGTTTGCATTAAGCTTTAAAAAACTAATTTTCAGGACTGATATGGTTCAACCAAAACACAACCAATAATCCGTATAATAAGCATGAAATAACTGATATCAAGGATCGTAATTGTAACAAAGAAACACAACTAATATTCCGTGTATAAAACTTTCTAATAGCTAACCTAAAGAGCTGTTATAACACCAAGGAAACATAACAATATTTGCGTACATTCATCTTGTAATAAGTAACCTTACAGCATGTAATTGAACCAAGGAAAATTACTGGTATCAAGTATATTAAGTTTGTAATAACTAACCTTAAAGACTGTAATGTTGACCAGGAAACATAACCCGTATTCAGTACAGTGAACATGTCCTTCTCCGCATTCCCTATCGTACCATCACCATTCAAGGCCTGAAATACATTAGCCATTATATTGTTTTTTAAACATTGTTTTACACCGCTTTCAAAAGTAGGTCACATATGTTTGCTATGACGACATGTCACAAAGAGGAAAGCCATTCATATAAGCTTTAAAGTCTTTGGCAAGGCCCGAGCTATCGTCACGAACCAAACAAAAAACAAAAAAAAACTACATCGTATAAACAGGATAAACCAACGATATTGCTTTATGCGAACAGTACAGATTTAGATAATCCTGCATTTTTCAGAAAAATGGTCTGGGAAAGCACTGTCTGGTAATTAGCCACAGAAGATGCTCAGAACGTCTGAGTGCTGATTTGGATCATATGCATTGAAAGGACAAGTTTATCTTTATGTTTATCACTCAATCCCAGTGGTTGGTTATCTTAATCTTGGTTCAAATGTTTAGCCTAATGTATACATGAGTACACTAAATATTTTGTTTTTCGCGAAATCGACATGACTATGAAGAAGATTCAAAACAAGCATAAATCAAGATACAATAAAAGGAAAGTAAACATATATCTTTAGAGATAATCTTTCGACAAAAGAGAGACATCGACACAAACGATGTCAATATACCGAGTGTAAACGGTACAGCAAACTAAACTTACCTGGTAATAAACCAGATGCGGATACCAGATTTATTTTTCCGTAATAATCTATCGACATAAGCTGTCGAAACACACGATAAGTGATAAGCAAACCAAACTAACCTCGTAATAAACCAGATGCAGATACCATATCTGTTTTGAGGTCACTATTAAGCTGTCAGTGCCGTAATAATCTTTCAACATAAGAGATCGGCAATCTCGATGTCGAGATAGAATATTATATGTAAAGCAAACCAAACCTACCTGGTAATAAGCCAGATGTGGAAACCATACTTGTTTTGCCGTCATTAATAAGCTGTCAGTACCGTAATAATCTGTCGGATCCCATTGTAGAAGATCGTCATACCAGCTGATAAAGAACTTTACAATGATCACCATCTTTTGTTCCGTCGAATCAAACGATATAATGGATGTTGGTACGAACACGGCCTTGACATTGACTGCATGGCTTTGATTTAATCTAGGTCGTATATTCCTGTTGTAGTTTACTAGACTTTGGTTATACAATGATCTGATGCTGCTGGTGATGTAACTCCGAAAGTTGAGTAAGGGAGTAAACAAAATAGCACGAAGATTCCAATATAGCAGCTTTTACGTACAGTAATTGCCAAGGCATCCATTTTAATACTTAATGTCTATCACGACCTTGCCGAAATCGACGGTGTTTATCCGCTTATCCTCGAAATCTTATCAATTAAGATTACACGCTCCAATGTTTCCTGTTTATCTACAGTAAGTTCACTATTTTTTCGAATGTCCTACCTATGATGATTTAAGGAACTTTCAAGTTAAATGTATCTAAACAACAGATGTCTTGAATTTCAGTTACAGAATATTAAATACAATTTATCAGCCCAAAGTCTACAATACTGCAAACTTATTTCAGAGAGCATTCAAATTAATCAGTCCGAAGTCTACAATAAAGCAAACTTACTTCAGAGAGCATTCAAATTAATCAGTCCGAAGTCTACAATACTGCAAACTTATTTCAGAGTGCATCCAAATTAAGAAGCGAAACCATTTCAAAATATTACTGATAACCCAGCTTTATATGTATCTTGTATCTAGCAAATGAACTACATGTTCATAGTATGAAACGTAATTGACCGCGGATACAATCATACACCATTCGGACCATTGAACTTGAAAATAGGTAAAACATATTTACGGTACCTTCACATGAATGCTAGTACAATCCAAGCTCTTTTTGTTAAACCAATGTGTGAACATTCGCGTGAATGCGAGTATAATTTAGGCTCGTTTTATTAAACCATTATGTGAACAATCACGTGAATGCTAGTATTATCCAAGCTCGTTTGTTAAACTAATATGTGAACGTTCACGTGAATGCTAGTATTATCCAAGCTCGTTATGTTAAACCAATATGTGAACATTCACGTGAATGCTAGTATCTACCTATTTTAGAGTGCAAAGGTCTGAATTTTCTAATCAAATTTAGCGGTAATAATGTTTTACAATGCACTGATAATGTATCTTCCCTATGTTATTATAACTAAGCCATTGCATGCGAAATGTTCAAATTGGCAAAAAGTTTACAAAACATTTTCTAACAAGCTTGTGCAAGTAATATATGGACATTGTAGATATTGATCAGACCGTGCGGATTTACAGGCTGATCTGGATCTATAATGTTCACAACAAAACAAATTGTACATTGTCTCCTAACACTGGCTCATAAATTATTGGACAATATGACTAGAAAGTCTCATTAGGACGCTAGCTTAAGAGTTATAACGATTCAACTATGTTGGACTGAACGGAATCAACGGATGTCCAATAATTCATACATTTCCAGTAAATTCGCCTGTATGATATTGATTTCCTTTTAAAAAAATCAAAGTACTCAGAGTACTCAAAGTCGGGTCCACATGCAAACCCCAAAGATTAAATAAATCGATTGATGCTGAAAGTACAAGGAAAACATGGAAAGTGGTTTTTGAAGGGTTACAAAAAGTGATTAAGGCTAATATTAATTTTGTTTCATTTACACACTTACTGCATACAACCTAAATATTCGCATATCTAGTTTAAATTGATCTATTTTTTACATCGATTGTGAAGCAAGCTTTCAACAGATAATAATAATCTTTTGAATAGTCTTTGTTTGTCATTGTGAAATGGTTGTAAAAAGCTAATGGATTTTTTGTTAAACCTTCATAAAGCAGTATTTACTTGCCAGCGTATATCATTTGTTAGCGTTTAACTATCACTAGGTTTACTAAAAGTAAATGAATTACTGGTCATTGTTTCAGTTACATTAAACTCTTTGTGTAAGGTTCAACTATCAATAGGTTTAATAACAGTAAATGATTTACGGGGTCATTGTTTCAGTTACATTAACTCTTACCGCGCCAATGGAACTATTGAAGGTTTCGCAAACAATACAGATCTCTCTTCTAAATTCATCATTGTTTTCCCTTTAGTTATCAAAATATTCCAAAACGCCTATTATCTAAAACATTGAGACGTTCGAGTTTGAACATGGTCGAGTCTACCTTAGGGAAGGACATTTATGGCAGAGAATCGACCGAATCAACGTCTGCAATCTGATTGATATTTCCTTTAATTTGTAAACTTATGAGAGTGAGTTTTCGTGTGATGTCACTCAAATGCAATGAAAACATTAATTAAAAACGAGCTGTTTGCATTTCTTGAATGTATTTGATACATTAAGATGTTCAGGTTATTCTATAAAAACACAAATAACTGGAATGAGAGAGTATTTATAGGAATTGATCAAGAACAAATAAATTGATTATAACACCATGACCCTTTAGCTCGGAAATTCATTAAATGCATCATTTGAAATATAGACACCTATATGTCAACTCTTAAAGTATCATCCTCTCTTGAATAAATTCAACCCTTGAATCACTCCATTGAAACTAAACTCTAGATATAATCTGACGTCATTCAGTGTTTGATTACATAAGAGGGCCGATTGTCAAAAATAATCATTTTGCAAAAATGGAAATATTTTTTACTTTGTGTTGATTATCCTGTGAACATATCATTTATTGGAGTTGTTGCGTATACATTAATCACACAGGCCTACGTGATGATTTATTACGCATGTATTATCACACAGACCTACGTGATGCTTTCTTACGCATGTCTTATTACACAGGCCTACGTGATGCTTTCTTACGCATGTCTTATTACACAGACCTACGTGATAAGATTTCTTACGCTTGTCAATTCCCTAACAGGATATGGTCAGCGGTAGATCATAACACAGTAAAGACATGTTTTCTTAATAGTCTTCTGCAAATTAAAAATTCAGTTGAGACGCAAATTTATTATTGTTTATGTAAATCTATGTGTAAATCCATTTTTTAAATAATATATATATAAAGCAAACAAAAACGTTTTCGTTATAATCTAGCTTAACCAACACTTTGCTCTATATAAGTAAGTAAGTAAGTAAATAAGTAAGTAACATTTTATTATAGTCACATGTGTACATATTATACAAATACAAACATCAAACAACATAAGCACCCGGCCGCGTAGGGCCTATAGGTCACTTTTGTTTTGCAATATTTTCAGCTAAGGTAAAACAGAGATAAAGAGAAAAGAATGAATAAAAGGAAAGAAAAAAATTGAAAGGAATAACAAAGAATGAAATTTACAAGCATACGAATTATTCATTTATATGTAGACATCTACGTCTTCATTTCATGGGTCCGACAAGAAATTTGGCAACTTGGTTATTGGTGTTGAATGATGGTTCTTTTGTTGTGCCCTGCTGATAAGCGATCTTCTCAAATCGTCAAAGACAGGATACGTAAAATAATTTAATATCGATCTCGTCTTTAATTTAACCGTTATCACACATTTGACAGACCCTTTCCGATATGTTAAGCTCTGTATACTGTACTATTTATACTATGGAATACTTGGAATTGAAACATGTATAATGTCCAGGTCTTGTATTATCTGATCGAGTTAGGAGCGTTTTACCTTTAACTTCATATACACAGTTATAGTTGATAGACGCGTCTTCATCGGAAGTATAGTTATTGGGGGATTAAGCAGATCTTTTTCCAACAATATTCCTCTTATTACAGAATAAAATCCTATGATGTAGTACTGAACAGATTCGTCTCAATTTCCAAGTTTCTTCACCTTGCTTTTGTTTTAAGTATTCCAGTTGAACATTCACGTCCGTTTGAAAAGTGTTTAACCTTTAACAAAACTGAAACTTTTAACAACTCGATACAAAATACAAATATAGGGGGTGGGTCAGGGTGCCTAGATCAGCCAATTATCTGCCTCCTTTTCTCTTTAAGAGCAATGTCTATTTTTGTCGCAATGTTTTCAAACGTCGTGTCCTGCATGTGCGTCAGAGTGCGCCTATAAGTGGGAAAGGGTTAACCTGTAAAATGTGTTACATAACAATCTCACATCCTACTTTCTTAATGTTGTAGTATTTGCCCAAAATCATAAACGAGATTAGAGTGTCATCAACACAATGTGGACCAACCTACTACAGGTTTGGTTTTTTAAACTTTTGTTTTGGTGAATTAGCAGAGGTTTGTTTGATTTTTTGGCTTGGTGTTAACTACGCTTTCAACAATTGTTCAGCTATATTACAGCGTCAACTGGGTAAGTTACCAGTACTACTGGTCCATTTATTCTGACACTAGCTATTTAGGCGTAATCCCACAAGGCTAAGCGCTAAGGTGAGAAAGCCAGTAGTAAACATGGATCGAACCCGTAACAACCAACGGTAAATTACGTTTTTGATTAATGAGGTATTGATTGATTGGGGGTTAATCCCGTTTTCAAACAAATATTCAGTCATATCACGGCGCCCAGTTCACAGACTTATGTGTTTCCTGGCTTTCTTACACCACACCAGTACTTCACACAATAGACTGTCCATGCAACTGACTGCTATGTCACATGGACTGTTAGCTCATCATCCATGTGATAACAGTTCTCAAATTTAAGCGGTTCTAAAATCAATATTAAAAAAGGTTTACGCGAACAGTATAGATGCAAGTCAGCCTTATCACTCACGCAATCAAATCTGGATCTGCATTGTTCCCTCAATTATTCATAGTAGAGTTCAAGACGATTCTGACAAATAGTGTACACCTGTGTCAGATAAAATTGATGCACAAACAAACATTGAATATTTGTATCAAATGAAATTAATGTACAGTTAAAAAATTTACATTTTTCTTCAGATAACATGAATGCACAGACAAACATTAACAATTAAACATGTGTATCAGAATGCATTAATACTGTATACAGTTTAATATTAAACGTTTGCATCATATGACATTAATGAACAGTTAAGCACGCCCATTTGTATCAGATGACATTAAGGTCATGCTAAGCATTAAACAATTTTATCAGATGACAGTAATGAACAGCTAAACACGTACATTTGTATCTATTGACATTCATGTATAGTCAAATATCGTACATTTGTATCAGATGACATGAATACACGGACAACCATTTCATATTTGTATTAGTATCAGACAACAAATACTGTTTATTTGTATCAGATGACATGAAAACACTGACAAACATTGTACAATACCACAGATGGCATAACTGCATCGAAAAACATTGTATAGTGGTGTATCAGATGATATAAATATACAGATAAACATTGTACGTGTGTACCAAATAACATGACTGCACATACAAACACTGTAGATTTGTACTAAATACCATGAATGCACACTGTAGATCTGTATCCACAGATAAGCATTGTTTATTTGTCTATTTATCAGATGACATGAACGTAAAACAAACATTGTATGTACATTTTTATCAGATGACACGAATTCGCAAACAATCATTTTACAATACTACAGCTGGCACGAATGTACAGACAGACATTGTAGGCCTATATCAGTATTAGGTGGCATAACTGCACCAACACAAATTGTATATATGTATCAAATGACATGAATACATATACAAACATTGTATATATGCATCAAATGACATGAATACACATATACACATTGTATATTTGTATCAGATGACATTACTGCAGAGCCAAACATTGCACATGTGTATCAGATGACAGTTATGCAGAGACCAACAGTGTACATTTATATCAGATGATACAGTGAACTCGACAGTTCCGGGGCATCGACAATTCCGGGTCACATTTGAAAAAAGAATAATACAGTATTTTGTCAATTTGATTATCAAGTCATATTTTCCATTAGCTCGGCTAGTTTCACTTTAATTTCGGACATTTTCTTTTCAAGAACGGATGTCGTAATCTCGAAACGCTTGACTGCATCGATTCCCGTGAAAGCAAAATCTCAATAGTTTTGTTGTCACAGCGAAAATTGCTGATTATAGCCATAATTATAGTAATAAAGGTATGTATTGCACATAAAGGTGTAGGTTATTTACCACTAAATAAGATTTATAATATTGATTGACTTTATCACAATCTTGAATAAACATTTAACTTTTGCATCAGGTGACCTGCATGCTCATATGAACATTGAATATTTGTATCAGATGTCACGGATGCTCGGATAAACATTGTACTTTTGCATCAGATGTTGCATTGCGTTTGAGGTCACCAATTACTCAGTTCATACTAACGATGCTTCTGAAATGATGCTCAGCGTTCAATAGACTCTTTACCTAGGCATATTATATATATGAAAGCTTATTCAAATGGTATATTGTTCATACGCATATTATTCATACGGTATAGTATTCATACCGTATTTTATTCATACGGTTTAATATCCATATGGCATATTATTCAAACCGTATTGTATGCACACAGTATATTTCTTTCATACGGCAAACTATTCATACGGTATAGTACTCAAAATGAGTAACTAATTACATTTCAGATATTTACAATCGCATTTGCTTACATCGTTGCCAGACGGAGGTATATTGTTTAGTTTTTGTCTTCTTTCTGTTTCTATGAATTTTATAACAGCTTCTGCATTTCGTAAGTTGCTTATTTCACAGGTTTGTAATCCGGAATCGGAATCAACTGCAACTCCGCAATACGCGCAACGCAAAACGATGGGAAGACATTGTGTAAAGCATCGTTCATTTGGACATTTAGCATAGATACTCAGACAGATGATTTTTTACACCTGTGATAATTACGACAAGCTTAGGAGTCACAGAGCACAGTTCATTTTCCACAACTGAAGTGTTATAATTACGATAAGGTTGGTTTTCACAGAGCACCGCTCATTTCCTTCTGAAAACAGCTGAACTGAAGTGATACATTGACATCGTGTTGCTGCTGGATTCGTCCGGATCAATTTCAGACGCAGCAACAATTTGATGAAGGGGTTGCATACAACTTCACCATTGGCCCCCAAGACGTTCAGATCGGAGTCGTGACTTTCTCATCTAATGTACACAATGAGTTCTCCCTCAGTGACTTCAATACTGACCAGACGATAATTCAGGCGATAAACAGAACACCGTGAGACTATTTTATAATAAGAAGGAAGCTATGCGAAAATCCCCTTTAACGTATTAATTTTACGTGTGGAAATCTCCAATATCTGCTTTCATGATAATGATTGAATCAATACGGCTTTTCAGAAGTTATTTTAAACCTTCTATGACTAATTGGAGAACAGTGCAGACTAAGATAAGACTGTGCGGATACGAGTGCTGATCTGAATCTACCTGGTCGCAAATGCCAAATAATTGGTCTTCGCAGAGTGCAGTTCATAATAGCTTGTGTGCCCTTGTCTTACTGATTTAAAACAACTGTTCGCAGCGTACTTGACTTATAAAAACATTATGGAATAATTATGAAAGAAGGAAACACAACTTTGCAAAGAATTGATGAACGAGTCACGAACAAAGTTGACCAAGGTTAGACTGCCCGAATATATTCTCTAAAACAAAATCAGCAAATGTTGTTTAAAGTCACGAATAGCAGGTTAAGGATTACGCCACGTTAAATCAATAACTTATTGACTATGTCTGTTTGAATCTTTCATCACGGTGATATAGACTTATTCATGATTCCTGGGTATCAAAACACTAATAGGCTAGATCACGTGCTCTGTACTATTCGACTGCATCAGTTTCCTCTATTGAATTTATAGAAGACTGTCTAAAACGTTCCTGGCAACGTGGTCAGTGATTACACGTACCGAAAATGTTCTGCCGATGTCTAATATTGAGAGCTTTAATATCTAGGCTGGATAAGAATTACTAGATTTTGGCCATGAAAATACATATATTATACGTGTGCAACTAGATTTTTAGAAGTAATATCATCTAGTTTGGATAATATTCGAAATTGGCCATTAAAATATCTATAGAATAATTATGTACACTACACTTTAAAAAGCTATTTCATTTAGTTTGGATGAGAACAATGAGCAATTGGTGGCTAAGACACTTAGAGAAAACGCGTGACAGCAGATGTTGAGAACCTATAACATTTGCATGTTGTATGTGTACAATTTACAAGATAGTGGCCGTTAAAATGCACATAAAATACATGTGTATATAAGAATGTTCAAATATATAATTAATTTGCGTGTTTGATTCTCTATACAGACTGGTCAACAAACACAAGATAATGGCCAATAATTGCAGTTGCTTCAAAAGCACGGTGAATCGCTCGTTTTGATTGGTTCAAAACCGATCACGTGACTAAAAGGAATTGCGTTTATTTTCCAATAACTGCAATTGATCACATGACCAGTTTACGGAACTACTTTCGGGAAATACCTTTAATTTCGACAGTTAACCGTTAACAATGCCACAAATAATTATGTCGAGGTCATATTCAGCTTAATTTTTTAAAAGTAATAATAAATAACACTCATGAGATATTATATCTATCACATAAAGGTACTTATGAGGCGTATTTCGATAAAAATGTACTTAACGTTTACAATATTCTAGATGAAATTGATGGGTTTTGGCGCCAAAGCGACTAACGTATGACGTCAAAACGCTAACGTGACGTCATTTTCCTAGTATTAGGTAATTTTCCTAGTATTAGGTCATGTTATCGGCGTAAAGAACATAACAAAGAGATCCCAATTTTCAATTTATATGTCCCTTTTCAAACAATTCTTTCGATGAAAAATAGCTGTTTCTTTCTTAAACTGCAATTATAAGGGTTTAATGTATGTTTTGGTACAGTTATAAGAGTATAACACGAAATAGCCAAATTACACAGCTGACATAATGCCCTTCGGGCATTATTTGCTGAGTAATTAGGCAATTTCGTGTTATACTCTTATAACTGTACCAAAACATACATTAAACCCTTTATTAAAGAAGATCGCTACAGTTTCATCATTTTTTGAAAACATTTAGAATTTTACGAACATTGGTGTGTTGAAAGCATATTACCTAATCTACAAAAATATGAAATAAAGATATAGGGTAACCAGGCTCGGAAAAGTTTCCCGACCCTTTCTGCTGTATACTCCATACCTTGGCAAATGTGACTGCTGTTTCCTATGTACTATATATATTTTTTTAATTTTTCAAATTTCATTTTCAGTTTTACATCATTTAGCAACATTTCACTTTTTATATGACTAGAAGAACTAAAGGTAAAAATGTAGCCATCACGAACAATTGACACCATTAAAAATCAATAAATAAAATTAAATGCATAAAAAATCACTAAATGTTCAAAGTTTTTTTTTCAATGATCCAACTTACAGATTTTTTAAAAATGTGCATATATATAGTATTCTATCAAAATTTCACTTAAAAATCATAGGTTACCAGACTTCTCTTCAAATAAAATAAAATCTTGCATGATCAATCATACAAAACGCGTTGTGTTTACATTATCACTGTTTATTTGAAGACCCAGAACACGTTTAAACACCGGTGTTTACGTAATATATACGTGATATATACATTTAGCGTGAGAATCGAAACAGTTGCGATTGTCTTTAAACTAACTATATAAATCAAAGCACTCAAAGTGCTGCCAGCAAGGAGCTAAGTGCAGAGCACGCAATACATTAGAAATTTAATTGAAGTTGAAATTAGGCATTTTAAGATTTACACATCCTCTAATTTAATTTTAATTCATAATCTTATATATATGAATTTGAAAACATTGTTCAATATATGGGCGAAACAACCGCCAAGATATGAAAAATAACAAAGCATAGATAGTAACATACAATGTAATATATACTAAAACGAAATAACAAATGGAGGTGGAAAGGTATGTGGAGGTCAAAAAAACAAAATTCCTTCTCCAGAACGTATTTAATTTACACAAAGGAAGTCTGCTCTCCGAGGAAGGAGGCAGATAATTTGCTGATCTAGGCACCCTTACCCAACCCCTATTTTTGATAAGTATAGAGGTCAGTGATTGGCTGACCAGCAAACAAATCATGAACTACCCTAACCGTTGTAACCCTACAATTGGCAATATTGTAATAGTTCATGTGAAATACATTATTTGATGGGATTAAAAGTCTGGTTTGCATGAATAATGTTGATAGATAAATGAGTCCACTTTTGAGTAAGTCGAGACATTTACCATGTTAAGATGATCTTTAGATTTTAATTATTTGCATGAAAAACTTAAACTATAATGTAGTGACTTACTACAACGAGAAGTATTGTTTAATACAGATGACCTGTAAGTTAGTTCTACCGCCTCAAACAGTTGGTACAAAACTGGCTTTGTAATAAAATGAAAATCAGTTTCAGCCCATCAAACAACATTGGTAAAGGTGAATAATGGTAAAACACAAATTATCTAATTAAGTAACCCATTTACACGCACAAACTGAACTGAGCTCGCCGCCTCAGTCAGTCGAGTTCAAGAATAAATTCATGGTTATTCATGTTTGACTGCAAATATGACCTTTGGAGAAAACCAGTCTCAGTCCATCAAACAATATTGGTAAGGTGAATAATGGCAAAAATTAAAAAAATATAATGAAGTAACTCATGTATACACCTGAACTGAACTATACTTGCCGCTTCAGTCAGTCGAGTTCACGAACGAATTTACGGTTATCCATGCCTGACTGCAAAGATGATTTTTTGAGAAAACACAACTGTAACTAAGGTCTAAAATAAAACATATATACAAACATTACACAATCCTATTTCATGCCCCAGTCCTTCAGGAGTTGTTCATTTGAAACATTTGTATTGTGTACGTATGAAGCACCACCTATCCTCAGTGAATGAACTGTGTATCGAACAGGGTCTAAATCACACGATAATACACATCTTCGAAGCATGTTTCTAAAACCAGTAGCTGTTATTGGACAATAATAAGCATAACGAATAAATGGGCCGTTGGTTGTTGAACAGGTGTAACTTTTGTAAAGAGCCTTTACTTGACATAGGGCTTTTAATGAATTGCACTGTAGTGGCAACGTAGCCATACGACCCTGAGAATGTTTGTATGATGTTAAGTGTAACAGATGTAGATGTGGATTTGAACCCATCATTCTGGCGGAGAAGTGCATGTTGAGGACTTGAAGTTGTCACTGCAATTGCACTGACTCTAAGAAGACCAAAACACGGAGCTATAAACATGGCTTTGAAAACACTGCGGGTATAAAAATCCTGGCAATGATGTGGTAATGCTTGAATGAGATTGTTTAGAATATCTAAAGTTATTGGTAGCCTTTTGTAAGGGGAAGAGACGCGTCGATAACATGAAGGATTTTTTGTGAGTTACTTCATTAGATATTTTGAATTTTTGCCATTATTCACTTTACCAATATTGTTTGATGGACTGAGACTAGTTTTCTTAAACTCGACTGACTGAGGCTGCGAGTATAGGCCTTCCCGGGATTAGGGTATCCACTAATGTTATGAATATATGCAATGGCAGACAAGTATGTGGTTATTGTAGAAGATTTAAGACCCTTGCGATGACAAACAGCTATGAACGTGGCTAGTTTTCCAACCGAGACTGGAAAAATCGACTCAGATGTGTGAAGTGTCATGTGAAAGATTTGATAATGTTTAAGGGCATTCCGGTTAGCATTGATAGTGGCTGGTGCTAAAGAATGCTGAAGTAACCGGCCTGTATCCAAATTTAGATTTGCCGAAGCAAGTTGATTGGTACGTCTGTTGGAAGGTCGTCTATTTTGGGCGCTTAACGATTGAACTGACCCATCTGAAAACGTGAAAGAAGGTCTGGCAAAATATTCTCTTTAGCTGGGATATGTTTTATCCGGATAAGGATATTCAAAGTCATACATACTATTACCATACGGCGTACTTGGACCACAACCAAGGGTTCCTTAGTAGTTTGTTTAATAATTATTTGAATCACCGCCATGTCATCAGAATGTATGATTAAACATCTATTTTAAAAGTGATGCCCCCATACTTTCGATGCTAATACTATTGGAAAAGAATCTTTAAACGTGATATTTAAAGGAGTCATTGCAATTGACCACTTGCCATTGAACTTCATCCTGCCCCAAATTATCCCGAATCCTTTTGCTCCAGACGCATCTGTGTGCAAATGCAACCTGTCATTCGTAACTCAACGTCTGTCTAGCAGTAATTGTCTACCATTGAAATATTGCATGAACATAAACCATGAAAAACTATCTTCGCGACTCTCTTTATTCAGAGTGATATGGTGATTCGGGTTGCTAACTTTACAAGTTAAGTCGGTCAGACGGCGCATGAAACAACGCCCCGGGACAACTACCTGGCAGCGGAAATTCAAAAGGCCAAGCCATTACTGTAGCTCTTTTGATGTTATTGTACGTTTGTTCTTGTACAGGACTAAAAGGGTTTAAACTTTACCAAGTTGTCATCTGGTAAGCGAGCCTCCATATACATTGAATCAAGTTCTAAACCATGAAAGTTATAATATTGCATGGATAAACAGTTCTTTCCTCTTTTATGTGCATAACAATATTGGAACAGAATAGTAAAACTAGACAAATTTGGGGCCGTACTCTGCCCATTGTGCAGTGATTCCTTAATAAGCTCATCGATGCTTTCCCCAGATAAATAAAAAAAAACTAGCCTTTTCAATGATCCAAGGACTGGTGTAGGACAGCAAAATGAAAAACCTTTGTTGAAGACGCGGCAAGCTTTGCAAAGCAGATAACTGCTCATACAATTTAGAAACCTGCTTGCCGGAGACTGTGCAGGGAAATAATAGAAACCTGTTTCAAATTTGTAAATAAAAGGCAGAACCCTGCATAAATGAAAAGCAGAACCCTGTTTTAAAGAATATAAAAGGCAGTGCCCTGTCTTTTGCTGCAGACCCTGTACATAAAGGCTTCATGTAGGTACAATGTAAACACGGTACCTTCGTTATGTTTCAGGGGTTGATGCATATAGCTCGAAGGTACGTTCGTAAGTGTTCGTGGGTTGGTGTATGAAGGGCAACACGTTTCGTTCGTAAGTGTTCGGGGGTTTGTGTATAAAGGGAAAGTGTGTAAGTGTTAGTGGGTTGGTGTATATAAGTAGACATGAAACGTTCGTAAGTGTTCGGGGGTTTGTGTATAAAGGGAAACACGGTACGTTCGTAAGTGTTCGTGGGTTTGTGTATAAAGGGAAACACGGTACGTTCGTAAGTGTTCGTGGGTTTGTGTATAAAGGGAAACACGGTACGTTCGTAAGTGTTCGCGTGTTTGTGTATAAAGGGAAACACGGTACGTTCGTAAGTGTTCGTGGGTTTATGTATATAAGTAGACACGGTACGTTCGTAAGTGTTTGTGGATTGGTTTATATTAGTAGACACGGTACGTTCGTAAGTGTAAGTATTTTGGTGTATATAAATACACACGGTACGTTCGCAAGTGTAAGAGGGTCGGTGTAAATAAGTAGACATGGTACGTGTGTAAGTGTTAGTGGGTTGGTGTATATAAGTAGACACGGTACGTTCGTAGAGTTAGTGGGCTTGTGTATATACTGTATAGGTAGACATGGTACGTTCGTAAATATTCGTGTGTTCGCATGTTAGTGTATATACATGTAGGTAGGCACGGTACCTTCGTTAGGGTTCAGAGATTGGTGCATATAGCTCGACACGGTACGTTCGTAAGTGTTCGTGGGTTGGTGTATGAAGGGCAACACGTTTCGTTCGTAAGTGTTCATGGGTTTGTGTATATAAGTAGACACGATACATTCGTAAGTGTTTTTGGGTTGGTGTATATAATAGAAGACACGGTACGTTCGTAAGTGTTACTGGGTTGGTGTATGACGGGCAACACGTTTCGTTCGTAAGTGTTCGTGGGTTTGTGTATAAAGTGGAACACGGTACGTTCGTAATTGTTCTTGGGTTGGTGTATATAAGTAGACACGATACATTCGTAAGTGTTTTTGGGTTGGTGTATATAATAGAAGACACGGTACGTTCGTAAGTGTTAGTTGGTTGGTGTATATAATACAAGACACGGTACGTTCGTAAGTGTTAGTGGGTTGGTGTTTATAAGTAGACATGGTACGTTCGGAAGTATTAATGGGCTTGTGTATATATTCGTTAGGGTTCACGGGGTTGGTGCATATAGCTCGACACGGTACGGTTGTAAGTGTTGGTGGGTTCGTGTATGAAGGACAACATGTTTCGTTCGAAAGTGTTCGGAAGTGTTCGTGTGTTTGTGTATAAAGGGTACGTTCGTATGTGTTCTTGGATTGGTGTATAAAGGGGAACACGGTACGTTCTTAAGTGTTCGTGGGCTGTTGTATAAAGGGGAACACGTTACGCTTGTAAGTATTCGTAGGTTAGTTTATACAGGATTGCTTGTCAAATAGTTAATTCTGTAGGGCGAGGGTAAATAAATTCATCACAGTAGGAAGACACGGTACGCTCGTGTTCTTGGTTTAGTGTATATAGTAGGACATGGTTTGTTCGTTATTATTCATTGGCTCGTGTCGATAGGGATACTGGGTTATAAGAACATTCACGAAGATATTTGTTCTACCTATTTACGAGCGCAGTGGTCATAATGATGTATTCATTAGTCCGCGTTTAATTAATTTCAATAAATGTATTATGGTAAATAGGTAATTGTCAGGTCAATTTTGTTGAGTTATAACAACAGACTATCTTACCTTAAAACCAACAGTGCAGAAGATAACCCATTCGTTGAACCATTTTCCATGAGCAGAGGTGTTTTGACGCCTCTGAGGGAGGTGACTTTTGGCAGTTAAACCTTTTGCCAATATTAAGTATTTTCAACTGTTTTGATACTTCCTATTTAGTGATTTTGTATAGTTTTGCCTAGATGTTTTCAACATAGTTATTGCATGTGGGAAAGGTTATAATTTATAGATGTAATTGACGAATTCAAACTTAAAATATACCAGGCTTAAGTTAAATTAAATCGATATCAGAACTTTTGTCCGCTTCACCAAAAATGATTTCAATCGTTTTAAGCAATTATATAAAAAAATCAATGATAAATGACTCTTCTCATATTATTAAAACCAATACTAATTATGTTCATGGTTATTGATAATAATAATAATAATAATAATAAATAATAATAAATAAAACATCATGGTTAAACACACCTTGACTATCGTGTGACTTTATAAAATATCCCGTCTCAATTCCTTTTCTAGTAATATTGTGTTTGACTTGTACACTAAAATGAAGGAATTAACTTTGCTAATGTTCTGACCTTTTTCAAACTCTAGATATAGAGATAAAAGAGCAATTTAAAACAAAAGTATTAATATGTATATTAACAAATGATTTTGGTAATTCACATAACATTTACCTATTTACCTATCGGATATAATAATATTAAGATACATGCACCTGATCTTATTAACTATTACCCACATACCTTCTTTAGTCTCTTATAACTATGTTCTATAATGCCTTTATACTTTGGTATGTTATACGGCCTCATTTGTGTAATGGCAGAGCGTATGCTTCGGTGCGAGAGGTAGCGGGTTAGATTCTCGGCCAGGTCTTACCACATACTTTCAGAAAATGGTAATCATGGCTTTCCTTCCTTGGCCCTCGGGATTGTGGATGTCATATAGTTGAACAATTATTTTAAATCTGCGTAACATATTTATGATGTAGTGTTAAGTGAACGCAGACATGTTCATTGGCTGTTTCAAATAAGGTCACTCGTATTTCCAACGTCAAAGATAAACGGACACTCCGGACTGTTCGACCATAATATACACAGATGTGCCTGCGCCGATAAGAAGTCATATCAGACTCGTTTTGGTTAGAAACCAGGTCATTCCAACTTTGTATTAGCTTCTAGAGAAACGCTGTGGATCAGCGATAGTTCAGTCGATACGATGTCGACTTTCAATCCAAGGATCATAAGTTCGAACACCGGCTGAGCGGTGTCTTTTTTCGGATGATAAACAAAAGTCAGTATGTATCTGAGCGTTTTCCAATTATGTAATTATGAGTGATTAACAATTTCGATCTCGTCTTTAATTTTAGATTATAAATATAGAACAATGATTACAAATCACTCTTGATGTCTGCTTTCTGGAATACTAATCAGTACTCGGACCCTTTGTGTTGAGAACACGGTTTCAATACCATTGTCTGACGACTTAGGAAACACATCTCTTTATACTCTAAATAAATGCCGGCCTCGTCCGGGAATCATCGAACGTTTTAACAAATGAAAACCGACTTCGTATAAGTTAGTATAAACTGCTTATTAAAAATACCGACCTCGTTGAAAAACACCGAGCATATAAACGCCGTCTTCGTGCGTAAATCACAGGGCCAATTAGCTAGAGATCATAACATTAGAAATGTGTTCAAGTTTGACTGACATGCTAAATTTGATTCACTATAATAACCGTTTGATTGGTACCAATAAGGAGATGCACTAGCACCCTTTTGTGCTGACATACGAGTAGCGTCTAGCAATATAGGGTTCTTATACATATGCGTACAGTCAAGACTGAGGCTTTCTTAAAAATGCACCTTTTGTTAAAAACTAGAAGTGTAGCTCCATTAGTGTCACACATCAGGAAGGTTCTACACACAACATATTTGTGAATGTTCCTCTCCGCTGTAACAATACTTCTATAAAGCCAGTTGTATTGATTTCCTCTTATAACCGTTTGATTGATACTAATAGGGGGATGCAACATGTCCCCTTTTTTATTAACGCGGCTTATATACGAGTCGCGTCTAAAGATTTGAGATCTGAAGTCGTATTTGAAGGATATCGGATTTCACGATAGTAAGATACCTGATATTTTTAACTCTTTCGCACATACCCTGTTTTTGTCTCTTACAACTCTGATTTGAAGTCCTAATGTATCTGCGTAAAGCGATGTATTTTATTCCAATATGTCTTTTGGGGTTAAAATTTAGAAGTGTAGCTAATTTAAATATATACGATCTTTTTACGGTGAGTCAATAAGACCGAAAAATGTCAGAAGAAACCTCATATCTACTATAAACGTGACCGCGTCTGTTTTGTGTTTTCGATCCCTGGCGGGGTCATTAAAAACCATGTAGTTATTTGTTTCTTGCTAAGCTCTCCGGAATGCGGTGTTATAATCACAACTAACTCACTGGTCTCTGGATAAATGGATCAGTTGTATTAGCAACTTGCCCAGGATACGCCTTAATATAACCGAATCTTCAAACGACGCCTCTTAAACCATTGGACAAATTACAACAAAATGTTTCAGGAATGTTTTTTTTTGGTAGTTCTCTTTCAAAATCGTTTACATATTTAAATTTTATGTAGAATGGTGGTTGATGTGGATATAAAAAATAGGGGAAAATGTAAAGAATTAAATATTCTTCTCTGAATGATATGTAACACTTAATAAGCTGTGATTGTGTCATCAGAAAGAGGGCAAACAATTCATCTCCTTTGAAAGTTAAATTTGTTCTATTGGAAAAACCTTCCACAAAAGCGGTAATGACTTGTTGAAGCATATGGCTGCAAAGCGACATCAAACATGGACGACATGACAACACCAATTACATTACTGTGCAAATGTCGGTGTTGGTGAATATAGCGAAACTGGGTTATATGACAATTCATAAAGGCACATTTTCTACCTTCTTTCGAGCGAATAATGTATGCAGTATTATGTCGTTAATTATTCTTTACAATATCCTTGTACAAAGGTTACGATAAGATTAGTTTGTGGAGTAAAATCAACAGGAATTCTGATAAAAAAACCATTCAGTACATAAATAAACATTCGTATGTTGATGCATCTGAGGTAAACGACTGTTTTGCCACAGTTTTATCAACTGGTTGCAATATATATTTTTTATTTTGTAGTTATTTTCCATAGTTTTTTAAAGGTGTTTTCAAATTCGTCTGCTTCACCTTTTATTATATTTGGAAAGTACAAATCGATAATGCAAAATAATTGTCAAATTCATACAGGCTAAAATTACAGTTAATCGATAAATAGTGTATTAGCTACCGATTGTTACCTTAAAAATCCACTGAATGCGAAAAAGTAAATCAAATTATTAATTGGAACATATTGTGAGAAAAGGATCATTCTTTTTAATTGTTTTGTTATTCTTTTTCAACAACGTTTTCTCTAGTTTTGAAAGTGCTCTGCTGTAGAGACATCAAACGTCGCATTTGTCAGGGAACGAGGCAACCTTTTCCCACATACATCAACATTGCAGTAGACGACTATATGTAAAATATGTAAAATTTCTATGAATCAAAATATAATAATTTGAAAATATACCGACAAACGAAGTATTTGCTCATTACGACGCAGTACACCGTTTGCCTCAATGGTTTGAAAATGAATCTGATGTGGCATGAAAATGCGTCTGCATTTGGGAAAGGATTAAACCATTGATCCAGATAACACATATTCTACTTGAAGTCCCCACTTGGTTCACCCTTTCCCACAAACACACTCCTCTTCAGCAGACATATTTCCCTTTCCCTCAATGAGTTCAATTCTATTTTACAGTTATTCTGTCATTTCTAGAATGTTCCATTGTTGTGCAAATATGATTTGTAAGTCATCTGATGCAAATGTGATGTATGTTAGAAAGGGTTGCATATGTATAATTCCAGAAGGCTAGCCATTTCTCCGTATGCCACAATCTTTCAACTATATTCAATAACTATACTATCGTTTTTAGAAAATGTTCATATTTCTTTCTAGATGTTTTAAATTGGTTTAATGAAGATGTGTTGTGATTGGGAAGAGGTTAAACTATATCATTTCTATAATTCTAACTTGTAATAAAAAATACGCACCAATTGTTAAGAAGGCAGGGACTAGAGTATGCTATGGTTCGTTCTATGGTGACAGTTAATATAATATTACCTTTTGTTAAAAAATCTAAAAATAGTACAATTCAAAATTCTTTACATTTCCTCCAATTATTATTCTTTTATGTTAATGTTATTCATCTTTTGAAATACAAATAACTCTTTTGTGCGTCCTGTGACATACTTATTAAAACCAATTAGGGATTTGCAGATTAAACATTTTCTTATAAACGGCAAATGAAATCATTAGCGTACAATGACAGACACATTCAATCTAACAGATTCTCCTGAAATCACCGGGGACGAAATAACCTGTGTAACAAGTCTGTACAAATTACGTCCCTTTCAACTTACACGAACAATACACTGAAATACACAGTGTGCTCGCGTAGAATATCTCTATATCAGTGTCAATTGAACACATGCTGGTCCTTGGTAGGTTCAGATCAGGTAAAATCACTCTTGTTACAAACATAAATCGTCAGTATACATGTATTACCACAGAAAAACCTTCACTGTATATGCTTGCGAGGGAACAAAATCATATCAAGCTCTGTTCTGTTATTAACCATGTCATTTCGAAATTGTAATAACTTCTGGAGGAGCATTTAAGAGCCGCGATATCTAACTAAAAAAATTAATAGGTCTATCAATCAAAGGGTTGTCATTTCAAAATCCCATGTATGGCTTCCCCTCCTTGCGTTCAGGGTTGTTTGGATAGCATCAATATTAAATAGCCGGTGTGAGGATAAATGGATGTAGTACTGACGACTCACTCAGGAAACGCTGTGATATAACTGAATAATTATTGAAAGCATCATATGGTACCGTGCCCTCAAACAAAAAAAAACAATCTAATATGTTTTATATGTACCTATACTCCGAGGGATATTGACTTCTTTTAAATAACATCATGCTATTTCTAATTTTCCTTCATTATAATGATAAGCAGTTTAGCTACATTTGTAAAGGCCTTACGCATACCATGCATACATGACACATATCGATGATGTTAACCAGGTATTCAGAAAACCGTAACATAACAAGGTGAGCTTAAACTAAGATAATCAAAAGTAAAAACCTCACTAGATAAATATCATATGACGAATTTTGGCTTAAATCAAGCTAATTCATTTTCCACTATTACTTCATTCAGTAAAATAAGCATATGCCATTAATTTGCATTTTAAAGGGCCTTTCTGTCCGGGATTGACAAAAGAATCTCCATGCAATTAACAATATATTGTCCTGTCCGAAAATATGTTTCTGAATTTAATATTGCATAGAACAGACTTGTTTTACAATGATATGATTAAATCGATTCACTGGTGATTACTTCTATGATATTTTCCGTTATCCTCTTGATGAGAATGTAACACTTGTTTTGCGTTTTGTTCAGACTTAACATGAGATCACGTTCTTGAAGTGAGAAGGAAATTCTCCATTCGATAAATTTATTGTACTTATGAGGATGTCCAATACCAATAAGGAAACAACCATATGTGTGCTAATTATCGAAAATAATCATTCTCCAAAAAATGAAATATATGTTACTTCGTGTTGATCATCCTTTGAATATATCCTTGCTTGGGGAGCATCTGCGTATAAAATAATCGCACAGGCCTACGTGACTCGATTTATTTCGCATGACAACTCCGCAATAGGATATTTTCAGCAGTAGATCGTACATAACACAGTAAAAGGAAAAAATCCAAAATGTTCTTCTGCAAAGTAAAAATTCATTTGAGGCATTAATTTATCATTGTGTATGTAAATGTATGTGTATATGCAATATGTTCATGATATATAAAGCGAACAAATGTGTGCGTTTAAATCCTGTTCGGTCGACATTTTGCTCTCTATAAGTTCTATTTATAATATGGAATACTTGGAGGAAAAATATTATCTTATATTATTATCGAACATGGAGAGTTTTTACCCATAATTTCATAATACACAATCCTAGTTGATAGACGAAACTAGTCGGAAGTCCAGATATTTGGGAATATTCTTATATTTTCTCAACAATGTCTCCCTTTTAACCTAATAAACCCCTATGATGTGGTACCAAATGTATTCGTCTCAATTCCCCAGTTTCTCCTCATTATTTGTTTGTATTGTCTGCCAGTTGAACATTAACCTCCATTTGAAAATAGTTTTTTTCTTTCCAACATACTACAAATCTGCAGCAGACGAATTTGAAGTCATCGAGAAAAAGTACAAATGGGAAATATCAATATAAAAAAGGGTTATCATTGGATCAATTTGTTTTGAACATTGAATTTCCCAATAATCCCATAAAAGGTATGTCATAAACACACCACTTTACCCTTTCCAACAAACAGGGGCTTTCTCAATTCTGACGCCTCTTCAAAAGAGGAAATTTGTAAACATTGTAGCAAAAGGTGAAATTTCTAATATCTATTTAACAATTACACGTACATTAACAGATGTTTTCCATTGTTTTGGCCATATATTTTCCTAGTCATCTGTTGCAGATTTTGCTGTACGTGGGAAAGGGTAACTGCTTTATGATAAGAGCTTCTGTCTTATTCATATTTCAATTCGCTAGAGATGTCAATTAGTCTGATATTTCTATTATTTTTCAATTTTACTTTCTTTTCAAACACATTTGGTAAATTCTGTTGCAAAATGCAGGTTAACTTACAACTGCATCAACATTAATTGAAATTATTTTTAAACGGTTATTGCAAATTACAATTTTTTTTTTTTAACTTTCATTGATAGAACAGAAAGAGTCACTTATACCTACTCTTCGCATTTATCATTTAAAGGACTCCTATGATTAATTCTAAACAGCATTTAGTGGATACCGGTTTTGGGAGGTTGTGGGTTTGATCACCAGCTGTGTCATAGTAAATACTTTATAAATGTAAGTAATGGTTTTCCCTCCTTGGTGCCAACTGTTGTGGCTTAAGCATTTATACTTACTCTCTTGTTTCGGGATAAATGGACCAAACATACTGGTAACTTACTCAGGCAATGCTGTGATATAACTAAAAAATTGAAAGCAGGGTAAAACACCATCCAAACAAATAGACATAATTATAATGGATACAATTTCCATGTGTGTGATAGTGAAAGATGGCATGGTTTTCTTGTTATATTTAACTCCAGTGTACCTGGTTGATATAAACTGTTTTGTCATAATTATGTTGATTATTTATCCTGTTTTCAATCAAAAAAAGAAATGATATAATAAATATCAATAAAGTCTACTGTGAAATAATTATTTTGCTAGTCTGCGGTCAATGTTTAAAATGAGCTATTGTATTTGCCCGTGTCCGTGGTCCAATGTGATAAACAGATTTCTTAAAACGACATCTTCTTACCAACTGGGCCAATTGCCTGATTAAGAATTACTATTACAGTTCAATTATGTTAACATATCATCGGAATAAGTTTTGATACGCCATAATCAATGAATAACACACAGTTTGAATATAAAAAAATCTGTGATCTTGCTGTTTGCTTGCCTGGTGGCTAACACTGCTTTCAACAATTATTCAGTTATATCACATCGTACTGGTCCATTAATCTTGAAACCAGTAAGTCAGTCGTAAGGCTAACCTCACAATCCTGAGCGCCAAAGAGGGAAGGCCATCACTACTTTTAGTAGCGGACGCTCTTCCAGGTACTACACCACGAAGGCGGCATTTGATATTGTTGTTTTAAGAACTTTCTCACAAAACTACTCATTTAGATCAGATTTCAATTATGAGCAAATACATATTTATATAAAACTATCATAAGTACGCTTAAGCTGAATTTCCTGTATGGCAATAACTCTCTTATCACAACTGCTCAAATGCTGGATGGCCTGAATGCGAACTCACAGAAAATAGGGAAAAGTTTATGGGCACTTTGTCATTTTCTACAATTATTTCTAAACATGGCTAATGCAGAGACATTACAAGTCGTCAGATATAGCGTTTACCGAGATCATACTAATATATTTTATAATAATGATGCGGAGGTTTGACATTCCATGCTAGTCAGAAATAATATCATTCGAAAATGCCTGAGACTTTGAGACTTACTGCCTTGCCATCGAAATAGGATGTGGGTCGATTGAACAGTATACATGTAGTAGAATTTCCCGTCGAAGATATATCTTAACAGACATTAGAGTTTAACCCATGTACACATACAAACCTTCAGAAAACAACTGAAATTATCTAGGCAAACATTGAAAATATCTGTAAACAGTATAATTTTTGAAAAAAGTTTAAAACATGATGATTTTATCATTTTATAAGCAGTTCTTTTTTCTCCACATGTTTTCATAATTCAACTGCTATATCCTCGAGCATCCGTAATTCGTGAGTGTAAGGCTTCAAAGACAAAATATGCAGAAGGCTTAGTGAATGATACGAAATGTCATGTCTTATCTCAATGATTTATTTATTTCCTCTAAGTTGCGGGCAAAAATTCCTTTGAAAACTAATAATTCACAAAAAAAATAATCTTGAATACACATGTGTTCAACAAGTCCGAAGCCGAAATTGTAATCCTATTTTCGTGACGTCATTATTTTGGCACTTTGCAGTTTCCATAAAGGCAACACACAAAAAAAAAAAAAAAAAAAAAAAACGGGGCAATAGGTCGTAACATATTGAAAACCAATAAACTGAAGCATTTAAACATTTTATATAGTTTAAACCAATTCATTTGAAATTATCCTTGATTTAAATATGAACCTTTTTTTTTTTAATTACTCAACTTTGAATCTTCGTTAAGCTTATTTTCCTTTCTCATTTTTTATCCCACTGTGTCAACCTACAGGGTTTGCATGGAGATTTGGTACCCTGTAGGCATCCTATATTTATATTATCACAAAGATCAATACAGATTTCAAAATTGCCATATTTCTAATGGGATATTATTTAAAATATTTTAGTTATTTTACATCTCTATGCGTAAGCACCTTTAGGAATGTGAAATCCAATGAAAAATTGCATTTACCTAACTAGGTCAAACAAATCACATGACCCTAGCCGCCATTTTGTAAACAACAAAAGACCCTTTTTACGGTAAATTTTCATGTCCGATTTTTCCACTTTTTGGGGGTTTAAACTGTTCTTTAAATTTGGTATATAAAAAATAAGGGTATTTTGGCTATTCCTCTCATGATAACAAGTAACAAAACTGTTTAAGATGCATTTTATTGTTGAAATATGTCAGCAAATACTTTGGCCATTGGGAAATAATTTTACAGTTCCAAATCGGCTGCAAGGACAAAGTCACGTGATATAAGCCCGAAAATAGTGACGTCACGAAAAAGGGAGGCTCACGAAAATGGAATGTCCAACGATATATGCATCCAAATGTGTTTGCTTTGACTAACTTACTGATGCCGAAACAGTTGATGTTTTATGAAACAACTCATTCTAGGAACAGGAGAAATTGGACACGATGTTGTCACTTTCAAACAACAAATGTAATCTTAAGAACCTATGTTTTGTAAGCCTTGTTGAATTTCAATCATCGGATATAACGAATTGCTCAGTCGGGGTGCGAACTCTCGGACAACGTGTTTCTGTAGACAATTTGTCGTTTTTCAAAGACAAAATCTAAACATAATTGCTGCAAAATACATTAAGACATTACACATCGTAAGAGGAAAGGTTTCGTGAGGGTATATCCTAACGCTGCGTAGGATTGACATACCATGCTTCTCAAAAGGTATAGTAATCGAAAACAGCCCAGACTTTGACTCAAGTCATAAAAAGACCATGGGTTGAACAAACAATGTAGTTGCATTTAACCAAAAGATATATCTAGAAAATGACATGTGGAAACAAGGCACATAATCCTCTTTCTAATAAGTCAGTATATACATGATATATATAACTGTTGAAACAGTCAGATCATTGTTTCAACTCACAATAGTGCTGAAAGTGTTTTATTTTCCAATTACGGTTGAACTGATATAATACAACACAACAAAAGACATATTATCTAAACAAGTTTATTATAAGGATTTATTAAATTTTACTGGTTCTACTTATGTACAATGTAAAAAAAAAATACCTAGAAAATAATAAGATCAGATCGGAAAGGTTATTAATGTGATATCTTAATTGAACTATAAATGGAACAAAAAAAAAAGCATTTTGAAACCAGCAACATATTATATGATTAAGACTTCTCATTAAATGGCATCAGTTGAATAACACATAGGCCTTCAAAGAACAACACAGTCATGAATATAAATCATGGTTTTATATCAAAATCATGTAAATAAAAAAGAAAAAAAAATATATGAGTGTAATGTAATTATGATTTTCCATTGAATGTTTCAAAACAAACTTGATATGTTCGCGATTTGTTAGGCACTCTGGCTTTATAACCAAGACTTTCAACAAACAAAAGAATTAATAAGTGAAGGTAAAAAGGTTATTCTATATCCTGTACGTAGATCTTGTTCGCTTTTTCGAAATTGTTGTTATGATTGACGTTTTCAGTGGTTTTCATCAGCACCAAAGGCCTTCTGTTGACTCGATTAACAATGCTCTATCGAATACACTTGTACAATACTCTTCCGAATGTTTACTTCTATATACCATATTGGTCTTTAGTTGCCATGAAAATCACATTTTGATGTAAAAAAAACTTGTAAGTAAAATAGGGCTGAAATAAATAAATAAATTTCGTAAAAAAATATCGTTCATGTGATTTTATTTTTCCATTCATTTTGAATGTTGCAATGAGAGTGCGAAATTCCGTTCCGCTCCTAAAGAGTTCCGATCTCCCTCAAATCACGGTCATGCTTCGTTCAGATTGTAAATTTCATGATATTCTTAACTGTATCAGTATTTTTTTTTTTTAAGTATTATGTTTTGACTTGGAAAATAGAAATATGTGTTGTTATCATTTACAGCAGTTCATTAATATTTGTGGCGAAATAGGTATTCCAATCAAAGATGAAAATACGGTGTCTCCCACTACTGTTATCACCATTTATGGTGTAGAGGTTGATTCAATAATCATGATAAGCAGACTACCTCAAGACAAGATTGACAAGATATTGCTTAAACTAAATTTCTTTTAAATGCAAAAGGAAGGTGACTCTTAGAGAGTTGCAAGCTTTATTATTGCAAGCTTTATGTATTAGGTTTACACAATATTGCTACATCTGATGTTGTTCCGGACCGCACTTTTTTGCGAAGATTGTACGATTTGACAATGGGTATAGGAAAGCATTGTAGTAAGATTTGTCTTACTTCAGAAGCAAGGTTGGACTTGAAAGCTTGGTTACATTTCATATCAGGATTCAATGGGAAATCAATGTTTTTACAGGATAACTGGGTATCATCAGATTTGCAAACCGATTCAGCTAAATATTTTGGTTATCTTGCTGTGTTTGGTTATTCTGCTGTCTTTGGTAAATAATGATTGTATGGGTCTTGGCCTGATGGATTCCCAAATTATAGCGTAAATGTGCTAGAACTCTTTCCCATAATATTGGCTTTATAAATAGGGGGTCATATGCTGAAAAATCGCAGGATTTGGTTTCTCTCAGATAATACATGTAATGTTCATGTCATTAATAATATGACTTCAAAATGCAATACGTTGATGATATTAGTCAGAAGATTGGTCGTTACATGTTTGTCTTGTAATATTCATTTCAGAGCTAAGTTGACAAACAACAGACGCAACTATAATCAACCAAGTGATCGATTCAACCAATCGCGATTAACTAATAAGCGTCGTGTCATAGGTCAGAAGGATTAGTCGGACATGTGGACCGCAGCTTGTTCAATATGAAAATAGTACGAAAAATATTGTATGATTTATTTCTTGATCTTTCAAGTTTTAGATATTAGTAATTATTATTTACTCTATATTTTAATGATTTACATGTTTTAGGTGGCAGGTGTTTGTAACCCATCTTCAATGAGAAAATGTATGTTAACCTTCTTACAACATTGTATTGCTAAGTGTGTTATGTGTTAATATGTTCTAGTCAGTATAGCTTGTCACTATGCAATAAAATGGCATTAAACAAAATTCATTGTATATTCAGCGATAAAATTAAAACAGTTCTTGAATATTCACTAAATTGCCTCATCATCCAGCGGGACCGGAAGTATCAAATCTATCAAACATTCATTTTGATCGGCTGCTTGTACAAATTCTTGAAACGTGATGTCACCATCGCCGTTTAAATCAACCGCATCAAAAAGTTCGTCTGCAAACTGGTCTGGTGTTTTTCCATGCATCTCAGGCGGCGTTGTAGAAATACCGGTGACTGCCTGTTAAATATACACATTTACTTTATGGAAATCTTATGAATTCATATCATATTAGAAAAGGATAAACGTGAGAATAGTGATTGACAATGAATAATGAAAGATGTATATAAACGATGATAAGCATATCCTATTTGATTTTTGTGCAATCTGATTAGAACTCGCTGATGTACAATGAAAATGAGGTAGTCAATGTTCTGGAATAGCGACCATTGACTTGCATGACCAGATTACGTGCAGACTTTTCCAGGTATTATATGTGCGCTGTTACAAAGGAACGAAGGACATGGTAGCATTAAAGCCACATGACGTACACGTGTATTCTGATTTCGCATTTCCCATTAATGGTTCAAATGTCATCCGGATGTATTGTAGTGTATGATTAAACATTTCTTACCCGTACTAAACATCGCATCTCATCTCTATCAATCGTTCCACTTCTATCTGTGTCATAGACTTCAAAAAAGAACTTGAGTTTTTTTAGCCTGCTTTGCCGGCTGATACCGGGCTTCATGTCTGTAACACTTAGTCCAATTAGAAATTCCTCGAATGTCACTCTACCATCTCCATCGATATCAAATGCCTTGAATATGTGCTCAGCAAGAGCAGATGCCTTAGTACCAAATGCATTTGTATAGACTCTCACAAAATCTTTTAATTTTAGACCGGACTTGCCACGCGCATCACGCTGGAAATCATCGTAAGCATTTTTTATTTCCTCAATATCCATATCCGGTACAGATTCGCGAAGTTTTTCTAGTTTTTCTTTCTTGAGTTTAGCTTTACTGGCTTGATTGCCCATTTTAGCCCTTTCACGCAATGAACGTGCACGAACACTATTATAACTATTTAATCAATATTGTTAAACAAATTTATTTCTCAAACGAAATTTAGTCCGTTATGTTGCTCCTTGATGATATATCCATCTGAAAGAACACATAAAGAACTGCATTACCAAATGTTTTTCTCATCATAGAGTAGGTACGGAGTAAAAGTACATCTTCCCCCAGTTAAATATGATTAAAACTGTAAATTATGCCGATTATTGACCATAATAGTTCACAAAATTATTCCGTGAATTACTTTTTTGGTATGTTTAACCAAGCTAGGGCTTGTTTCTGCAGTAACATGCATCTATTAAATCAATTAAGCAACATCATAAGATACACATTCTAGAGTATGTATGCATCACTCACTGCAAGAGTAGTAGCTGGACTCATACTTTAAAAGAACATTGTAGAGAGGAGTAGTTCCTCATGATAAGCAAATTCTCCTTTTGTCACGATGTTTTCAAATGTTCTCTGGTGCACAGGCATCAAATTGCAGGTAGTATAGGGTTAACTACTTATAGGAGATGCTGCTTAACCCTTTATCACAGACAACAATTGTAAAACAGATAAATAAAACTGAATACATTTAGGTTAAAATATGGTAATCTCTAAAACTGAAAGTATTAATTTTTAAAAGAGTTGAGACCATTATAACAAAAAGAGAAATTGCTCACGATGACCAATTTCTTGTTTTTTCCCGATGTTTTCAAATGTTGTCGGTTGCAATTTTGTCAAAATGCTTCTTGCCAGTGGGAAATGGTTACTGTAACAGACGAATTTTGAAAACATTGTGGGATATCAAGCAATCAATGAAACTGAGCAATTTCTCCTTTTCACATAATGTTTTCAAACATAATCCAAGTTGATTCTTTAGATACTCTAGATAATAAATAGTTTCTGCACTAAAGACACTTTTTGTCTAATCTTCAACAGACATGATAATGGGCAATTTCGATTTTTTCCTCAATGTTTGCCTCAAAAGTCAATACTTTTAGTTTCATACAGATTTACCAATATGTTTGTCTAGACATTTTCAAATCATCTGCTGTAGATTGTTTCTCTATGATAAAGGAATAAGCAGACTATAAACATATCATGTAAATAAAAAGATATGTTTACAGTCTGCTTAAATTGTTATCATTAAAATCGGAACTTTCAGTGCGTTTGACAATTACCTATTACATATTCAATTGGTTATGTACACCATGTCTACCCGTTCATGAGTTCAATTGAAGATATCTATAAATAAGGTCTTAAGAACCTGTCTTAAATAAATATTTGAACAGTGTATTTCTGCTTTTATGTTTACATTATTTGAAATTATGAAACTATGTTGTAACTTCCCAAAACAATCGACCATCTTGTTTCCACTCATTCCAATGGTACTTTCATTGCTTTGATTTTAACCTTATCTACTATTAACCATTACCTCCTTGCTTGTAATATTATTGTCTATTAACCAGTATCTCCTGGCTTTAAACCTTATTTACTCTTAACTACCATCTACTGGCTTTTAACCGGATATCTAACATTTAACCGTATCAACTCTTTTTCAGTTTCTACTGCCTTTTAACCGTTTCTACTTTTAACTACCATCTACTGGTTTTCATATTATTATCTACTCTTAACCAGTATATACTGGCTTTTAACCGTATCTAATTATCTTAATTAATATCTCCTGGCGTGTAACCTTATCTACTCTTTACCAGTTTCTACTGTTTTCTTACCGGATCTAATATTAACCAGCATGTACTGGCTTTTAACCTTAGTTATTATTAAACAGCATATACTTGCGTTTAACCTAATCTTCTTTGAACCAATATCTAATGACTTTTAACCTTATCCACTCTTAACCGGTATGTAATACCTTTTAACCTTAACTACTATTGACCAGTATATGCTGGCTTTTAAAGTCATCTGTATACTTCCATCATCTTTTTTCTTTAAACATGTTATACTCTTCAGCAGTGTTTGTTGATTTTTATCCTTAGTTACTTTTAACCTGTATATTCATCGTGTTTTACCTATTCTACACCTAACCTGTATCTACTCTTAACAAATACCTACTGGTTTCAACAGAACCTACACTTTACCAGTATCTATTAACTTTTCAAGTATCTATCGGATGTATACTTAATCTAAGCTTGACTAGTTTATATCGCTCTGACACAGTATATATATGCTTTACAAGTCTAGTATCTAATGGCGTTATTTCTTATCTATGCTTTACCAGTTTATATTGGTTATAAGCATTATCAAAGTTACACAAGTATATAGTTGTTTTATATATGCTTTATGTCATATATACGCCTTACCAGTTTATATTGACTCTACACATGCTTTACAAGTATATGAATAGAACACAAAAGGCGACGGGTTTGATACGGGTTTGTGTAACGGTTTGTATTATTACCGATACCCAACCCTTTACACTGTATTGAGTCTCCAACGGTAGACTTTGGTTTGGATATGTCCAACACGACCGCTAAACACTTTCGTACGTTTCTGCGAAAGAAATAGACGACAGGTTTGGTACCGGTTCGTAATGGTAGGTAGTCAAAGTTCCATTAGTGACTCACAATTGGTTCAAAATCGACTTCTACTGTGTCCAGTAGAATCGATCGAAAAAGTGTAACTTTTCACCTAAATAATGCATTTATATTGTAAAAGTTTGCATTTTGGTTTCTGAAAATTGCAATAAACAGTATCAATTTGGTCAAGTTGCAAAATGAAAATGTTAGTATTACCATTACTAAACATCGATTTAACCCTTATAACAAATACTCAACACCACCTGCACCCTTTAAATCTATACATATACAATGGAATCATATAGTGTGTGTATGAAATGTATTTTGTCATTATGTTTAAAGGCACGATATATCATTTCGACACCTCAGCTGTGAATTATTTAGTGCGTACACGTTTACGAGATATTTAAGCATTACTGCAAATCTTTGATAACGGGTTTTAATTCAATTATAAACTACCAATAAGACTACCAAAAGCTGATGTTGTGGCTACCTATAATATTCTTTGAATGAGTAATATAAGATATATAATGGGGAGCCAAGATCAGTTTACTACATATTATCTATGATGAACGAACTCACCTTTCTATTAGAAAAAGGTTTAAATTCCATGCACTATTATTACTTTGTGTATTCGTCTATCAAACATAATTTTCTCTGTCTCGGGCTATATGTGTTATTTTGTAAAATCCGCTACATAAACCTGCCTCAAACCCGCCATTCACTAATGTTGTAGCAACAGCCGAACAGGTGTCGTTGTCAAGTTGGACAGATATATAAACATCCGCCTGTCGATGATTAAACTATAATGTATACATTTGCATATACACGGACGAAAACAATATTGGATAATTTGAAAGTGCTACGGGTATTATCTTTCACTTAAACAGACATTTCACGTAATCATTACTGAAGGGTTGAACTATGTTATAAACATTCTTGTTTACAGCCTAATACGAATGGTACCGCATTTTAGACAATATTTGTCGATTTTCGGGACTAAATATGTTTTTGTATACGACGTCCTCGTTCATTCGTCTGGTTGAAAGTTTCAAATCCTTTACTCAACACACTCGTTCAGTTTCTGTCAGAAAGACGTGATAGTTAATTAGGCTCAAAGGTGGATGTTACATGCTGCATTGTTTATTGCATTCGGATGCGAACAGTCAACAAATAAAATCTCTAACGAAAACAGAAATATGTCGGATGATAAACATTTGTTGGTAATTTAGTTTAGTCAATTTAATCTGATTAGTCATCAATTAATTGAGCTGGTACCATGTCGTTTCCATGTCGTGCCGATTGTCGATAGGACACAAGGCTATGATTAATTGGACTTGTACCGTATCGTTCCCAGCTTTAGCTATGAAGAATGTTGATAGGACTTGGATTGGTACCACGGCACATCCCGTTCCATAGCTATGTAGATTGTCAATAGGACACTTGGCTATGATTACTTGAACTGTTACCATGTTTTACTCATTCAAAGCAACGTAGATTGTCGGTAGGACACCAGGCTATGATTACTTGGATATGTACCATGTTGTCCTCATCCATAGCTATAAAGATTTTCGATAGGACACCAGGCTATGATAACTTAGACTGTTACCATGTTTTCCTCATTCAAAGCAACGTAGATTGTCGAACTGACATCAGGCTATGATTACTTGGACTGATACTATGTCGTTCCCATTCATAGCCATGTAGATTGTCAATAGGAAACCTGGCTATGATTACTTGTACTGGTACCATGTCGTTCCCATTGTTATATATGCAGGTTGGCTAGGGGACATTAATCTTTGATTACTTGGACGGGTACGATACAATTCCCATCAATACCTATGTATATTGTTGATAGGACACCAGGCTATGATTACTTTTCAAGCTATGCGTATAACTAAACACTGTATATGTAGAACCGGTACGTGTTTAGTGTTCGTGGGTTGATATATATAGGGAGACATTGTACGTTCGTAAGTGTTTGTTGGTTGGTGTTTATAGGGAGACATGTTACATAAGTAAGTGTTCGTTGGTTGGTGTGTATAGGAATACACGGTTTGTTTGTACGTGTTCGTGGGTTGGTGAATATAGGAAGACGTTGTACGTTTTTAAGTGTTCGTTGGTTGGTGTACATAGGTAGACATGGTACCTTCGGAAGTATGTTTTGGTAGGTGTATATAGATATACATGGTACGTTCCTTAGTGTTCGAGCTTTGATGTTTATAGTGAAACACGGTACGTTTGTAAGTGTCCGTGGGTAAGTGTATATACGTAGACATGGTACGTTTCTTAGTGTTCGTGGGTTGGTGTATAAAGTAAGACACGGTACGTTTGTAAGTGCTTCTGGGTCGGTGTATATAAGGAGTTATTTGAACATTAACAAAGGTATATATTCTAACTATTTTCAAGCGTATTGGCTCAAATGATAAATAAATGAGTACGTGGCCAATCAATGATCACAATATCATTGCACAACGGTCATGGACAGGTCAATTTTGTCGAGTAATAAATCAGAAAAACTAATCGATATCCTGAAAATACAATTAAATATAATTGTTCTATCCTTTTTTAAAATGGTTTCGAAAGATTTTAAAGTGGTCTGCTACATAGTGGTCAAATGTCGCTTTAATCAGGGAACGATTACATATTTTCCCTATTGCAGTAGCCAATTATGAAGACATCGTTGAAAAAAGACGTACAATTTCTATACACTAAAATATAATTATAAAGTGAAAAACAAAGTATTTGCTCATTGTGAAGAAGTTCCCAGTTTGCCTAAATGGTTTCAAAATGTATCAGCTTTTGCATAATACTGCGTCAGAATGTGGGGAAGGGTTACATCTTAAACCTAGTTTATACATTTTCTACCTGAACACCCGATTTGATTGACCCTTTTTCCAACACACAGACGGCTCTTAAGCAGACATATGTTCTCCCTTTCCCATACGCAGACGGCTCTTAAGCATTTTCCGTTTGCGCATGCGCGATTAACATGGCTGAACATTTAAGTTGAGAAGTAAAATATTAATTTTTGTATTAAAGACTGGATATAATGCGGAAAATTATGTATGTGATGGTGTAATAGAAGTAAATCCATGCCTCGGAAACGAAAAAAGGACGAAAATTCCCCCTCGGTAAAGAAGTATTTGTCAAAAAAACCTGATCGAGCAAAAATGGCGGCAAATGTCCTATCACCAACGGGAAAATATCAGGTAAGTCAAAACGGCTCGTATGTAGGACAGATGAATTACTCTCACAATACATATAACAGTTAACATGACAAGTACTCCGATTTCCCCGAAAACAGAATACACATGTACTATTGACTAAACATCTGATCCAAGCCCCCGTGTCACCCAAAAAACAGAATACACAAACAGATAATATGTCTATGTTGATACAGATACTGGATAATATGGACACAAAAATTGTCAAATTTAGACACCATTTAGTCCACGCTAAATACAATAACAGTAAAAATGAGCGATTTCGACACAAGGGTTGTAGATCACGAAACAAAAATGGCGGACATAGAAAAAAGCAGGACATTTGTTTCAACCAGTAAAGATGAGATCTCCAAAAAGCAGACAGAGATTGATTTTCTAGTTAAAAAAATGGAAAAGTATGAGAAAGAGCGAGAACTCAGCAGAGCCAGTGTTGTTGAAATTCAGTATCGAGAAATGAAAACAACCTCCTATTCTTCAGAGTCGCAAATGAAAACAACGAATCAGATCAGACCTGCGAGGAGAAGATCTCCACGCTCATAAAAGACGATCTACAACTTCAGGAAGCACGAATTAACATCCATCTAGAATCGTCCAAGAGACTCAGTAAATACAACGAAACGCGAACACGACCAATACTAATGAAATTCAAAAAGTTTGTGGATAGAGAGAAAGTGCGAAATTGAAAGGAAAACAATATGGAATTAGCCAACAGTTAATATGCTAGCTAAACATAAAGAGCTCCTACCGATTATGAAAAAGGCAAAACGTGAAGGGAAAATAGCATATTTGTGGTTTGATAAACTATTTATTGACGGAAGTGTATACGTGCCTTAGCCGGTGTTTTAGAGTTGTTGTAGTGCGAAGTGGGTTTATTCCAAGGGGAGATAAGCTCTCCGATATATTTTCCATGTTTCTAAATGACATCGAATTAGAACTACAGTCAAGTCAAGACGGGTGTATTAACATAGACTAAGTATCGATGTTATTCATTTTGTTTGCAGACGATTGTATGCTAATAATTGAATGTTAAAAGTACTACGAATAAGTATGCATTGTACCGTGAAACAATCACAGTTGCCAATTCTGATTTTAAGACATGGGATAATTATTAAATACTGGCTTAAAATTGAGTCTCGCAAAAACAGTAATTGTAACATAATTGGCCTTTACCGTATGCTGTATGAACAGTGTAAAATAAAGCCGAATAGGGTGCTATGTTATGCTAAAGTATAATAAACTATTCTGTGTTCTGTATTCTGTATTCTTAAGCATACATATTTCCTTTTTCACTCACGCAGACGGTTCTTAAACAGTCATATTTTCCCCTTTCCTTCGATGTGTTCCACTTTATGTAATTGTTATACTGTCATTTGAAGAGTCTTCCCATTATTGTACCTAAATGTTTTTAGAGTCGCTTGATGAAAATGTGTTGAATTTGGGAGAGGGTTGTCAGTGAATGTATTATTTCTTAAGTCGGAGAAATAACTCGTTAAATAGAATGTTTAAATTGTCTAAATAACCTAGTCTTTTATATTTGAAATGTTTAACCTATTGCCTAATATGTTCGTACGCTTCTGCAGCAGAGGATTTTCTAAAACATTACTGAAAAACGATAAATTGCTTATTATGAAAAAAAAATCATTTTCAAATAATATGTTCTACACTGAAGATGATTGATTTCTCTGTTTGCCACATTGTTTTCAACTACATATACTTATACTATAATTTGTAGAACATTTTCATAGTTTTGCCTTTAGTCATGTTTCTGAACATTTGTTGTATATGGAAAATATCTGTCTTATTTTTCTTAATTCTCACGTGTACTGATAAATACAGACCAATTGCTATAAAGGAAGGGGATAAAGTATATGTTTGTGTTCGTTGTAACGTGACCGATTTTACCTATTGCTACATGAAAATGGTTCTTTGAGTCACGACTCTCTTAGAAACAATAAACTTTCCACATACTCCGTGATTATGAAGACAGTAACTCATACTATTCATGCAGTTAAACAAAAATTGTAAACTGTAATTTGACACAATAAGTTTTAATACAAAGTGTTTGATATCAATATTTGTATTTCGAGAGATCAAGGTCTAAGGGTGTATTGTGTATTATTACCAATAATAACCCGATTGAACCCTTTACAATGTATTGAGTGTACAATGATAGACGGGGCTTTGTATCTGTCTATCACGAACGATATACACTTTTATGGAACGCTTTTAATGCCTCATTATACAGCATTTGTGTTTATGCTTCGTAGTCTTACTCTATCATTCCTTACTCCTTTATGATATGTACACTGATTAATGTTGTAGGTGCATAGTACGTTTCGTTATGTGCACACCTCATTATATTATGTATACTGATCGTTGTGTCTTGTGAAATATACATTTCGTTATCAGTATACCTCATTATGTGATCTGTACCGATCGTTGTATATTGTGCCTTCCCCATTTCGGTTTGTGCATACTTCGTAATAGTATATGTAATTATTGTAATATGATGTGTACACGTCGTTGTGTTAAGTGCAATATAAGTCCTGATATGTACACACGCCATTATGTGAGTGTACTGGTCACTATGTCTTGAGTATTCTCCATTTCGTTATGTGCATAATTTATTTTGTGATGTGTACTGAGCATCATCTCGTGTGCATTCCCGATGTATTATGTGTAACGATATTTATGCAATGTATATCGGTAATTATACATTGTCTATTCTCGATTTCGTTATGTGCATACTTCGTTATGTGATGCTTAACAGTCATTCTATCTTGGTCAGTCGACTGTTTTACCACAGTTTTATCATCTGATTTCTATATTCTTATTGCGTTTGTGATGAATATCCAAAGTTTTGCCAATATTATGATCAAATTTGTATGCTGCATATCTTTCGTTTAAGGAAAAGGTGGTTAAAAGTAGATAATGTGTATAATTGACAAATTAAAAATTAACATTTAACAAGTCTAAAAGTACATGTGTTAGGTTAAACAAACCATTGAAAGCATTGCTGGTATTCGAAAATGTATTGTTGGATAAAGGAACATTATTGTTTATTGTTTGGTTATCCAACAATTTTTTCATTAGTTTCGAAAGTGGTTTTTGCTCCTGGGGCAAAACACGTCGCATTTGTTAGGAAACGAGTTAACCAGTTCCCACATACAACAAAATTGCAATAGGTGACTATATGTAAACAAATGTAAAATATCTATGAATTGAAATATTATGATTGAATGAAGTTGAAAATAGAGTGACAAAAGAAGAATTTGGTCATTATGACGAAATTCCCGTTTGCCTAAATGGTTTCAAAATCCATCTGCTGTGGCATGACTATACATCTGCATTTGGGAAAGGATGAAACCATTGATCCAGTCAATACATATTGTACTGGAAGACCCCACTTGGTTGACCCTTTTCAACAAGCTTTTTCAGCAGACATATGTTTCCCTTCCCTCAATGTGTTGCACTCTAATTATAGTTATATGCTGTCAATTGTAGAGTTTTCCCTTAGTTGTGCCAATATATTTTCACAGACGACTGATGCAACAATGTTGTGTGTGCGAAAAGGGTCGTCAGTGAATGTAAATTTGAGATAGCAAAAACTAATTAAGAAACGTTGACGCGGAGAAGTAATTCGTAATGATGATATTTAAATTTTTCAAAATATTCTAGTCCTTGATTTTTGAAATAGACGTAATAAAACCTGAAGGTGACGACTTTTAAAAATATTGAGGGATATCGATAAAAAGCTCAATGTAAACAATATTTATTTTTCTGATGATAAGCTATTTCTCCTATCGCCACAATGTCTTACAACTGAATTCAATACATAAACCAAAATGTCTAGAACAATTTCAAAAGTTTGCGTAGTTATTTGATAATGAATTGTTGTTTATGGGAAACAATGTAATTATGTCATTTTCAAAGTTCTTACTTGTGCTTGTAAATTCAAACCAATTGTTATGAAGGAAGGGAAAATGGTATTTTGTTAGTGTTCATTGTGAAGGTGATCGTGATTATCTGTGTGTAGCAAGGTATGACAATTATTAAACCAGCCCTGTGTTACATAGTAAACACAACGTAAACACGTTTAAGCTATGTCTATGGAACGGAACGAAACCTACAAACCTAAAACGAACTCTCTATAAAAGAAGATAAAAATCACATTACGGTAGTTTAGTCGGTAGCGACGCGGGCTATCAATCCAGGGGTTGTGAGTTCGAATCCCGGCTCGGCCAACTTTTTTTCCGACGATTGACAAAAGTCAATGCGACATGCGTTATCCACCAATGGGCTTAGTCTATGTGGAAAAGCAGCCAGTTGCTTGGGAAGATTGTTGTGTGGAGTACTGGTGTGAGAAAACCAGGATATGCATGACTAGGTGAACTGGCCTCAGTGATATTACTGCGAAATTGTTAAAAACGGCGTTAAGCCTCAATCAATCTACATGTTCAAATTAATCAATACTGTACGTGTAATCCCGTCAAACCGATTGGATATCGGTATTCTACGAACAGTTTCCGAGAAGTCACTCGCTTACTTTAATTGCTATTTAATTATTTCTTCTTTTCTAAACCCAAATAGACTGAAATATTTTTTATTTAAATCTGTATAAATGTGTCTAGTGACATATAGTTTATATCACAGTGAAAGGTGCGATATAAATGTGAAACTAAAGCATCTTACTAGGAAGATGGGATGTTGCATGGATATATCAATGCATGTCAAATTCCTGTTTGAAATGTTATTGTGGCAATATTACAGTTAAGACGTCCTATTTGACGAAGTAGTACCATGTACTGCGTAGTTAATAAAGAATTCTCAATGCAGATAACTTGAGTGTCCTTAGGCTAGTCATTCACTCGGTCTTCTGTTAGGGCGACAAGTTCACCAACGTATGATTTGCATGTCTTTCTCTCATCTGTACACAACCTATCATTATTCTCAGGAAATAAATCCTTTGTTTCTATTTACCATTCGTCGGGAGAAATTGGTTATTTCACGATGTCTGAAACATCCGGAGATTCTTCCACATTTGGCGAACGTCGACTGGCACTATACTCATATGTTTATGGAAAGAACTGTTGAATTCAAAATTATAAGTTTTATTTCAATTGCAAGTTATTATTGAGGACAATGTTTAACAACAATTTAAGTTCAAACAGTATGCAGATATAATGAGTTACGAGGTTGGACTTTGCTATACATGTAGATGCATATAGTTGTTGAAAACACGTAATTAATTTAAAGAGAGGGCCTTTGAAGCGCGTAAAATCTAGAGCTTTACATGAAAATCAAAGCTACATATGTGCAATGAGTCATATTTGAAAACAGTGTATTTAAAAGACAAATTGCCAAAATGGTCAGTTCCTTTCGAAATAATACTTTCAAGACCATCTTAATTTTTCTGTGGATGTCTTCGGTTGAGACTTGTTTGAAAATAGCGTATGATATTTTGGCTTAAAGTTAAAAGGTTTAAAGTTAACTCGTATGCTATGCGCTACCCCCAGACAGTGTTATATCATGCTCAGGAGGCTTGATGAAGTAGGGAGGATAATCTGGGCAACGTACATTAAAAGACTACTTTTCCGTTATGGTTTCGGATACGCCTGGGAAGCAAACGGGGTCGGAAACATCAATTCTTTCATTTCTTTATTAAAGTCGAGACTATGTGACTGTGCATATCAAAGTCTACATGATGATATACATTCCTCATCCAAGGGAAAATTGTATTATTTATTTAAAAATGATACAAGAGAAAGTTGATGCAACGCATCAATGTCGCCGGAAATCCATACTGCAGTTATGCATAACACTAACATTATAGTAGTTGAATAAACAGTTATCAACTGAGGGGCATATTGGAACATCAGGGGTTGGGTCAAGTGAAAATGTATCATAACCTGCATTGTTTTGTCAACGAAGTGAATGATAATTGAAGCCTTTCATTGTTTATGATCAATCCCCATTCCAAAGTAGGTTGACCATACACACAACCAACTAATTATTGATCATAAACAGTAATGGAAATGAGTAATCTTGCCAATCATTAGTCTTAGTATGTATACAGTGCTTGCATTAAGGAATAATTATAAGATTTGTGAATTCCACATACACTTTTCAAGATGTTTGTCAGAATATTTGAATTTTATTATTTTTCAATAAAACCACAAAACAGACAATTTAGGATTTGCATGCAATAGCACGTCATTTTACCTTTCCTCTATTAAAGTCAACAGTGGACACCTTTGCAGCAATCTACTTTAAAACAATGAGATAAGGGTTAAATCGCTGAAGACATGAGTTTTCTCTTTTTCTCAAGATGATATTAGCTTGGCATCCTAATTATATCATACTTTAACAAATGTTGAAATGTAGTTCAGTATTTATAAATTAGACCACCTTCGAAATATAATATCAACTAAACAGTTAAATCTCATTGAAATTGTTGTATAATTTAAACTTAATTTCGAACATAAACTGAGCCCTACAACGTGTTAATTTATTTTAATTCTTTCCTTCCTTTTTCATAATGAAAATAACAAACTACTCATGTTTTAAAATTATATTATGATGAGCGCCCTTGTGTCAATGATGCATAACAATATGCAGATCGGAAGCAATATGCCTTTAGGGAATTAAATGACACATTTAAAATTGTCAAGGACGAAATAATTTTGTACGAAAGACCCGATTCTTTCTTATTCGCAGAGGTGTCGTTCTTGAAACTCTCTTTATAGGCGGAGAGTGTTCGTTCAAAACCAGTTTTATTTCGGTTTGTTCTTTTCTTCATTTGTTTCGAACCAAATAAACATTTTAAATCGCATATGATTTACTATTTGTAAGTGAGTGTAAAGAGCGGCTCTCTGCAAAGGAGATTGATCTACGTAGTTGGTATTCGCGAGTCACGCGATCAACAGTTTTCGCTTAGAAACAGTTCATATTTTAGATATGCATGGATAAACATTATAAAATGCCTTCTTCACAAATCAAGACATCTCTTTGAACATGAAAATAACATTCAGTAAGTTAAAATTGCCATTAGATGGAGAATATTCGACGTCATTTTCATCAGCAGGTGCGCGTATGTAAACACCATTAGACTGTGCGACGTAAAGGTTTGTAGTTATAGCCTTTTGATTACATGTAGTATGTAGTGTAAAATACGGTATTTCATTCTAGCAAATAGGGACTGTTTTGTCTTCGTAAATAAAACAAAAAACATAAATGCGAGTCAAAATAAAGAAACTGAAAATACCTAAAACATCGGAATATTTATTTCATTTTAGATGTGTCATTACTTAGTGTTTTTAAACAAACACAATTGTAATATGTTCAAGACATCTAAATGTGTTTCTTTCTAATAATAATCCCCCCTCCCATGTCATTTCCGAAAACCTATTAAAAATAGAAGTCGCGGGCTTCTGCCCGGCGACTAATAAATACTGCATCCTATTTGACAATGGATATATCTTTTGAACAAAAGAAAATGTTGTCGCATTTCAGATGTTCTTGTCATTTAAATATAGATAGGGAATACAGATTATGTCGCTATTATTTAACTAAAAATATTTACTGTGTTGAAGATGAAATACATTTCCTAGTTATATGTCCTCTGTATGATAATATTAGAAAGAATCTTTTTCTCCAGAAATGGACCAGACAGCCACCGCCTCAACAGTTATTTATATAGATTATGTCAGATATCTCTTTCAATGCTGTTACAACGGTGGCAAAAGTCCTAATAAAAGCATTTGAGCTCCGAGACAATATAGAAGACTGAGTATACAAAACATCTGTCATATAATACTATAAATAATGTTTTGTGTGTATATAAAGATGCTACGTTTCAGTTCATATCACTTATATTAAACTGAATGTCATGTATCATATGTTTAACGCTATCTACAATCATAATATGTATGTATTATGTATGTTCATGCCCTGTTCGATATTTTCACATTCATTTTGCTATTATAATATTGTGTATCGCATTGTATTTGTGTTATAATATTTACTATATTTTCACTGCTCTTAATTATTGTATTGTGGGCCGGTGGCCTTTGAATACTAGAAATCAGTAAACTGTTAAACTGTAAATTGTAATGCTACCAAATATTAAGTTCAGCCTATATTGTCCTAGTTGAAGTATTTGACAGGAACTAGGGATCGAATCCGAACGTCAATTGTTTAATAGTAATTATGAAATAAACAACACAAGTTAAAGAAACAAAACTTACCTAATAATCCCTTCCAGTCCCGTTACGCCCCTCGTACTTTTTCCTGACGAATATTCGTTTATTCACATGAAGATAAACTGCATGTATATAAATACCGTGTTCAGATGTTAGATATTCTGGGTAAAAAAATGAGGTCCTCAGGCTTGACAATTATATGACTGTTCCTTCGTTAAATAGAAGTACATAATTTATACCGTGAACAAAATCAAAACATGAACCTCCTTTCCAACATACTACGAATCTGCAGCAGACAAATTTGAAATCATAGAATAAAAAGTACAAATAGGAAATATCTTTATAAAAAAGGCTTATCATTGAATAAATGATGAAGCATTGTGACTAAAGGAGAAATGTCTCACCATGGAAAAGCAGCCAGTTACACGGGAAGGTGAACGTTCCGCCGTGATATGAAATTGTTGAAACGGTGGTAACCCAAATCAATCAATGTATGCATACTGGGTTCCTGCGAATTAATTGGCCTGGTCATTTTAAGTTTCATCTCAAGTCGAATCACTCTTTTTGTCAAACATAACACACGGAAAACAGAAAACAGACTTTTGGAACTATTCGACCATCCAAGACACAGACCTGCACCGTCGGTGCGAAGTCATATCGGGTTCTTTCCAACATTGTATTAGCTTTTAAAGACACGTTGTAGAGCCATTATAGTTCAGCCGGTACCATTGAGTTAAGGGTCGTAAGTCGAATCGCGACTCGGCATTTCATTCTTTCCGGTGATTGACAACATTCTATATTTAGCTCATTGTTTTCTTGATTGTTATTATGAGTCATTCGGAATTTCAGTCTTTAGTTTAAAGTGTTTATAGAATACTGACTATTAAACACGCTTTTTTCCTGGAGATTAAACCAGTACTCCAAACGTTGGGGTTACAAATCCCTACTGAAGGACATGTTCATCATGGGATTCGAATCAGGGACTTTTGGTAAGACGACGCCGACGTTCTATCACTTCACCACTGTCCTATATGTCTTGTTATGTTAGTACAACCTTTCAAAGTATTTGCAAATGAAATCAACGAGCAATGAGGACAGAGGACACATGCGAGTATATGCTTAAGGAAAAATAACTACATTGAGCTAGTTAGAAACCGTCGTTGTTCCAATACGGTTTTCTTACGATTTCAAACGGAACTCGCAGAGTCAATGTTCTGTTAATAATAACTGACCTCGGCGGACATCGTCGAGCTTGTATACTTGCTATAGCTTGTATAAAGGATGTTTTACACTTACTCTCTGTTTTAAAACACGTACATATAGCATTAATTAGATTTATCTAAAATCCGTTTGATTGATACCAATAGGGTGTGCACCAAGTCCATTTATTTGACAAACAATGGTTATATGTGAGTCACGTCACAATCAAACTTATACAGTAGTTAGATATTCATGAGAGCTCGGTTCATATCACAAACCAGTCAGATCTGCCCATGCAAGACTGGATTATGGCCCTTGAAATTATCAAAATTGCTATAATAGAGCTTGTGAACACAATTGAGGCTCCATTTACTATCTGATATTCACCAAACTAAGATAACAGTTAAATATTGATGAGAGCTCGGTTCCTTTCGAAAACCAGCCAGATGTGCCCTTGCATGACTGGATTATGGCCCTTGCAGTTGTCAAAATTGCTATAATACAGCTTGTGAACGCGATAAAGTCTTTTGTATCTCCATCAAACTTATACAGTAGTTAGATATCCATGAGAGCTCGGTTACATTTGCTAACCAGCCAGATCCGCCCATGCAAGACTGGATTATGGCCCTTGAAATTGTCAAAATTGCTATAATACAGCTTGTGAAAACAATAGAGCTTCTATTTACTATTGGATCTTCACCAAACTTAGCTAGTAGTTAAATATTGATGAGAGCTTGTTTCCTTTTGGAAACCAGCCAGATCCGCCCTTGCAAGACTGGATTATGGCCCTTGAATTTGCCAAAATTGCTATAATAGAGCTTGTGAACACAATAGAGGATCCATTTACTATCTGATCTTCACCAAACATAGATAGTAATTAAATATTGATGTAAGCTCGGTTCTTTTCGAAACCAGCAAAATGTGCCCTTGCATGACTGGATTATGGCCCTTGAAATTGTCAAAATTGCTATAACACAGCTTGTGAAGACAATAGAGCCTCCATTTGCTATCCGATCTTCACCATACATACATACTCTGGATTGAAAATATCTAAAGAACTATCCCAGTAGAGCATAGGCCCTCATTACCCTTTTGTTTAAATATTAGGCTATTTAAAAGGAAAACATAGAAAAAGGTATATATAGTGTTTGTAATCCCATTCTTTAATTTATCATTTATTTTATATAAAGACACTTTTATTTGCAGTTATTGTCTGATGTCATGTATTAAAGGGACTGAATCCCATATGAGAAAAAAGCGAAAAAAAAAAGAAATTTGTTAAAAATTGCTATTACCTTGATGTTTTTGCGGAGATTATTCGTTATTTTGCCTTGTAAAATCTACTGGGTTAGTAACCCAGTAAATCTAAAAATATCGCTGTATATTTATCACGTTATCACTACAACCGAATTGACAATCTCCTTCCCAGTGTTGTTGTTCCTTACACTCACGCATACATGAATGTAATGAGTCGATAGTGTTAGAGAATGCCGAATTGAATCCACAAATTCAAATGAGCAAGAGGAAATTCCACGGTATTTTTAAACGGGAAAACACGGAGCGGACGTTTTTTTAACTGCTTATTTCCTATGAAATAATGAAAAACAAGACATGTACGACCTTCTACAACATTCCGTTACATATATATAGACGTATTTTGGATTAATAAGAATAAGTATAAAATATAACAATTTTGGACCATTATGGTGTTCAGTCAACGGTTAATCATATTCTGCATCAAGTTTTATTTTAAAACAGAATGGATTTAGGACATCCCATACAATCATGGAATAACAGTTCTTATGGTGATTACTGGAGAGGAAATTCATATAAGCAGTTAGTGATATACCCCTTGGTCATTGGTACCTGTCTATCTAATGAAAATATCATGCATCTTTGACTGTGGGGTTATATTCTCTCCTGCATACACATCAAAACAGTAAATGGATTGAAATCAACCTGTACAATTATGGAATCACAACTGTTATGGCGATAATGGGAGAGGAAGTTCATATAGGCAGTTAGTGATATACCCGTTGGTCATTGGTGCCTGTCAAAACAATGATAATTGCATGCATCTTTGACTGTGGGATAATATAACTTCCTGCATCAACATCAAACAAGGGAATATATTGAGAGAAATCCATTTACTGATGGAATAACGGCTGTTATGACAACTTCAGCTGATTACATATAATAGTAATGGATTCATACAAGGTAATGTTTATTAATGGATAAGTTTATCAAAATCATATCAAGCTTGTTTTATGTAATTAAATGTAGTATATATAAAGAAAGTCCTGTTTTTTTATTGCACAGTTTGTGTTTTTTATGAACACGTTTTGTCTGATGTCCTTCAGTCACAGCCAACAACAATTGCCATGTGAACAATCTACAGGCAATTTTTACAACATCCAATATGAATGAAAGTTAATCGGAGAATCATCTTTATCAAATCTTGGCCAAGTTATAGACAGGGTCTTGTGAGGTGAACAACTAGGTTTCAATGTCAATTTGAAGGAACATATTGAAAACACTCAGGATGCCTTATTTTAAACTTAAGCATGTTGAAATGTTTCAAGAAAACTGTTTTGATGATATCTAGGCTAAGTTTAAATATATTCAGTCATAAACTGGGGTCATGTTGGGTCATAAACTAGGTCACTCCACCAAATTGAAGGAAACTCTTGTTAATCTAGAAACCACACTTTGCCTTCAGCAGCTTGAAGCTTTGTCAGAATGTTTATTTTGACAATATCTAGACCTAGTAAGAATAAGGGTCATGGTAGGTCACTAGACCAAATTGAAGGAGCATTTTGTTAACACTAAGACATTTTGAATGCTGCATTTTTAAATTTAACATGTTGAAATTTTGTCAGAATTGGTGTTTCTGTGAAATCTAGACTAAAATATAGGTCATGCTGGATAAAAACACCAATGAGGTCCAAAGAAAAACCATTTGAGAACAATCTTGTAAACATGCTTGACCTCAAGGTTTGATTCAACATCTTGAAACTTTGTCAGAATGTTCGCCTGATGATTACTGATATCTAGGCCAAGTTCAAATATTGGTCAAGTTGGATCAAACATATGGTCACTAGACCAAATTAAAGGAAAATCCCGATAACACTCTGACAGCTGTTCTTTTAATGTTAGCATGTTGAAACTTTGGCAGAATAGATGTTTTGAACATTGCTTTTAACCCAGAAACTATGTCACTAAGCCTAATTGAAGGAAAGACTTGTTTTCACTATTGTTATTTTTTACCTTTCTGTATTGATTATGTTCGTGTGATGAATTGAATGTTAACATTGTTGAAGATTTGACTTTGCACCAAAAGATAAATAAGGAATAGTGTACAACAGCGGTCTTAGTTCCGACAGCTTGAAACAGATTCCTTTATCATGGTAGTCACATACCTACAGGTTAGACCCATTAAAGACGCTGTGCTCGTGATGAGGCTTTGCCTTTTTCATATTAGCTTGTCATTCAGGAGTGTAGGGCTAGCATCACGGCTAACTCGTTAGGTTCAGGATAAATGAACCAGTAGTCCTGACAAAAAACCCAGGAAACGCCGTGATATAAATCGTAAAAGGGATTTTCCTCCTTGCTTGTAGTTCAGGAATGTGGGGCTAGCATCATGTATTACTCGTTGGTTTCAGGATAAATGAACCAGTAGTCCTGACAACTAACCAAGGAAACGCCGTGATATAACTCGTAAAAGGGATTTCCCTCCTTGCTTGCAGTTCAGGACTATGGGCTAGCATCATGTATTACTCGTTGGTTTCAGGATAAATGAACCAGTAGTCCTGACAACTAACCCAGGAAACGCCGTGAAATAACTCGTAAAAGGGATTTCCCTCCTTGCTTGCATTTCAGGATTGTGGGGCTAGCATCATGTAGTACTCGTTGGTTTCAGGATAAATGAACCAGTAGTCCTGACAACTAACCCAGGAAACGCCGTGATATAACTCGTAAAAGGGATTTCCCTCCTTGCTTGCAGTTCAGGATTGTTGGGCTAGCATCATGTATTACTTGTTGGTTTCAGGATAAATGAACCAGTAGTACTGACAACTAACCCAGGAAACGCCGTGATATAACTCGTAAAAGGGATTTCCCTCCTAGCTTGTAGTTCAGGATTGTGGCACTAGCATCACGACCATTCTCGCTGGTTTCAGGATAAATGTACATGTAGTACCGACAGGAAACGCCGTGATATATATCATTAGTACTGACAACTAACCGAAGACATCCTCAGTGGTGTATTATTAGAGCTTCTTCCTCCGATGCCGGATGTCACGGGTTCGTTCCCTGCCTGGATCATATCAAATGTTTTAAAACGTATAAGTTATGTATTTGCCTCCTTAGCACTCTGGATTATTGGGCTGCCGTCACGACTAAATCGATCGTTTGTGTTAGAATGATTGGATCGCTGACACTGGTAATTAACCAGTACACTCCGTAAGATAAATGAACAAATATTGAAAGTGGCATAAATTACCATGCAAACAAACAGGGAAAGAATAACTAAAAAACGCATATCGAATTTCTGATATTCTTTATAAACACGTATTGTAAAGCATTTGACGAACATGATTTAAATAGATTTATTATTCGGACCACTCCAATCGAAAAAGATAAACAAGGTACCTTCGTGAATATTCAAAGCGCACTTTGTATAGAATATATATTACCATAACGTCGATATTCGTCAATTATTTGCACACGATTACTTTTGATCTCAATTACAAATGGACTCCTATTGATCAAGAAAGTAAAGTGCAACACAGGGAGTTGTATTATTCCATTAAGTGTAGTTAAAAATACGATTTATGACTTAACATATGAAATTAAGGTATTTCTCTGGAATATGTATACACTTCAATTATGTGGGTCTAAAAATAAATTTTGGCTCACTAAACCATGTATTGAGAAATCCTTCGTGACCGACTGGTTAGCAATCCCTATTTAAACCCGGACGTCCCTGGTTATATACCTTTATCGCGGTAGTCAGGAAGTATAACAAGTGCATGCTAGTCGTGCAATGATCAATCGAAGTTTAGGATCAAATTCATATATGTATGAACCGCGTCCGGCCATTTGGGGACTTATTGATTCACTTGTATTACACTTTTTAAAGAACACTGCACATGTCCTAACTGTGTGAAACCTTTGAACAATGAACATCTCCTAGTTGTTAGCATGCTGGTCGCTCAATGATCATCGGAGTTTAGGATTATTGTATTACTTATAAGGTACATCTGGCGATTAAGCGTCATATTGCCTCTCTGGGTGAGCATGATTTAAAACTATATTTGCGTTCAACTATTGGGACATACCTACTAGTTTGCGTAAGAAGATGTCTTAAAATCTATATAGCATATAAGCGGACAGTGAGAAGTCTGGCTAGACTATGCATATACACAGACTCGAATAAGTCTTGACTGTACCCAAACACATTCAAACGTTAACTCGACAGACAGGGGCATATTCATAAAACGGACCCTACTTTCCGTTAATTTGTCTACTCAGTAAAACTGCCATATGCCATTTAGCTGCATTATTGAATCTTGAATTAAAAGGTCTGCGATTCCATGATTTACAAAATAATATCCATGCGGCATGTATTTCATTTTCCTGTACATATATCCATCCCAACAGGTTCATCCCTGTCTCTCTGTGTCCAAGATTTTGGTCTTCTAATATAATTTGAAATAATTTCTTCACAGCCTTGTCTTTTTCTGCTCGTTTTCCTATTTTAGAATAAAGTAAATACTGTAAAAAATACAAATATATTTGTGAATCTACCGTTATCCATCTTAACCAGTAGTTCTGTCCAGTTCCACATATCGAGCCAGGTTGAGTGAACACATTACGGAACATCTCGTATTGAAGGGCTGCATGAACAAGATTAACTTGAGATGGATGAAATACCATACAGCCTGTGGTGCAGGTGCGTCTGAAGTCTTCAAATGACATGTCAGTATCTCGTAGTTTTTTAGCGAGATCAGGATCAATATACCCTTGATCATTGTTGCACACACACAGAGATATCACATGAGGTTCTAATTTATGTTCACATGACACAAGAATACCCTTACATTTATCTTCGAACTCTTCATATTGAATATATAAAGATGCATGAGATAATTTTGACGAGATAAGGTCATAGTTTCTAGTTTTGGATATACAGGTTGGAATTGTTTTGGACCGCATTGACAAGTACTGGGCAAACTGACACTGATCATTTTGTAATTGTATATGTGGAATTATACAGTCAATTGCCAGTCTTACACCATCTGTAGTATGTTCTGTGACATGCGTCGTATTTTGCAAATAAATGAAAAGTTGCATGGTATCTTTCATATAATCTTTATATTGGTCAGACGACTTATCATACATTTGTTCTAAAAACTCATCTCTTACAATGTAGACATATTGTGCATTATCAATGTAGACGTTTTTAATCTTGGTGCTTCCAAGATCATTTACCGGTTCAGATTCAAGCAGTTCGCATACATTATCACATTTAATTGAGTATAGAAAGTTGACACCACTGTTTATAATGTCGCTTAAAACTTTCTCTATATTTGTCAATGGTATTTTATGGCTGAACTTATCGAACATATTCTCTTCTGGAATGAAATAATTGGGACAATGTTTTGCCTTCACCCATTTTAATATACGTATAAGGCAAAGCCGTGCACAAAGTATCAGGTTGCCTTCTTTCCAAATATGTCTTTGAGAATTTTCAATTGTATAGAACAGACTTGTTTTACAATGGTATGATGAGATGGATTTGCCGACGTTTGATTCTATGATGTCTTTCTTTATCATCTTAAGGAGAATGTAACACTTGTGTTGCGTTTCGGTCAGATGTGACATGAGGTAACGTTCTTGAAGTGTGAAGGAAATTCTCCATTCGATAGAATTGTTTTCGCTTCGAGGATGTCCAACACCAACAAGGAAACAATCATATGAACCCATTACATTAAGTTGTTCCTGTGATGGCCAGTCGTTTGTCCGTGTCCTGTGTAACCAGGAATTGGCTGATCGCGGTATCTGTCGATATCTCAAGGCAAACACTATATCCTTTTCGTAAACATTATAACCAGCCGGAATAGTGTCCGCTGGACCGTTCCGAGTGGTGTTTGTTCCAACATATTGTGTGATATGTATAAGACATACTCTACCTTTCTGATCAAATTTACTATAACCTTCTTTTGGCATGTCACCCGGAAGCAGATCTTGGTCTCGGATAACCTGAAGATGAACATATCCAGGTTTGATGTCTTCATCTATCAAAATTAATAAAGACTGTCTCGGATACTTAGACTCCGAATCATTGTCTACAACAGTTGTGTCTTCGTCACACTCTATTTTATCGATATCGGAAGATAAACCGGGTGTTGTCGTTCCTTCGCATCTACTTCCAACAATATAGTAAGATTTTTTGTTTGGACTCATCAAATAAAATTGATTTATAAACGTTATCAAAATTTCATGTATCATTGCGAACTCCCAATACTTCTTTCTGGTGAACTCAGATGCGCCTATAACATCAAGTAGTTCATGCAGACGCTTCGACATCTCTTCGTTTGCAGTGTCCATTTTTCGTCTTTCTGTAATAAATATCAAAATCATGCACTGAAAAACGTTACCTTTACACAACGTATGCTGTATATCTCACGCAGATGACGTAAGATAATTACAAGAAAATGTTGATGCAATGCATCAATGTCGCCGGAAATCCATACTGCAGTTATGCATAACACTTACATTATTGTAGTTGAAAAAAACAGTTATCAACTGAGGGGAATATTGGAACATCAGGAGTGGGGTCAAGTAAAAATGTATCATAATTTTTTTGTCAATGAAGTGAATGTCTTTCATTGAAATATAATTTAAAAACTTCATTGATCATGACCAATCTCAATTCTAAGATAGGTTGACCATACACACAGCCAACTACTTATTGATCATAAACAGTAATGGAAATGAGTAATCTTGCCAATCATTAGTCTAAGTATGTTTACAGTGCGTTCATTAAGGAATAATTATAAGATTTGTGAATTCCACATACTCTTTTTAAAATGTTTGTCAGAATATTTGGATTTTATTATTTGTCAATAAAACCGCAAAACAGACAATTTAGGATTTGCATGCAATAGCACGTCATTTTAAATTTCCCCTATTAAAGTCAACATTGGACAACCTTGCAACAATCTACTTTTAAAACAATGATAAAAGGGTTAAATCGCTGAAGACACGAGTTATCTCTTTTCCTCAAAATGATAGAAGCAGAGCTCTAGACAAGGGGCGTTTTCTCATATTCTAAAATCCTTGTTTGAACATTTAACCCTATGTTGTGGTTACTCAAAAGAATCGTCTCAGTGAGACGATTATTTTGAGTACGGTTTGCTTTAGTACTTGTGGGGGAAAAGCTGAATACCCCTCTTATCTGGACCTCTGTATTAGCTTGGCATCCAAATTATTTCATACTTTGACAAATGATAAATGTAGTCCAATATATTTACAAAGTAGAACACCCTCGGAATATAATATCATCTAAACAGTTAAATTTCATTGAAATTGTTGTATAATTTCAAACTTAATTTCGAACATAAACTGAACCCTACAACATGTTAATTTATTGTAATTCTTTCCTTCCCTTTCTATAATGAAAATAACAAACTACTCATGTTTTAAAATTATATTATGATGAGCGCCCTTGTGTCAATGATGCATAACAATATGCAGAACGCAAGCAAAATGCCTGTAAGGATTCTACTGACGCATTTAAAAGTATAAAGGACGAAATCAGTTTGTAAGAAAGACCCGATTCGTGACTCTATTCTTCAGAATTGTCGTTCTTTACACTCTCTTTATAGGTAGAGGGTGTTTATTAAAGTCATATTTCTATTACAACCAGTTTCATCTCAGTTTGTTATTTTCTTCATTTGTTTCGAACCAAATAAACATAGTAAATCACCTATAATTAACTATTTGTAAGTGAGTGTAAAGAAAGGCTCTGCAAAGGAGATTGACCTACACGTTCGGTATTCTCTAGGTACGTGATCAACAGTTTTAGCTTAGAAACAGTTCATAGTTTAGATATACACGGATAAACACTATTAAATGAATTCATCACACATCAAGACATCTCTTTGAACATGAAAATAACATTCAGTGAGTTAAAATTACTGTTTAAAGGAGAATTTGACATGATTTTATCTCGATATTGACACATTACAGTCTGCAGCAAGTATAATAGGGACTCATTTGTCTTCGTAAATAAGACAAAAAAACAAAAATGCGAATCAAAAAAAAAAGAAACTGCAAAAACCATCGGAATATTTATTTCATTTTAGATGTGTCATAACTTAGTGTTTTTAAACAAACGCAATTGTAATATGTTCAAGACATTTAAATTTGTTTTTTTTCTAATAATAACTCTCCTCCCATGTCATTTCCGAAAGGATATTAAAAATATAAGTCGCGGGCTTCTAACCGGCAACTAATAACTGTCTCTGTCCCTGTCTCTTATTGTCTCTGTCTCTGTATATTATTGCCCATGTCTCTTTTTATTTATCTGTCACTGCCTCTGTATCTGTCTCTGTCTCTCTCACATACATCCATCTACTTTCGTAGATTTAGTTAGGTGCACCTTTAAATGAACACTTTCGAAATGCTTTACAAAAAAGTGTATTTAATGCAGTCAATGCAAATCCAGAAAAGTGAGGATGATCAGTGTGAACCAGATCTACACTGGTCTCCAATGGTCTGCAATGCTATGTTGTTGATTATCCGGATACGTCCCTTATTTACATGGTTCTTTGAGTCAAGACTCTCTTAGAAACAATACACTTTCCACATAATCCGTGATTATGAAGACAGTTGCTCAAACTATTCATGCAGTTAAACCAAAACTGTATACTGTAATTTCTCACAATAATTTTAAATACAAAGTGGTTGATATCAATAGATTTATTTCGAGAGATCAAGGCTCACGGGTAAAAGTGTAATATTACCGATACTCATCCGATTACACCCTTTACAATGTATTGAGTTTACAATGATAGACGGGGTTTGTATCTCTCCATTACGACCGCTTTACCCTCGGCCAACATTCTTTCCGACGTTTGACAAAAGTCACTGTGACATGCGTCATTCATCTTTTACCAAGGGGCTAACAGTTAATGTGAAAAAGCAGCCAGTTGCTTGAAAAGTATGTTGTGTTGAGTACTGGTGTGAGCAAACCAGGAAACATATGAGTAGGTGAACTGGCCGTTGCGATATGAACAATTGTTGAAAACGGCGTAAACCCCAATCAGTCAATCAATAAATTGAACCATTTACAATGTATTGAGGAATCCGCTATGGTCGAGTGGTTAGCTTCGGGTATTTCGAAACCGGGTGTCCCGGGTTCGATCCCCAGTCGCGGCACTACGGTCATGGTGGAGTGCCCTTGGGAAAGGCACATTTTATAGCCTAGTACTGGTTTGTTTACCCAGGGATCATGAATAAGTGAACTGTCGCCGTGATATAACTGAAATAATGTTGAAAACGGCGTAAAACCCCAAATAAATAAATAAATAAATACAATGTATTCAGTTTACAACGATAGACGAGGGTTTGTATTTCTCCACCCGACCGCTAAACACGTTCGTACGTTTTTATGTTACAGTTAGTAGATGGGTTTTTTAAACCAGTTTGTGAAACGGTTTGGATAATTATCAATACTCAACCCTTTACAATTCATTGATTCATCAACGGTAGACGGAAATTGGGATCTGCTCAACATGACCGCTAAACATTTTATTGTATTAAGTCTACAATGGTAGATGAGGTTTGTAGCTGTTCAACATGACAGTTACACAATATCGTGCGTGTCAATATAACAGGAAGACGACGGCTTCATAAGCCGGTTTGTGTAATGGTCTGGATTATTAAGTAGTAAAGGCCCAAGGCTTTACATACACCGGCTCCAAACCAGCAGCCTAGAACAAACGTGTGTGATTTCAGCGTAAATAAAGCATTTATTTTGTTAGTTTTGTATTTGCGTTTCTATATATAACGGAACTGGTTAAACATGGTATTATTACCAATATTTAACACTTAACCATTTAAATCCGTGAATATGATAAACTATTTACATAGTTTGTGTATAACATGTATTTTGTCAATACGTTTTAAGGGATACGACAGCATTTCAAAACGTACGAATATCAAAACACATTATATTTTAAAAGCATGTGATAGGGAACGTACACGTTTCTGAGAGACTTACGCATCAACGTACTGCAGAACTCTTAAAAAAGTTTCATTTCGTTTATTCAAACCTTTATTTTACCACCAAACCTATGCTGTGGGTACCAATTATAAAGTATTGAATAATTTAAGAAATACAATATATACCGTTGAGTTCATATCAGTTGACTCCATCTTATTCCCCGTTCTCAATCCCGATATAAGTTGAAAGATCTACCCGACTGCCCAAATTATGCGATCAAGCTAGACAAGGTGTTTGGTCGGTGGTCTTCATGACAAAAAAGGAACCGATACACAATCATTTAAGATACAAGTTTGTTGGATATATGTAGATTGACTTTGAGAGATCGAAGTTTACAGGCATATATGTATTATCACAGACATTCGATTAAACCCTTTACAGTGAATTGAGTCGACAACGTTAGACGGGGATTTGTATCTGTTCAACACGACCACTACACACTTTCGTACGTTGCTATGGAAAAGATAGGTAATGGGTTTGGAACCGGTTTTTAAACGGTTTGGAATATTACACCATCGATACGCAACCCGATTGCACCCTTTACAATGTATTGAGTCTACAACGGTAGACGGGTGGACTTTGTCCAACACTACCCCTAGACACTTTAGTATGTTTCTATGGAAGAGAACGGAAAGGGGTTTGAAACAGGTTTGTGTAACGGTTTGTATTGTTAAGTAGTCAAAGTACAAGCTCTATCTCACAGATTAATGCAGTCAATGCAAATCCAGATCGTAGTTGACGATCAGTATAATCTGACGATCAGTGTAAACTGGATCTACACTGTTCAATGTCATGTTGTTAAATGATCCGGATACGTCTCTCATGTATATGATTCCGTGAGTCAATAGGCTTCTAGAAACAATATATGTTCCACATATGCCGTCATTATGAACGCATGAGCAATTTCCGTAAGTGGTAGACAGCGGCTTTTGAACCGGTTTGTGTAACGGTTCGGATTATTTGGTAGTAAAAGTAAATGATGTTACATACACAGTGTCCGAACAAGGTTTTTACCCGCATACAAAAACGAACATGTGTAATGTCAAACCTAAGTCAGATATGATAAGTTATTTTTGTATTTGGGTTTCTAACAGTATTGATTTTGAAAATTTCTATCATTACCAAAACTCAACACCGATTGAACCTGTTTAAATCTTGAATATGCGATAGATTCACATAACATGTATATTAAATGTATCTTGTGAATATATTTTAAAGGACACGAACTCGTTATAAATCTATCAATCCTTAGCTATGAATGTCAAAATGCAATAACTTTTAAAATCATGTCACTTTAGTACTCGTCAACACGTCGAATGGTGCGGAACTCTAGAAAATGGTTATATTTAATTATAAAATCCTTAGTAGACCCCCAAAACATATGCCGCGGGTACCAATAATATGTATTTAAATAAGTAATATACGTTCGATTGAAGATCAGTTTGCTTAATATTTTCTGCGACGAATGAACTAACCTTTTTATTGGCAAACAGTTTTAATTCCACGTACTGTTTATACTGTTGTATTCCTCTTGCTAATATAATTGTCTCTGTCTGAATCTATCTTTGGCTGTTGTGAAATCCGTAACATAAACCTAGCTCAAACATGGTAGCCACTTATGTCATAGTAACTGTCAAACAGGTGTAGTTGTCAAGCTTGAAAAATATTAACATCCGTATACCGTGGAAGATTCAATAGTGAATACATTTGCGTAAACACTGACGTATATATTAATGTGCATTACGTGTGTTACCCTTTACTTAAAATGGTCCGTTATTCAGATCAATTCAATATCTGTGGTACTCTGTTACACGAATATTGGTTTTCGGCCTAATACAATTGGTACCGGATTTTAGACGATAATCGATGGATTTTGGATACGAAATGGGCTGTTTTTACATGACGTCCTATGTTTTCGTCTTTTCAACAGTAACAATGCAGATCCTGTTGTCTACATAACCCCTATGTTTCTGTAAGAAAGGCGACACATTTGGTAAGGTTCAAACGCAGACGTTATATGTTGCATTGTTTTTATATTTCATTCGTATGCGAACTGTCAAAATTTAAAATCATATGGAAAGAAGTAATCTGTCAGGTGATATAGATTGGTCGTGAATTGAGTTTATTCAATGTCATCTGGTTGGTCATTGATTACTTGGACTGGTACCATCTCGTACACATCAATAGTTATGATAACTGTCGCTAAGACACCAGTATAGTATTACTTGGACTAATATCATGTCAAACATATCAATAGCTATGTAGATTGTCGATATGTCACCAGTCTACGATTTCTTGGACTTGTACTATACCATCCACTCTATAGCTATGTAGATTGATTGATAGATTAAATGGGTTTAACGCCGTTTTCAACAAATTTCCAGTCGTATCACGGCGGCCAGTTCACCTACTCGTATGTTGACGGGCTTCCCAACACCAGTAACCAACCAAACCATTTTCAAAGCAACTGGCTGCTTAGTCATATTTCACGCTGACCTTTGTCAAAATTAATGTTTGCTGAGATTGGATTCGAACTCACAGCGTCTTTATTGACAGTCCGCGTCAAAACCGACTGAGCTACAGGTACTCTTGTCGAACGGACGGCAGTCTATGATTTCTGTTCAAGACGTATAACTCGACACTGATAGATAGACAAGGTACATTCGTAAGTGTTCGTAGCTTGGGGTTTTTAACATAATAAAACATGATATTATGTTAAACACACATGTATATATTTGTTTCAAGACGAACATACTATACATTAAAGGTAGTTACGTTACGTACCTAAGTATTCTTGGGTTGTTGTCTGTAGGTAGACACGGTGCGCTTGTAAGTATTCTTTGGTTAGCGTCTATATGTAGACACGGTATGCTTGTTAGTGTTTGTGTCATGGTGTATATAGGTAGACATGGTATCTTTGTAAGTGTTCGTGGGTTGGTGTAAATAGGATCCATCGAACATTTGTAAGTGTTCGTGGGTACGTGTATATAGGTAGGCACTGAACGTGTGTAAGTGTTTGTGCGTTAATCTACATATCAGTAGATAGGTACGCTCGTAAGTGTTTGTGGTTTGGTATATATAAGTAGACCTTTTACGTTCGTAAGTGTTTGTTGGTTGATATATATAGGTAAACATGTTACGTTCGTAAGCGTTAATGGTTTTGTGTTTAAAAGGAGACATACATAGAACGTGTGTTAATGTTAGTTGGTATGTCTGCAAATGTAGACATGGTATGTTCGTAAATATTAGTTGGTTGGTGTTTATAGGTAGACACGTTACGTGTGTAAATATAAGTGGGTTGGTGTAAATATGTAGACACACGTTCGTAAGTGTTAGTCGCTTTCGCTAGATGGTGTATAAAGGGGAACACGTTACGTTCGTAAGTATTCGTCTGTTTGTGTATATAGGGGAACACGGTACGTTCGTAAGTGTTCGTGGGCTCTTGTATTCAGTGGAAAAGGTTCCGTTTGTAAGTGTAAGTAGATTGTTGGTTTTAGGATTGCTCGCCAAAAAGTTTACTTTGTACTATATTATGGTAAAAAGGTCATGGTCAGGTAAATTTGTTGAGTTATAACAACATATTATCTTATCTTGAAACTAACAGTGCAAAAGACAACCCATTCGTTTAGACATTTTCAATGAGCAGACGTGTTTTGACACCTCTTAGGCAGGCGACTTTTTGCCAGTATTAAGTTGGTTGGTCTGTTTTAATAGTCATACTTCCTATTTAGTGATTTTGTATAGTTTTGCCTAGCTGTTTTCAACATGTGTTGTATATGGGAAAGGTTTTTAATTTATAGATATAATTGACATATTCAAATTTAACACTTACCAGGCTTAAGTTACATTAAATATATTTGAGAACTTTGTCCGCTTCACCAACAAATATTTAAATCCTTTTAAGCTATCACATAATCATTTAATAACAAATTACTCTTCGCATGTTATTAAAACCAATAATAGTTATGTTTATGGTTATCAGTAATAATAATAATAATAATAATACATAATAATTAAAAATGATGATAAAACAGCATGGTTACAATACCGTGTCTATCGTATGACTTTATAAAATGTCCGTTCCCAATTCCTTTTCTAAGTTTGGTTGTAGTATTGTGTTTGACTTGTACAATACAATGAAGGAATTAACTATTCTAATGTTCTGACCGACCTTTTTCAAATGCTTGATATAAAGATAACGGAGCGATTTAAAACAATAGTATGAATGTGTATGTTAACAATTAATTTTGGTCAATCACATAGCAAAGCCCTATCTAAAGATATCAAAATTTACAATAATAAGATACCTGATCTTTTTAACTCTTTTCCACATACCTTTTTTAGTCTCTTAGAACTCTGTTCTATAATGCCTTTGTACTTTAGTATGTTATAAGGCCTGATGTGTGTAATGAAAGAGCGTATGCCTCAGTGCGAGTAGTAGCTGGTTAGATCCTCGGCCAGGTCATACAACTACTTGGCAATGGTAATTATGCATTTCCTTCCTTCGCACTCAGGATTGTGGATGGGCGTAATTACTGACTCGTTGGTGTAAGGATTAGTGGACCAGTAAAACTGGCAACTTACCCAGGAACCACCATCATATAGCTGAAACATTATTATAAATCGGCGTAACATATTTTTGTTGTAGTATTAAGTGAACGAAGTCATGGTATTTGGCAGTTTCAAATAAGTTCACTCGTATTTCCAATATGAAACATTATTAAAAGTTTAACGTCACAGATAAACGGACACTCCGGACTTTTCGACCATAATATACACAGATGTGCCTGCGCCTGTAAGAAGTCATATCAGACTCGTTTATGTTAGAAATCAGGTCATTCCAACTTTGTATTAGCTTCTGGAGATACGCTGTGGATCAGCAATAGTTCAGTAGATACGGCGTCGGCTTTCAATTCAAGGATCGACGTTTTTTTTTTTCGAATGCTAAACAAAAGTCAGTATGTATCTGATCGTTTTCTAATCATGTAATTATGAGTGATTAAGAATCGATCTCGTATTTGGTTTTAGATTATTAATATAGTACAACGATTATAAATCACTCTCGATGTCTGCTTTCTGGAATACTAACCAGTATTCGAATCCTTCGTAATGAGAACCCTGTTTCAATACCATTTTCTGATAACTTCGGAAGCAATTTACACTCTTAATAAATGCCGGCTTCGTCCAGGAATCGCCGAGCGTATTAACTAATGCATACCGACTTCGTATAAGAGAGTATAAACTGCTGATTAAAAAAGCCGACCTCATAAAAAAACACCGAGCATATAAACTGTTAATAAACATGCGTAAATCACAGGGCCAATTAACTAGAGATCATGACATTAGACATGTATTCAAGTTTGAATGACAAGCTTGATTTGATTAACTATGATAACCGTTTGATCGGTACCAATAAGGGGATGCAACTAGCACCCTTTTGTGCTGACATACGAGTAGCGTCTATTGATATGGTGTCCTAATACAACAGCGTACAGTAAAGACTGAGGCAATCCTTATGAATCCATCTTTTGTTAAAAACTAGAAGTGTAGCTGCATTAGTGTCAGACATCAGGAACGTTATTCGCAAAACCGAGTGATGAGTGTCACTCTCCGCTATAAAAATATTTCTATAAAGCCAGTTTTGATTTCCTCTAATAACCGTTTGATTGATACTAATAGGGAGATGCGACATGCCCCCCCCCCCCTCCTTTTCTACCAACTCGGCTTATAGACGATTCGCGTCTAAATATTTGATATTTGAAGTCCTATTTGAAGAATATCGGATTGCACAATATTAAGATACCTGATCTTTTAAACTCTTTCGCACATACCCTTGTTTGGTCTCTCACAACTCTGATTAGAGGTCCTAATGCGTAAAGCGATGTATTTGATTCCAATATGTCTTTTTGGGGTAACACTCTAGAAGTGTAGCCAGATTCAAATATATAAGATCACTTTACGGTGAGTCAAGAAGACTACAAAACGTCAAACGAAGCTTATATCTACTATACACGTGACAATTTCTGTTGTGTGGTGTCATACGAAACACTTTAAAAATGTTAGATAGGTTGTTCATGCTAAGCTCTCAGGAACGTGATGTTAGCATCACAACTAACTCACTGGTCTCATCATAAATGGATAAGGCGTATTGGTAACTTACCAAATATACTGCTATAACTGAAACTTCAAAGGACCCCTCTTAAACCACTGGAAAAATTACAACACTTTAAGAGGAATGATTTTTGGTATTTCTCTTTACATATTTAAACTATATGTAAAACTCTGGATAATTCTGAATCAGAAAGTGGGCTAAATGTTAAAAAATTAAATATTCATCTCTGAGTTCTATGTAAAACCTCCATGCTAAATTTGTTCCATTAGAAAATCCTCCACAAAAACGGTATTAACTGGAGGAATCATAAGGCTGCATCAAACAGGAACAAAATGACAAAACAAATTACATTACTGTGCAAATGCAGTAAGAACTTGCTTTGAATCTAGATATATAAGCAGTTCCTTTAGTGTTCCTCTAGAATTTTAAATTCTTTCTCCTTTGTATCTGCTTTTCTGATTCCAAGAAGTTTGCTAGGAATGTTCTTTCCTCATAAAAGGTTTTCAAGCCATATTGATCGATTGCAATTAGCTTGCAATTCATATGGAACTTAAATAGGATTAAGCAGAAAGGATTAAGCTTATTTAGGAAGCTCTCTCCCTGTTTTGCAAATTCATACAATGCGTTTTCCAAGTATCTTGACGAAATTCTAAAGAACAATCTGATGTTTTGTATTGCTTGCAATTTATCTTTTATTCTGTTTAGATGTGAACTATTATGAAATAAATATCACCTTATACTCATTTAGCATATTTACTTTTACTACAGTGTATTAGCTGTTTCTGTATTATGTATACTAAGTAAGGTTTTCGAAATGTTTATATTTTTCTTTTACAATAGAAAATAGGTAGATATGTATGATCGTAAATTTGTGTTAATTGGTTTATATAGTTAGAAACTGCACATTAGTATGAGTTTATGGGTTGAATTTATATACGTAGATGTACGTGTGTAACTTCTGGTTGGTTGGTGTATGTACACACGCTACGTTTGTAAGTGTTTATGGGTTTGTTAAAGAGGACTAATGTAGACTCAGCACGAAGTTTTTTTCTGTTGACATTAGGTCGACAAGGTACGTTTGCACGTACTCATTGGTGTGGGTAAAAAGGTTGGCACTGTAAGTGTGCAAGTGTTGGACTGGTGTATATAGATAGGCACTGATCGTTCGTGTGTATTTAGGTAGACAGGGTACGTTTGTTAGTGTTCGTTGGTAGTTTATATTGGAAGACATGCTACGTTTGTAAGTGCTCGTCGGTTGGCATTTATAGGTATTAATTAAGTTACCTTTGTAAGTTCTGGTGGTTTCGTGTAAATATGGTACCTTAGTAAGTGTTCATGGTTTCGTGTATTTATGTAGACACGGTACCTGTGTAAGTGTTCGTGGTTTGGTGTAAATAGGTTTACATTGTACCCCCGTAAGTGTTCGTGGTTTGGTGGAAATAGGTATACACGGTACCTGTTTAAGTGTTCGTGGTTTGGTGTATATATGTAGACATGTTACCTTCGTAAGTGTTCGTGGTTGGTGTATATAGGTAGACATTGTACCTTCGTAAGTGTTCGTGGGTTGGTGTATATTTGTAGACACGGTACCTGTGTAAGTGTTCGTGGTTTGGTGGAAATAGGTATACACGGTACCTGTTTAAGTGTTCGTGGTTTGGTGTATATATGTAGACATGTTACCTTCGTAAGTGTTCGTGGTTTGCTGTATATAGGTAGACATGATACTTTTGTACGTGTTATTGGTTGGTGTATATAGGTAGATATCGTACGTTCTTTTTTGTTCGTCGATTGGTGTATATAGGTAGACACGGTACTTTCGGAAGTGTTCGCGGGTTGGTGTATATAGGTAGACACGGTACGTTCGTAAGTGTTCGTGGGTTGGTGTTTATAGGTAAACACGGTACCTGTGTTAGTGTTCGTGGGTTGGTGTATATTTATAGACACGTTTTCTGCGTAAGTGGTTGGTGTTGAGGTGAATATAGCGAAACTGGGTTATATGACAATTCTCGGAGGCACCGTTTCTTCATTTTTGCGAGCGAACAATGTATTCAGTATTCTGTCGTTAATCAATGTTTACGATATCCTTGTACAAAGGTTATGATCAGATTAATTATCTGAAATAATAAAAACAAGCATTCTGATAAAGAAAAACATTTAGTACGTAAATAAACATTCATAGTTAGATGCATCTGAGATAGACGACTGTTTTGCCACAGTGCTATCAACTAGTTGCAAAATGTATTCTTTATGTTGTAGTGATTTTCCATAGTTTTGTAAAGAGTTTTTCAAATTCGTCTGCTTCACATTTAATTGGGTTTGGAAAAGGGTATTGTAAATCGATAATGCATATAATTGTCAAATTTATAATTAATATTTACAAGGCTAAAATTACGGTAATTCGATAAATGGGTTATTGGTCACTGATTGTTATCTTAAGAATCCACTAATTTGGGGGGGGGGCTAATATTTGAAAGCGTAAATCAAATACTTAATTGGAAACTATCGTGTGAAAAGGATCACTATTTTTTATTGATTTCTTATCCCTTTTCAACAATGTTTTCTCTAGGTTTGAAAGTGGTGTGCTGCAAAGACATCAAATGTCGCATTTGTCATGGAACAAGTTAACCGTTTCCGACATACATCAAACTTGCACTAAACGACTGTATGTAAAATATGTAAAATCTCTTTGAATTAAAAAATAATAATTTGAAAATATAGTGACGAACGAAGTATTTTCTCTCTTCGCATGAGTTTACCATTTGCCTGAATGGTTTCTATACACATCTGCTGTGGTATGAAAATGCGTATGCATTTGGATAAGGATTAAACTATTGATCCAGTTAATACATATTCTACCTGAAGACCCCACTTGGTTCACCCTTTTTCAAACGCACACGTCTCTTTTGGAGACATATTTCCCTTCCCGTCAATGTGTTCCATTCTATTTGACAGTTATACTGTTATTTGTAAAGTGTTCCCATTGTTGTGCCAATATGTTTTCAGAGTCATCTGATGCAAATGTGTTGTATATTAGAAAGGGTTGTTAGTGAATGTATAATTTGTGAAGGCAAGCCATTTCTTCTTATGTCACAATGTTTCAACTATATCCAATAAGTATACTATCCTTTTTATAAAATGTTCATATTTCTTTCTAGATTGTTTTAATTGATTTGCTGAAGATTTGTTGTGAGTTGGAAGAGGTTAACTATATCATTTTTTAAATTATAACATGTACTCAAAAATACGCACCAATTGTTAAGAAGGAATGGAATAGAGTATTATATTATGATTCGTTCTAAAGTTGACAGTTTGTATTACCTATTGTTAAACAATCTAAAAATAGGACAATTCAAAACTCTTAACATTTCCTTCAATTATTTTTGTATGTTAATGTTATTCATCTTTTGAAGAAGAAATAATTTTTCGATGCGTCATGGGGACATACCTTTTAAAAACCAATTAGAGATTTACATATTAAACCTTTTCTTATGAACGGGAAAAGAAATCATAAACGTACAACGAAAGACACGTCCAGTCTAACAGATTCTCCTGAAATTACCCTGGACGAAATAAACTGTCTATCAAGCCTGTACGAATTACTTCCCTTTCAAATTACACAAATAAATCAACTGAACACACTGTATACTCGTGTAGAATACCTCTGTTCCAGTGTATATTGAACACATGCTGGTAGGTTCATAAAATCACTCTTGTTTCAAACATAAATCGTCATTATACATGTATTATCTGAGAAAACGAACACTTGATCTGCTTGCGAGGGAACGAAGTCATAACAGGCTCTTTTCTCTTCGAACCATTGTCATTCTAAAAGTGTTATAACTTCTAGAGAAACGTTATAGAGCCGTCATATCAAATTCGAAAATGACGAGTTCTATAATCACTCCAAGGGTTGTTATTTCAAATCCCTGACCCGTCGTTCTTTCTTTCAGATGATTGGACACACTCGGTAGATGTATTTATCTCATCGGTTTTAAGTTAAATTATAAGACACAGTGATTTGTCGTTAATTAATAATTGTTTTTGCGGAAATTTATATAGTGTTCCGTTACCGCTTTCTTACGACTTCGGACGGAAATCATCGAGTCTTACCAGGTTTTAAACGTAAAACAGGGTCGTAACATTTCCTGTCCGCTTTTTAGAATAGATATAACTTTAATCGAAAAGCTAGATTTGAATAACTCTAATAACCGTTTGATCGATACCAAGAGGGGGTACAACAAAGCCCTCATTTTGCCTGACGCGCCTCTGATACAAGTCGCGTCTAGCGGTTATGGGTCGTAATGCATATTGCGTACAGTGAAGGCTCCGACGAGCTCTTACATGTACACAGTCTTACCAGATCCTTACTCGGTCAGGTACATAGTTTTACTAAAGTCCAGAAGTGTATCCCCATTAATCTAATCTACTTATATACTACCGATAACAGTAAGTCAATAAGACCGGAATCCGCTAGATGCGGCTCATAACATACACGTGACTGCCTCAGTGGGGGTAATGGAAGAGCCTCAATCTCGATGACTGAAGGAAGCGTGATCGAACCCCGAACCGGTCATACCATATACTTTTAAAAATTGTAAAAGTCCCTTTCTCTCCTTGCGTTCAGTATTGTTTGCCTAGCAACAAGGCTAACTTTCTGTTTTCAGGAGAAATGGATCAGTAATACTGACGGCCTACCCAGGAAATGCCGTGATATAATTGTTGACGAATTTGATATCCTCATGAGAAAAATGTACACACAACATTTCTACTGCTGTTTATGAAATCAGATTTGTTTTCAAAACGATACAGATAATGAGCCGAAATGATGACATTATTCATTATGAAGTACAACGTCATTACAGGCATTGGTATATTTTGTTAACTTCAATTTGAATTAAACCAAATACTTTGGAGAAATGAGATACTATTAACAATTTAATTGCTAAAATTAGCATTATATGATCTTATCTGAATTATTCAATCCTATTAATGGACGGACAATAAATAACCAAAGGACGTTTCAATTTATGAATGTAATTTGTCCAATAGCCAGAAATCTAGTTATGTACATATATGTTAAATTTTCAATATCGAATCATCAAATTAACCACTAAGATTCATATGATATTCCAACGAAACACAATGCACCTACAATACCATGATCTAGCAATTATCTCACTCATATTCCTACTTATGCTTTAGGCATTTACTACTAATGAGCTTTTCTTTGTTCTGTAACCCACATCAGGACCTTTATTAGACTTGTACTATTTTTCTTCCACTGTATATATACACATATACCTTTACACATACATATACATGAACCTATATGTATACATCTACACATACTTTCACCTTCACAAACCCTCAGCCTGTACATCTAAAAGATGATATTAATTTAAAAACATCTCTCCATACATGTTATTTACAAAACCTTCTGATTTTTTGTTCAGTGCTTAATTTTACAATATCTTATTTCATAATTCCTCTTATCAATACTTAATGAACATGAAATTTGTACAAAATATTACATAAGATATCATAACAACCAGCTGTCAATCATTTATATATATGCAAACAACATGGACATAACACCTAATTGTACTACAATTGGGCGGGCGGGTGGGTTTTTCTTTCACACTTTTCTAGACTTCTAGCTCAGCCAATCTAAATTCAAACTGTGAACAATATCACAAAGAAGAAAAGGAATAAAATCCAAACAACCAATGAAAATGCAGCATAGAGCTTAGCATCGTCGTTGCTAGGTGAATACAATCATTATATGACGAATCAGAAGTCAATAGCCTTAGTAATTATAAAAAGAACGTAATTTAGACTCTTGTCGTCCTCATAATTAAATATATATTTTTTTATTGCTAAATATCTTCCGCTGAAGATTTAGAGTCACATCCCAGCTCATCATAGACTTTGCGTGTATCTATAGTGAAATTACACTTTTCTCAATAATCAAAGTTTCATTTATAGATATTTTTCATCGTTTTCTTTCGGTGTTTTCAAAGTTGTGTGGGAAAGTATTTACCCGCCATTTGTTTGCACATTCCACGAAATAAATGAGATAATTCGCCTCATATTAAGTCATAAATGGTTGACCTTTTCAATACGTTTGACAATACAACAATCTAACAGTTTTCTTTACTTCTTATGGAGTAGTCACATATTTGGATTAATTAATGAAAAGACTGATATATGTCTACTTTGATCGCAAGTGATGTTGGGAAATAAAATGTTTACGTAACAAGATTCATAAAAGGAAATAACCAGTTGAGATTACAAGTATGATCAGAAAATGATACACCATGGTTATAGGCATATGCGTCAGTATTCTAACGAGTCGGGGGAAAAGTCAGATGACTCCGTTGAGAGCAGCTGTTCTGTATATGTCCAAACTACCAGCTAAAACGGATGGTGAGTTTTGGATTCTGACAAGGGTTTATTATTGGTGGGTCCAGTAAAATAATAACATATAAGTCAAAATAAGATAAAAATAAAAATATAGGTTATGTGTTGTTGTTAAAAAGGTTAGTTAAAAGAAAAATAATCGGAATAGAGATACAGATCTAGATTTATAGGTATATGTAAGAATTTCACTTCCAATATTATTCAGTTACACCTAAGACGAAATTCTCTCAAACAAACATATTGGGTTATCTCGAAAGTCAGCTCCGTTCAAGTGTTGGTTGCTATATATTTAGGTTCAAATCACTCGTATTTTAAACATAGCGCACCGCTATACAGGTCTCGTCACAGAAAAACGGACACTCGGGACTTTGAAAACATGAAAGAAACATATCTTCCTGCACCAGCGCGCCGTCATATCAGGCTTTTCGTCCGACATTGTATAAGATTGTTTAGAAACACTGTAAACCGCGTATATTCAGTCGGTATAGAAGCTGGCTCTCTATTGAAGGATTGTTCGTCGGAACCCGACTCGACTCGGCCATTCATACTTTCCAATGATTGACAAAAAACAGTATTTAGCTCGTTTTTTCTAATTATGACACAAAGTAATTCAGAATGTCGTACTCGTCTTTAGTTAAGAACTATTTATAGGTCAATGTTAATAAATCATGACTGATGGCTGTATCCTGGATATCTTACCAGTATTCGAGACATATGCATTGAAAAGTCTCATAGGCAGAACAGGATTCGAAACACGGACCTTTAGTTCGAGAAGCCGTAGCTGTACGCCAGCATAGCTGTTTCTTACGTCAGTGTGTTTTACTATGATAAGGGACATGTGGAGCTTTCAATGAATTGACACACTGTATGATATGAGTTGTATTATTTTAAATGTGATTTCGTAAATGGTTTTGAGCCGCATTGGGCAGAAATAAATGCTGTTGTATCATCAAAGAGAGGAGACATATGCAGTCCTGAGTTAAAGGTTAAACATCCCTTAAGACTTAACGCTTTCCGTTATGTGATCGGTCTTGATCGGGGGCTTTTCGGGAATTTCCGGTAAATGAATGACACGTCCCCAAAAAAAACGATTTCGTCCGACTTCTGAAGAAAATCGCCAAGCCTTTATATTGTTAACACTTGTACGAATATTGTTGAGCCATTAAACTGTCAAAAAATACCGATCTCGTTCGAACATTGACAAACCATTATACTGTCAGTAAATACCGATGTCGAGCAAACATTGACGAACAATTATACTGTTAATAAATACCGATATCGAGCAAACATTGTCTAGCCTTCATACTGTTGATAAATACCGATCGCGTACGGTAATCTTCTATCCAATCCGCATACAACAGTCTTACTAGAGCGGTCACCTTGTTAACAATCGTAAAAAACATTGTCGAGCCATCATACTGTTAATAAATCTGATCTCGTATACACATTGGCTAGCTTTAGAACTGATAATGAACACCGATTTCATACGAAAATCGTCGAGCCATCATAAATTAATAAATACCGATATCAAACGAGCATTGTCGGGTCATTATACTGTTAATAAATAACGATATATTAAAGACATTTGCCGATCCATTATACTGTTGATACGTACAAATCTCGTGCAAATATTTTCGATCCATTATTCTGTTAATAATTATCGATATCGTGCGATCTACGACGAGCCTTTATACTGGCAATAAATACTAATATCGGACGAACAGTGTAGAGCCATTTTACTGTTTATTAATACCGATATGTACGGACATTGTCGAGCTATTATACTGTTGATAAATACCGATCTCGTGCGAACATTGTCGAGCAATTATACTAATGATAAAAACCGATCTCGTACGGACACATTTCCGAGTTTTTATACTGTTGAAGAATACCGATCTCGTGCGGATATTGTCCAGCCTTAATACTGTTGATATATACAGAACTAATACGGACATTGTCGAGCCTTCATACAGTTAATAATAACCGATCTCGTATGAACATTGTCGAGCCATTATACTGTTAATAAATACCGATCTCGTACAGACATGTTCGAGCCTTTATACTGTTGATGAGTACCGATCTCGTACAAACATTGTCGAGCCATTAAACTGTTAATAAATACCAATTCCGTACGAACATTTTCAAACCTTTATACTGTTGATAAATATCAATCACGTGCGGACATTATCAAGCCAATGAACTGTTAATACATACAGGTCTCGTACGAACATTGTCAAGCCTTTATACTGTTGATATATGCTGATCTCGTGCGAAAATTGTAGAACCATTATATTGTTGATAGATATCAATCTCGTACGGATATTGTTGAGCCTTTATACTGTTGATAAATGCTGATCTTGTGCAAACATTATCGAACTATTAAATTGTTGATATATATATATATCAATCTCGTACGAACATTGTCGATTCTTTAAACTGTTGATAAATACCGAACTCGTGCAAACTTTGTCGAGCCTTTATAGTGTTGATCAATATAAATCTCGTATGGAAATCAGCTATCCAACCCGCATCCGCAAAGTCTCATCGGAGCTATCACTGTGGTATACATGTAATGTTCTCTATAATGTATCTTCCGAAGATATAACTCAAATCCGATTAGCTACGCCAGGTTACTATTATATAATCCCGTTACAGAGAGTCAATGATACACTTAATCACACGACACGGCTCACGCATACTAAAGCACATTAAATGATAAATTATTTGACAAACATAACTTGATTGCATTAGTTAATATTGTATTCTCCTCTATCCATATTGTCAGTAATTTATATCACTGGAATATTATACTTCACTTATGACCACGGTTAAAGCGACTACTCTCGATCTAGAAACGATCAGTCACGAGGATGCCGATAAGCATAATTTACTCATTTTTTTTTATACACAAATGTTTTTCCCAATATCATTCAAATGCATTTATTTATATAAATAACACTATTTTGTTCATACTTTTTTATCTAACGTACGTTGGAGTAATCTTGAGAAATCGAGTAGTGAAGAAAGTTAACAAGTAGTATGAAACATATGGTTTGATTCCACTTTTCGACGCAAATGAAAACTAATTAATTATGTAAAGAAACATATTTGAATAGCATTGAAAACTAGATGGATGTTTTTTGTCACACACAAATGTGTCTCCGCCCCCGCCGACCCCCCCCCCCCCCCCCCCTTCCCCCCCACCCCCCCCCACCACCACATTGCACTGTGTCAATGATTGTAATACTGGATTTAAATTTCATTTTTGAGTGTAAAGTGTATTTACAGAATGATAACTAAATGTATTCAAGAGAGAGTTTTTGTTTTGCCTTGACCTTGAACTAAAGGATATAATAAATATTTGCTCTGCACAGCGTCTCAATACGGTAAATATTTATGTAAGTTATTATAAAATCCTTTGAACGGTTCAAACGTTTTTGAAAGGACAGGATTCCATATGACTGTTGACGTGTAATTGTGACCTTGACCTTGAACAAGTGGTAAATTATTACAAAATTCTTCAAACGGTTCAAAAGTTATTGACGGCTAGGAAATATAGTTACCTTGACCCAAAGTGGTTGTCATATGCGCTCTGCACATCGTCTCAATATGGTGAACATTTGTCGTGGGAAATTTAAAAAGCTTTAAAATGATTCAGAAGTATTATTTTGGAAAACACGAAACATATTCATATGACCTTTGACCTGTTATTGCGAACTTGACCTCGAATCAAAGTGGTTGTAACATGCACTCTGCACATCGTCTAATATGGTTTATATGTGTGATGAGTTATTTCAAAATCTTATTAGCAGTTCAAAAATTATGGAGCAGACACGACATATAGTCATATGACCTTTTACCTCTAATTCTTACCTTGACCTCGAACCAGCAACTTTTCAATCAGCGCTCTGAACATCGTCCCAGTAGGGTGAATATTTGTGGTGAATTATTTTAATATCCTTCAATCGTTTCAACATCTATTGAGCGGTCAAACACTATAATCATATGTCGCTTGACCTGTAATTGCGACCTTGATATTGAACCAAAATGTTTGTAACATGCGCTCTGTACATTGCCTCAGTATGTTGAACATGTGTAGTGGGCTATTACAAAATACTTCGAGCGGTTAAAAAGTTATTAAGCACACACGAAATATAGACATATGACATTTAACCTGTAATTTGGAATGAATGAATGGTGTTTTAAGGCCCGTCGATAACTAAGGTCATTTTGGGCGCTTAATAATTTACTTACTGTAAATGATGAAATAATTAAAATTTATTAGACAAAACAATCAAACATGATGTATGCGATACTTAACATTAATATAAAACGACATGTAAGCCAATGTAAAACAGAATTTAGGCAAACAAGCCAAACACTACTATGTAATACTTAACATAAAGATAAACAATATGTGAGAAAATTTGGAACAGGATCTGTAAAAGTAATGCATGTGCAAAAGCACGATTTAAGAAATAATCATATCTCATTAAAAATATTTATTTCCCTAAGGAAATCAAATACAAGTTCAGGTTTGACAGACTCAAAGAGCTGACGAATACTTTGAGCCTTGAATCACGTATTGGAGAGAAATCAGCACATTCCAGAAGAATGTGCTGTACTGAAAGTTGTGTAAAACATAGAATACATTGAGGTGCTTCCTCACCTTTCAATAAGTATGCATGAGTTAATCATGTGTGTCCAATGCGTAAACGAGCAAGGACAATTTATTCTAGGCGAGAGGATCTACAACCTGGCAGCCACTCACCAAGTACTGACTTGATTGAGTGCAGTTTATTATTTACTTGCTCATTCCAATCACTTTGCCACTTATCGTAAAGTAAAACATTTATTAAAGGTTTAACATCGGAATAAGGTATTTTAAAAGGTAAAATATCTTGTGAAAGAGCAGACTTTGCTGCCAAGTCAGCATGTTCATTACCGTGAATGCCCATATGACTGCTGGGTATGCAGTGTATGCAGTGTGAGCATTGACCATATATGCATGTATACATCTGAATAATCTAAAGGCTTTATTGTATGAGGGATAGTGTAAATTATAAACAAAATAAACCACAGGCTGGGCATGCAGAGTGACTTATCCGTTGTATTCTTATAATTTAAAACATATAGATGTCCTATTAAATAATGGTATCGGCTTAACAATAAAATGTATCGAGAATCCAATTATAATATCAAAGCAGAAGTAAAATCCTGTATAATAAACAAGCGCATTGAATCATTAAATGCAATGCTTCTAAATTTAGAAATTTGAAGGAGTTGGTTGAAAAGGTGTCAAGGGAAGTTTACACCTCTAATATGAGGAATTAGATCATAATATTGTTTTGAACGGGAATGAAACCCTGGTCACCCACGTCACACACGTGCAACTCGTATATGCTCACCCTTTCATCAGCCTGAATTTTAAATTGCAGGGTGTCAAACGGTATCTTTAAACACGATACATACATATATATTGTAACGGAAAATAGCTCATCGAATATGTTTACCTTCGCCGTGCACAATTAACTTTTAAGCTTGACCAGTTTGTAATATGTTTATAAAGTATCACATCATTTACACGTTCTTTTAGATAATAGGACTATCTGTTTACAGTTGAGTCGGAATCGGAAAGCCGATTCGACTCGATTCACAAACATTGTACATGTATATTCGTTTGGTTCGCTTAAAAATATTGTTTTCATATTTCATATTTAATTCTGTTATTTTTATATTTCAAAAGACATGGCTAAGGTCAAGTCCACCCAAAGGAAATCAATCTGTCCTACGTGTAAAAAGTGTCTCGCCCAACAAAGAAGACCATGTCAAGTCAAGATATGTTTCATGTCAACATATATGTTCTAAATGCGTTTGGTTGCGGGAAAGACTTTCGGTACTAGAAATACTATCTAAAGCACATACGAAGAGTTCATACGTCAGGTAGCGAAACAGAAGTATGACCTACTGAAGTGGTTACACAATAATGTGGAGGGTTTGATAAAAGTGGCATGGACAAACAAAAGGGGGTGGCCGCGAGTATGAACATGTATCAAGTGATGCAGACAGTAAGTGGGATGACGAGCGTGACATTGATATATGCGTTAAAACTACAAATTTGGAGAAAGTTGACAATGATAGCGAGGAAAAGAGTGAGGGGAAAAAAAGTCAGAGCAAAAGATGGCCGAGAGGCCGAGAAGGTTGCTAAAACGCATGCGAATGACAAACCATCCATAAGGCCATTCAGTGATGCATGTAGTGAAGAGGGAACACACAACAAAGTGGATCAAAAGTTTCTGCTGGGTCGATTGTTTAGGAAGCGTACAATGCCTATGCCAGTCGGACCTTCAAAGTATTTTTTTTAACGATTTCATCTGTTTTATTGTAAATGCAACGAAATGTAATGGCACACCTTTAAGTCATACTAGGTAGTATTAAATCACTCGTGAAAGAGTTTTAAGTAGCCAAAGTTATGAATACACTGAATTTTGGATGTGTAAGATTCACCATTTTCAAATAAACTGTTGTTAGACCACATGTATATTGTTTTAATCATTATTTAAAAACGGGTGTTAAAGATCCGCCATTAATAGATACAGACAGGTACGTTAATTATAGGTTTCTTTGTAGTGTTCGGTAAAGATCTGAAAGATTCGGGAATCCGCTAGGTGGCATAGCGGATAAGCAGTATAAATACCGAGTTATCTGCAGTTTAGATCAGCCAAATCTCTGACCAGGGAACATCATTCACTTTAATTAGTTCTCCTGTAATGTTGGGTGTTAGGTGTTGCTGGAACAAAATCACTCTCGAGGCAGCCTCGCTGTATTCTGAACGTGAGACAGATTGCCAAGCTTCACAGTGTTGCTGGGAGCGTAGTGGGCTTGTTTAAGACTTTTGATGAAAAGGAGCTGCTGAGACTATATAAGGCGCTATGAAGCCTAGTGTTGTGAAACCTGGCGCTGTGAAGCATGGCGTTGTGAAGCTAGCGTTGTGGAGCCTGGTGCTATGAAGACTAGCGCTGATTTGCAGAAGAAAAGCATCGCCTCCTTCTGGGTAGCTTTTGTGCCTCGCCTGATTGCAAGGGTGAATTTGATAGTCGCCAGAGAGCAGCTTTGGCTTATTATGACATTGTCTCAAAGAAGCAAGTTCAAACAGTGAGTGAAACTGCACCCGTTATATGTATTGCAAGTTCACGCAATATATGTATTAGTTTTTTGTGAATGATACCTGTCTGTTTTCATTATTAGTGATGCTTCTTTGGATCTAAATCCTGTATATAATCATATGTACTAATCAGAAGGCAAGGTAGCCATAAGGTAAATTTATATCTGTTAAATTGATTTATTGATTTTTATGTAATAACCGCTCGGTACGTAAAACCGTTACAGTCATATCCTTTAATAAATAACTTAGAATTGCATGCAATAAAACTATTGTGAACCAGCTATCAACTAAAATAAACCATTACAAATGGCTTCTATAAGCGTGCATTTGTAGTCAAAGCCACGTTATTTACGAATATATGTAACTGTTCAACTGATTCAATTGTGTTTATGCTTGCATGTCATATAATACCAATCATACTTTGTTATTTGCGAGCGTCTGTCGTTTAATATCTGTAGATACCACAATCACGGCCTCAAATCGCTCTCATTTCGAATGAAACTTTCTAAAATGTTAGGTCATATGGATATATTTCGAACACTAGACTTTCATAGGCATGATCGTCATATTACAAGGAGGGGAAAAGCTATCTGAAATGTTCTGATTGAGTTAGATCAATTGTATAATGTACATACATATTAAACGCGTGCGAATGGCTATTGAAAACGTTCCCTTATCTTCCCCAATCATACCAGGAAAGATAATTGTATACTTTAAATATCTGTTTTACAGAAATAGTCAATGGCTTAGAAAAGTGAATCCGTTGAAAAAGATGTGGCTTATGCACTCTAAGCATTTTCAAACTGTTTTAGCAGCTTGGGATTAAATTAAAGCGATCTATAGAACATAATATGTCGCCTGCTAAAAATAATTTAAGTATGAAGGACTGACGGACATTGAAAAGTGATCTCTATTAAAGATAGGCAGCACTCAACCTGTAAAAAATGTCTGTGACTCGACTGTATCCGTTAAACCGTTTCCCTGATACAGACTAATGGTGTCAGTTCATTCTAAGGAACACTAAGGAACACTGATATTTTTGTGCGATTCTACTTTTCCCTGTTACGGCAGATTTCCCCCCTTTGGAGCTGATTGATTGATTTATTTCAATTAATAAAATACATGACTCGGCACATCGATATATTTGATACATATCAGTTTATATAGGTTAAATATAATAAGAAATATGTTAACACAAATATTATTGTATTGAATTATAAAACACATAAAATAAGAGTATTATGATAACCATTTACTAACCAATGAGGGCACTCACAAAGGGAAAACTAAATCCCTTGTTTCCATTATGGTTCTTTCTAAAGCGTTAAGCCTTCACTGGGGAAACATGCTTTAATGCCAAGCCTGGTACCCAGTTTCCGAATGTATCATAGTACCAAACACTACATGCATGGTCGAAATGACATTGAAACAAAGACATAACTATCATCTGTCTTATCTGTATAGCTTAACACATTTAATTTACTATACGAAAAAGATTGTCTAGCTTTAGCATTTTTAAATTATATAGTAAAACCACTGACTCAGGGTTACTTCAAATATTTGACGAATGCAGTATGCGTTTCTTTATATTGGAATCATTGTTGAGTAGTCAGAAATTGCTTATTATGATAATTAATTTGTATGTGTGTAGATCAACATGTACGAATATAGACAATGTTAAATCGTCGAATTCCCACAAAGAAAAGTTATCAAAAACTGAATGAATTGTTCAAGATGTGTAAACCATTTTAGCTAAGAAATGAATAATGGGGAGAAAATATAACCCGTCTATTTGAAAATATTCTGTCAACGGGTGTTGATTCTTATATGACTTAGCCGTTATGGGGACAGAGTTGTTTAAACATGAATAGATAACACATGCTAACTTGTACCTGTTCCCTCGGGGGCTATATCGAAAAGAAACAAAAAAGTCAAAGGTTGCAAATCTGTGTTATTCATTGTTCGCAAAAACATATTAATGTCGCTTGCTACATATGTGGCTAAATGACTCATCGTACCGAATTATAACTAGACCTAACTTAATGTATCCAATTCCAAATTAGTCGTTCAGTATCACGCCATTCAGAAGGATAATATCCACGAGTTTGATGAATCATAGATAAGTGTACATTATTCGTGATATTATAAAGTGACGTACCAATGCTGAATCGTTAACCTGCAAACGCAATGAAATAATCCCTATTTTGTAAAATATGATGGCATTACGTATTGAAATATACACGAAAACGGCGGACAGCTCCCATCATGTTTTATGATCGCAGTAGGTCTGTACTACCTATACAACATCTAGCTCTAAATCGTTATGTTAAACTACATTATGATTTAAATATGTTTTTATTTGAATGTCTATAATCATATTATTGTACATACGTGAGAAACATACTTGTTTAAATCGCTACGTTTGGGAATGAGTCTTATAAAATATATCATAATATTTAATCGTACAAAGCTCTACAATTGTTCATTGTCGCTCATTGTTCAGTAGGTTGTCAGTCTATTGTTTAACCGTTTTCCTGATACATTATGCCCATGCAGAAGACGGGTTTCGAAAAAAGTAATTAGGTTTTCCGTAGACGTTAAGAAAACCTTTAGTTTGATACCTTCAATTTTGATCACGTGTTAGACAGTCGTCCACTCACCATGACCTCTATGTCAATTTTGTTTGGTTAATTTATTGAAGACAGGTCAGGTTGAAGTCAATATAGCTCAAAACAAAATAAATATAGTTAAGTAAAACTATTTAAACGAGTCAGGTTTAGATAATAATTGATAATTCTTATAAAGTATTAAGGTCAGGTTCAAGATCATATTGTTAAGTTAAACCTCTCAAATACCATGATCAGGTTAATATTGTTTAGTTATACTTTTTATTCGGGGCCGATAGTGTTGAGTTATAATTGTTATGAATGTCAGGATCAGTTTAATAGATTTGAGTAATCATATTGTGGGAAGGTCAATACATATATGTTTATTAAGGTCGGGATCAGGTCAATATTGTTACGTCTTACTATTGTATAACGGTCTGAATCATTTCAATAGTGTCGAGTAACTGATATTGCAGTGAGGGCAGGTTCTGATAAATATTGTAAACTAATTCTTCTTTACAAAATGCAGGATCAGGTCGAAATTGTCATGAACACACTTTGATATTTAAGGTCACGATCTGGCCAAAATTGTTAAGTAATACTTATGTACAAAGGCCAATATTTTCGTGCAATGTTTCTACTATAAATATATGCTTCTGAATATCGGTCAGATTGAGGTCGATATTATTCAGTAATAGTTGTATCCAAAGGTCAAGATTAGATGAATAGTGTTAAAGAATGTTTTGTATAAAGGTTAGGACGAGGTCAATATTGTTAAGTAGTAGTGTTGTTACCCTTTACAAAGCATCCAGAGGATGTTCAAATTAAAAAAAAGGAAAGACATTTTCAACGTTCCATGAAATTTATAATGTCCAATGATAAACACCTGTCTTAAAGATTGATAAAATTGCCTACATCTATCAAGCCCGTCCGATTTACTTCCCTTTAACTTAAAACGGAACACATGTAAACATTTCGGGTTTTCGTGTAACACATTTATGTTCCAGTGCCAATTGAACAAACATCTTTTCATTTATATTTTCATATAAGGTAAGATCGCTTGTGTTTAACATAACACACCAGTATACGTATTGTGTCACAGTAAAAACGGACCTCAGGAGTTTATGACCATGATAGACATGGAACTGCCTGCGCCAATGCCAAATAATATAAGGCTCTTTTTCGTTCGATACCATGCATCTAAGTCGGTAACGAAAATGGCTATCAATATAAGGGTCGTAAGCTCAAACCCTGACTTCGCCATTTATTATTCTGTCCGATGGTTGATGAAAGTCAATATATATCCCATCGTTTTCTGATTATATAACATTCCGAAGGTCGGACACGTCTTACGTTTGAAATGCTTAATAGCATATGTATAACGGTTATTAATCATGCTCGATGTCGACTTCCTCGAAACATTATTAGCACTCGGGCCGTTACTGTTGAGAAATACCCAAGGCAGATCCCGTTAATCGCTTAATTCTTGTACGAACATCGTCGAGCTTATGAATGCTACTATACGTCGACCTTGTCCGGAAATCACCAATTTGTTTGTATTCTAGTCAATAATGTCAAGGGCTTTTGAGTCCTAATACATCTGCGTACTATCTAACTAGATTTTTTACTTTCCATCTACATGTAATTTACTCCCAGATAAATATTTCACAAACTATAAAATTGTAAGCCCGTTAGCTTTACACAAAATCGCATCAGAACCATCCCAATAACGGTCAGTAAATGAGACCGCAAATCGCAAGATATGGCTCATATCTAATGTACATGTGGCTGCTTGGTTCGGTTAACGGTAGCATGTTTGTCTCCAGGGCGAGATGACGCGGGATCAATCCACAAACGGGTTTAACGAGGGACTTTGGTAGTTAAGACTTTCCCTCCGTGTGGCTCAGGATTGTGGGGTAAGTTTTTTGACTGATTCGCTTGTGTCAGGGTCATTAGACTAGTAGTACTGGCGACCTATCTATGACCTATGAACCGCCATGATACAACTGAAACATATGCTGGCGAGTTTACTGCTATCCTTCAAGTTTGCTTAGTCACTGAAGTCTAATAAGTTATACACTTTAAAACACTAAAATATAAGACTTATGAACAACTCATATTATCACGACTCATGAACTATACACAACACTTGAATAATGCTCTAGTATTGCATATCATTTGATTTATTGAGGTAATGAGACATAAGTCGTGACCGAGTGGTTAGCATGCCAAATTTAAACAAGACGACGCGAGTTTGAATCATGCTCGCAGTAGTCAGTAAAAATAACTTTTATACAATAAACATATTCTTTGTACTCATTAGTCGACCACTGATCATCAATTTTTAGGATCGTAGTAATACATATGAGCCACGTCTGGCGATTTGGGATCGTATTGCCTCTCCGGTCTGGCATCATTTACAGTAAATATTGAAGTTCAACTATTGAGGTTAAACGTCAAGATTTTTGTCAAAATAAACTTTGAAATCTGTAAAAACAAATATATGCAGGCAGTACATACTCTGGTGAGACTGTGCATGTGCGCAGACTTGCATAAGTATTGTCTGTACAACGATGCCTTAACACCTTGAATCGCGACACGCTGCTCATAGATTGTTATATTGTGTTTTAACGTTTCAGTTCAGTAACAACATGTAGATGTTTCATGGAAGCATGATCACTTGGTAGACAAACCAGTTCTACACTAGAAAGTGTGCCTTGCCCAAAAAGGATATTAAATCATGAATGCAGCGATTAAGGATCGAGCAAGGGGCGCCCGAATCCATACCCCTGACGATTACCACTCAGCTACGGCTGCTTCCTAAGCTAAGTATTCACGGTAAACAAATGCTTTTTATACATATCACGATGACCCTCAATGTCAATGCTCATCAGCTTAGCCTCAATAGATAAATCAACTATGCTGTCATGTTGGTCTTCATCATTCTTACTATATGTTTAATTTATCATTTTACTTAGTAAAATTAACATATGCCATTTAGCTGAATTCTTAAATGGCCTTCCTTTCCATGATTTACTAAAAAATGACCATGCTGCTTGTAATTCATTTAACTGTAAACATATCCATCCCAACAGGTTCAGTGCTGTCTCTTTGTGTCCAAGATTGAGGTCCGTGTACAGAACGTGTATTAGTTTGTCCACAGCTGTTTCTGTTTCTGCCTTTTTCTTCATTTGAGAATAAAGTAAGTATTGTAAAAAGTACAGATATATCTGTGAATCTACAGTTATCCAGTTTAACCAGTAATCCCGACTCGTTTCAAATTCCGAGCCCGGTTTTGTATACACATTACGAAACAACTCGTATTGAAGAGCTGCATGTACAAGACCGACTTGAGATGGATGAAATACCATACATCCTGTGGTACAGTGACGTCGGAAGTCTTTGATTGACATGTCACCCACTCGTAGTTTTTCAGCGAGAGCGGGATTTGAATGACATTTATAACTTCGGCATCCACACAGAGATATTACATAAGGTTCTAAACTAGTTTCACATGCCACTAGAATACACTTACATTCCTCTGCACGATGTTCAGATTGAATGTATAACGATGCCAATGATAACTTTGACGAGATAAGGTCAAAGTCTGTACTAGTTCCTGGGATTACATTTTGAAATCTGACAGACCACATACATGATAAATCTCCTCCTGACACGTACTGGGAAAACCGACACTGTTCATATTGTAATTGTATATGGGGAATTAAAGAGTCAAGTGCCATTCTTACATCTGTTGTAGTATGTTCTATGACATGGTTTGTATTTTGTAGATACAGCAGAAGTTGCTTCGCCCAATTCATATAACCATTAAGTGTGTCATACGATAAACTCGTGCGACTCAAGAAGCTGTTTCTGGCACTGTATATGTCGTTTGTAATATACCCACAGCTTAAAAGTATTGGTTGACGTATGGTACTCGTTTTATCCAGACTACATACCAGTTCAGAATCACACAATTTAGATTTAAACAGTTCACCTAAATTTACACAAGTAAGTGTACATAGAAAGTTGACACCACTATCGAAAATGTCGATTAAAATATTTTCTATCGTTTTCAAGGTTATGGGGCTGAGTTTATCGAACATATTTTCTTCTGGAATGAAATAATTGGGACAATGCTTTGACTTCACCCATTTTAATAGACGTATAAGACAAAGTCGTGCACACAATATAAGGTTGTTATCCTTCCAAATATGTCTTTGGGTACTTTCAATGGTATAGAACAGACTTGTTTTGCAATGATATGATGAGATAGAATCACCGACCTTTGATTCTATGATATCTTTCTTTATCATCTTGAGAAGAATGTAACACTTGTGTTGTGTTTCGTTCAGACTTGACATGAGGTCACGTTCTTGAAGTGAGAATGAAACTCGCCATTCGGCCGACTTGTTGTCACTATGAGGATGTCCAACACCAACAAGAAAGCAACCGTATGAACCCATTGCACTAAGCTGTTTCTGTGATGGCCAGTCGTACTTTCGTGTCCTGTGTAACCAGTAATTGGCCGATCTCGGTATTTGTCTACACCTTAATGCATATACGACATCCAATGGATAAGAACCATGTTCAGCCGGAAACGTGGCCGCTGGACCATTCCGAGATGTGTTATGTACACCAGTCAGTTCTGCATGTGTAAAACATAGTTTATCTTTCCGATAGATATGTGACTCACTTTCTTCTGATACATTACATATTTCAACTGAAAGTGGAAGTTGATCATAATCAATCTGAAGACGAACATATCCAGGTTTGGTTACTTCATCAGATAACATAAGGTAAGACATTCCCTGTTGTTTAGACTCGACTAAATTGTCTACAACAGGAACTTCTTCGTGACAATATATCACATCAATATCTGAATTTAAACCGGGTGTAGTTGTCCCTTCGCAAGTACTTCCCACTTGATAATATGATATTTTGTTTGGCGTTTTTTCATACAATTGATTTTCAAACGTGAATAGTATCTCCTGAAATATAGCAAACTCCCAGTATGTCTTCCTGGTGTACTCAGATGCGCCTATAACATCAAGTACTTTATGCAGACGCTTAGACAAATCTTCATTGGCATTGTCCATTTCTCGTCTATCTGTAATAATAAGCATAATTATGCACTGACAATTAGTTGCTTGTACTGTTGTGTGGAGTACTGGTGTGAGAAAACCAGGAAATGCATGAGTAGGTGAACTGGCCGCCGTGATATAACTGATAAATTGTTAAAAACGGCGTTAAACCCCAATCAATCAATTGTACTGGGACTTCAACTTAAATTTAAATCAATGTTCCAAAGTCAATGTATAAAGCATATTGAAGACGTATAGCTATATTCATTCATTGCCGTCACAGTTTGCCGTTATAACGACCCTAAGACGATTTTTGAAATAACTTGTTAAGCTTAAGTGATTTTATGGTAAAGCGTGTGACTCGGATGTGGGAGGTTACGGGTCCGATCCTTAATCGGGTCATGACATAGACTTTACACTTGAAGGCAATAGCTGACCTCCTTGGCACTCTGAGTTCTTTTTACGACTGACTAACTTGTATCAGGATCAATGGCACAGAAGTACTGTAAACTCACATAGGAAATGCCCTATTATAACTGATATACGTGATATAGGTTGAAATAGGCGTAAACAATAAACAATCAATCAATCAATTTATCGTAATGACGTTTGCACATCTTATGTTGTATATTCCTGACACATAAAGTGGCAACATCTACAAGAGAATAACAAAGTATTTAGTCGTTCGAAACGTCTCATGTGAACGTCAACAAACTAAACAATATCTTATTTCTTTTTAACGAATTATTTGTTCTCACAAAATATATGAGTTATTGTTTTTAGTACGTATTTCAACCTTTAACCTTCGGCGTTCTGTTAAACTACACCTTTGCTGCAAATAGCCCTAGTATTGTCCCGATATTTTATCTCTTTGATGTGTTTTTTCAATTAAGAGAACTATTCAAATTATGGAATCAACATAGAGGATCAATTCTCAAGAAAATATCAAATTATCAGTAAAAGCATATATTTCATGTGTCGGTAGGCACGTATGAATTCGGAGTTCTGGGCCAATTGACTTGTGACGTAGTGAACAGGTGCGCATTTTGTAACGCTAGCGAAACAACCCTCGACCCTCACGCTGTAGAGCAATGTATATCTGCAGAGCTCCAGATAAGATGCGTGAATACGTGATCACGCATTGAAATGCAGACAAAACATCGCACTCGGCATTAATGAATAGACAGATTGGAAGTTTTACAAACAAATATTACGTTATATATTGATGTTGCATATATTATAGACCCCAAAGCAATCCACAATATTTCACACTATGAGGCAATCAAACATAAGCATTTTGATATACTTACAGGCATAAAATCCATTTGTTATGAATTATGAAAGTAATTTGTTTTGTCTTGAAATGCATTGCATACTTAAGTAGTTAATGGGAGGTAATTAAATAATATTTGTAAATATGTGTAAAATATTTATTAAAGCAAATTATAAATTCAAAATTGTGCAGTAAAGGGAGCAAATGCTTAAATTGAGCAATTTGTCACGTTCTAACAATGTTTCCTGCTGCAGAACATCAACATGTTGTCATTATGATAATCATTTCTCTATCTTAAATTTACTATTTTGTGTGCATGGATACACAGGAAGTATATATCGCTGGAGTTCAGAGTTTTTAATTAACTGTTTAAACTGTTGCATGGATACATAGGAAGTGTATGGGTGAATTCCTATTTAAGGTTAAAATCATAATAGATAAGTTAAACTATTTTGACCTTCCTTATTTTGGGGTGATGGGCTTCCTGTAGTGATTACTCATTTATGATTATTTTAGAGACTGAAAAATATTTGACACAAGTAATTATCTGGAGCTCTGTATCACTCAGAGATGCCAACAAATTGAGTTGCTTCAGACTGTATGCAGAGATTTGTGAAATAATCGGTTAGAATGAAAAACAAAACACTTAAACGCTCACAGGAAAATCTCACCATTTTTGTCTTCATTTCCAACTTGAAAACGGTGTTCTAATTATAGACCATTACTTTATATTTATCAGCCAATCGGGCAAAGTTGTGCATACATACTGTACACCTTGGTTGAAATCAAAATTACTTTGTGAATACCCCATAGGACACATGAAAACTGTTATATCACTCCATCAATTATTGATCAATTCATCATATGGGCTTATTCATAATCTCCATCAAATTCCAGTCAGATTCAAAACTGGGTAACATGGACAAATCTTGTGATCACATCAGAGGCAAATATTTCATACAAAGTTATGAAAAATCATCCAAACCTTTATCTCTATAAAAAACAGGTCAATATCGAAAATGGGTCAATAGGACAAATTCTGGGAAAACAATGTGAATACAATAGTTTAGTAACTGGTATAACAAATGTTCTTTTGCAACTTGTTTTTGGCTGGGATCTCAAATTTAGAAATCGATTTGTTTTTTATTCAGTTTATTGGATAAAGCCATAATTAAAAATGTCATGTAAAGTGGTGCTATTTCACATATATGTGTTTCAATTGTATGTGATGTTTGTTTCAAAAGTGCTTCATGACTTCACTTCTTAAAGAGAGCAGCTGAGAAATGTTATAATCATTAAGTGGTAGAACAATTATATACTTCATTACCATAAATTGTGATCATTTGAAAAGGGAAGACATCTAGTCAAAGATGCAGTTCTCCAAGGTTTTTGTTACTTAGAAATGTAACACTTTCCCATATACAACAAATCTGCAGCAGCTCACTTTGAAAACATCTTGGCAAAAATATGGTAATTCTATTAATGAAAGAACAATATTTGATTATTTCTAACACTGAGAACATTATGGCAAAAGGAGAAATTTCTCATCTCGAGCAATTTTACCTGTTACCACAGTGTTTTCAAAAGTTGTCTGCTGCAGAGGCTTCAGAAAGCGTCTATTTGTGGGAAAGGGTTAACTATGCTTGTCATTATCTATGTGTGTTAACATCCAAAAAATGTTTGTCATGATGCATTTAATTTATCAACGATCAGTAAATCATATATTCATACCAATACAGTATTAGGACACTTAGAACATATCTATGTATTTATACTTTTCATATTTTAACATAAAATTGTTTGTAGAAGATATTTGCTCATTTCAGATATCTAACCCATTACCTCATGTAGAGACTTTCTGATGACATTGCTGAAGACATCTTCTGAAAACATTTTGACTGAAGTAGAACTTGCTTCTGTATCACATTTGAGCAATACCTACTTTTGCCACAATATTTTCTTCCCCTTTTCCAGAGATATATATTATTGCAAAGATTTGTTCAAAGTCGTCTGCTGTAGACGTGTTGTATGAAGGAAAAGGTTAATTAACAAAATTTAGCAAAAATTAGATGATCTAAATCTTTACTATATTGCTGATGTTGTGATTTAAGTTTTAACTGAAAGGGTAGAGTAAGAAATGTAATAAAAAGAACATAGTATGCAACAGTACGGCTGGCATATTTAACCTGTTATGTTACTACATGTGCATGTTTATTTTTAAAATGAATCCTGTTTTCACAATCATCATTAAACACCCAGTATATTACAGTATATATTGAACATTCCTGGTAAATATTAGAAAATAATCACAAATTAAGAAAGTCTGCCCCAAAAGCCTGTCAATTGATAAAGATATATCTTTAAAATATATATGGACACAGTTTATTTATAATCGTAAAATAGCATAGATCGTCTAAAATTTCCTAAATTAAAAAGCAAGTTTTAAACAAACAACAAACATGATCAAATGCAATTACTAATTACATATTCCAAAACATGCTCAAAATAATTCGTTACTGACTGGCCTGTGTCAGGATAAATGGAGTAGTTGTACTGGTAGCTTACGCAGGAAACGCCGTGATATAACTGTAGCATTGTTGAAACGCCGTGTTATAACTAATGCATTGTTGAAACGCCGTGATATATCTGAAGGATTGCTGAAACGCCGTGATATATCTGAAGCATTGTTGAAACGCCGTGATATAACTCAAGCATTGTTGAAACGCCGTGATATAACTTAACACAAATGTTGAAAGCTGCGTACAACGCAAACAAAATATATCAACATCACATTTTTTTCCCTCTGCTTAGCTACATCACGAAACATGGTGTGTAACCTTAACTCCAACATTTTGTTTAGTTATATCACGGCACATGTTGTTTTCTCTGCTTTCAAAATTTAGCCATATCAAAACACATGACGTTAAAATTTGTTTCCAACAGTTAAATTGTAATATCATGACACATTGAGTCATAATCTGCATCAACAGTATTAATGTTAGTTTAAACTTATTTATTTTAAATATTAATATTGTAATGTTATTACACAGTGTTTAACTCTACATGCGAATTATGATTTACTCTGCTTTCAACAAATGCAAAGTTATACCGAGGAGCTTAACTTTGCTTTGATAACTTTTATATGTTGTCTGTGTTTTATTGTGCTTTCAGAACTTTTATATTTATGTCACGGAGCACGAAAATTTACTCTGCTTTCAACATTATAGTTAATATATCGAGACAAAATGTGTATATTCAAGCTTTCTACACTATCATAGTTAGATCGGAGCGAGTAGTTGTTAACCCTGCTTTCAACAATATTTCAGTTATCTCAGATCATTTCAATGTTATCAGAGCGAATATACAGTATTATATTTGCATCACTCAGAATGGTATTCAATATTATTTTAACTCCTCTTCTCAGAAAGGTGTGTACTCGGCTTTCAACAGTATTAATGTTGAACCAATTAACATGGTGCTTACTTTGCGTTCAAAGGTTTTCAACAGTGTTATAGTAACATCACTCAGAAAGGTATCTGCTCAGCCTTCAACAGTATAAATGTTGCACCACTCAACATGGTGTTTACTCTACTTTCAACAGCATTATAGTTACATCACTCAGAATGGTATTTACTCTGATTCAACAGTTTTAATGTTGCACTACTCAACATAGTTTTACTTCGCCTTCAACAGTATTATAGTTACATCCCTCAGAATGGGGTTTATGCTTTCATAGTTACGTCACTCAACACGGCGTTTATTCTTCTTTCAACAATAGTATAGTTAATTCACTCAGAATGATGTATGCTCTGCTTTCAACAGTTTAATAGTTTAATCACTCAGAAAGGTGTCTACTCAGCATTAAAAATCATTAATTTTGGACCACTCACCATGATGTACGCACTATTATGTCTATTTTTGTTGTTTTTGAGAACAACTGATTTAGTAAAGAAAGCAGTAGTAGTAGCAGTGTACAACCAAGGCAGCTTCGACTCTCCAAACCTTGTAAAATTACTTGACAAAATAAACCTAACCATGACCTCTTTGCCAATATTTATCATATTATAAAGAACATATTAATTATCATCACATCTAAACTGTGCGCCATTTATCCTACAATATTTACTGAAATCAATCTGCAAATTAGGTTTTATTGTCATGCTGATATATTAATGTTTGCAGATGACTTTGCATTAGCCTCAGATACAGCATATGGTTTGTAAAAACAAAATTTCTGTTCAGTTAACGAATTAAGAAATGGCAAATCCAACGATATATGCCATGGAAACCATTTTGGTTTAATTATGTTGATATTTCTTTTTTCATTTACATATACACTTGTAATATCTGTTAGTAATCTCGGTAATACTTATTGTAGAACATTTTAAAAGTTATTTCATTATACGACTTCTCCAGTATTACTATATGGTTCCGAGATTTTTGGACTACAAACATAATTAGCCAAATTGAAAGTGTTTAAATTCTAGCGTCAAAACGACTTTAAATGTTGCACTTAAGTGTGTAATCATGCAGTTTTAGTCGATATTGTAAGACTACCAATGTACATATATTCTGCCAAGCGTTGCAGGACACATTGAATACTTTTGTTGAGTATGCCAAAACACAAATAAACAATTACGTTTTGAAATTCTGATGTTTTGCGATAGCATCGGACACACAACTTTGGTAACACTTATAATAAATAACTTATGTCTAAGCGTGTTTGGTTATGTATGGAACAAGACACTGACAATAGCATGTAAAACGGTTTTCTATTAGCTATAAATATAACTACTGGGTATCTGCATCGCTCATATGTAGCTTCTTTGTCTAGTTTATTTAATTGTTTAATGAGTGAAGACGGTAGATATAGGGAAATTCGAAGGTAATACCGTATACGTTTATTTTTTTAATCTTATGTAGAATAAGATAGATTTGACCGTTTTGTAACAAAAAACACATTGTTTCCAACGACTAATTTTCCAGTATTTAAATTGTTTTCAAATATCGTCTTCAGCACATGCAACAAATTTAGTAAGCTGGAAAGAGTTAAGAAAACCAAAGTGAAAATATTCTTAATTTAATATCTAAAATAAAATAAATTAAAGTGGACAATTTATACGTTATGATATACTTAATCACGGACGTAGATAAGAAGGATAAGTAACTAAATTGTATACTAAAATATCATTGTCCCAATGTTCGTAGTAAGTAAAACTCAAAATTTATTAGACATATGACAATACCAAAGATATTTCGTGGAAGTTTAAACATTTGTCTGTTGCATTTGATGAAAATATTTGATATTCGATAATCTGTTATTCGTATGAATAATGTCAGTCTATTAATCTTTGGATCAATTATTAAAATTCAAAAATCACAATACCGGTGTGTTTTAAACCAGTAAATTTTCAAATAACAAAGACATTCCAGTTGTTCATTGTATCTGTTTCTTTAGTTGAGTGTTTAAACTTTCGGAGTATGTATGGTTTGTTTATGTGCCAAATATGACTTCAAAGTTTTAGTTGTCACAAAATGTGAAAATGTCGACATTTCTCCATTTGATATATTAACCAGATAACAGCTGTACAGATGGAGGTGCTTATGCCTCTGCTCTACGTTCCTGACATAATAATGCATAGTAAATGAATGCACATGTATATACCAGATCCCTAAATAAGGTGCGGCTTTCCCATACCAAATCTGTATTTGACACTCTAACCTAAGTTTTGAGTACCCATGACTAGTTTACTCATTCTTATCTTGACCTTTGTACGTCTGCTTACACTAAAATTCCTTATTTTAATCTCTGAATAGGATGAGACTCCCTCTTATAGATGTACTAACATTGTTTTTTTTAAACATTTGTCACTATAACAATTCTATTCAATTGAAATCTTTAATTTATTAACTGTTCCAAACTATGAACTTATTTACACGATATTTTCAGAATCAATTTGTTTAATTTTCTTATTGGCACATTTAATCATTTTTTTCAAAAAATGACACAATTCTTTGTTATTTGTTTAGTCCTTATAATTACATCCTTAATCTCTGTAACAAAGGATATGATTAAGAAGTTTAAAAATAGCGTATGTTCAAATTTATAACTACCACAAACATACAGGCCAAATAAAATACATTTTTTAGAATTTTGGTCCTTAATTTCTTCCATGTTTGCTATAGTAGAGAAAACTCACGGAATGTAATCTGGTGCCTTAAAATTCCTATGATGTCATAAGCAGTTAATAAACAACATGTTCAAATGTGAAAGACAAAATCAACAACAGGTTTTCTACTAAAACATGACGTTTTTGTTGGTGAGGGGTCAGGGCATGTAGGATTTTCTTTTTATTATGGGTAACACTCATAATGTGTCATAATTTCTGCGAGTATCAATTTTGTGAAAGAATTGTAGCATTTGAAAGTCAGGATAACGGGCTTTTCTGATGAAATCATACGACATCCGGTTGATCGTGCGCAACAAAGAAAAAACCGGTTATGTGTTTACCTTGGTATTCGTTATAACACGATATTCGTATAACCTACTATACCCACAACATAGGGTTTACTTGAGTCATAAGAGCAATATTGTTATAAAAATATCACTTTACTCCTTATCTAGATATATGTACGTTGTTTGCATTCAGAACCCGTATTTGAAACTCTTACCCTACGTTTTGTGTACCCACAACATATAGATTTGTGAAATTATAAGAGAGATAATGCTGGGAAATGACCAATTTACTCACTTTAAGGTGGAATCATACCTTTGAAATAACGTCGTTTTTGACGTCAAAATGTACGTTTTTGCGACAATGACAGTGTTGTTAAAGAAATCACCATTACTTCCTCATTTCAATTTGGATTCGGATAAAATGAACTTTAAACTGAAGAGAATACAATAACCTGTGTGATAATATCAATTTCATACATCTGTCATGACAATTAACGTAACATAAGGCGACGTAAAATAGAAATTTCGCTATAATATATTAACAGTAATTTGATTATTTCTAATTTATTTTAAATTCGCCCGAGAGATGTTTTTAAAAATAAAATATAACATAGAACACCTATTCATCTATCATTTGCCAAACTTTCAAGCAAGTCTATCGTGTCGATTTTTAATAAATCACAATGGCGTTAAACCTCTTGTGTGCGTCGTAACGTTCACTGCGGAATTAAACATTGAGACGCATCCAGGGTAATTAAAATGAATACTTATTTTTTCCTTATAATTATCAATTTCATTCTAAATTTAAGCTATCTCCTAAAGAATAATGGTTGATAGTATATATGTGTTTCTATTTAAAGAATTAAAGTAATTATGGTCGTAAATAATTTAGCAAAAAACAACAAAATAATATTTGGATTTGTCATATGTATAAACTGACTCGTTTACTTTCCTGTTCAACTGTTGTTCTATATATAAAATATAATTATCACACATATTATATGTCACCCTTGGTTCTTTTAATCGGATTTGAGATAACAGTATACAAATGTTGTTTTCAATATGCAATTTTGAGAATTTCGAAGTCTATACCTGTCATGTAAAGCTTTCTTGGTATTCTATCTATCCGTGATAATGTTGTTGTTGTTTGCGGCAAGTTTTTATATTAAATTGCAATTTTTGTTTACACAGCTTCACAGTTATGTGTGATTAAAAGAATGACCATTACTATCTCACCTTATATTAACATCGATTTGAAGCGAATGATATAAACTCCGTCATGATATATCGTTCACAATTTTTCCTTAAATAATTGTAAAGCAAAACTTGGTTTATTTAACGAACTCACTGACTAATAATAAAGTTATTACCTTACGTCTAATTTACTAACAAAACAAATGCCCTAGATATTTCTTTTAAAAGAAATCATTAAAATTCAGAACACCATTTCTTCTCCAATTTACTCAAATTTGTTGGAAATATATCGGGCGGACTTTTAGTAAAATGCTATGCCGTAATACTGCTGACGTGCGCGGGTACGCGCGTTGTGGAAGTGAAAATGTAACACAACCACCGCTTCTTCTATCTTTCTTTTTTTACTCCATATGTCCCCGTTATTTTAAACTACCGTTACTTCGTTTTGTCTTGAGAATTGATTTTTCCCTGAACCCAAATTTCAAGACAAACTATCGAGTAGATTTTAAGTAAATCATAATGCCATAAAACCGTAGAAGATCACACTTTTGGTCACATGTTCGTACCTAATTACTTGTGTTGTCAACACACTTCCAATTATAAAACAAAATGTATCATTACCCGACTATACGCTGTATACAATTTACAGACACCTGTGCAATGACATTGAAGACTCACTACATAGTGCAGACAACGATGTGATGGCCCTCCACGGGATATGTATGTAGACAATAATAGTGGGTTATTTACCCCATCTATACAGGGAAATATTGTCAATAAACACCTGTATTGAAAAAAGCTCTAAGTTGAATTGAACTGCGGAGCTCTGTGAATACAATCAAGTTAAAACTTTCATAAAATCTTGTACATAAGGTTTTCTAAATGGAAGAAAGTCAGATAGTTCTTCTCGATGTTTGTCATATAAAGTGTTTCCTTAAATAACAAAAGCATGATCGCGGATAGAATAGATAGAAAGCTTTGCATGACAGTTATAATTGTTGAAGTGCTGAAACATGCGTTGTGCCTGATAAAGAGAAACGCATTCTGTATTTACTGTTATCTGAAGATACATTACAAAACACCTAGAGTGACAAATAGGAAAGTAATAATAAAATATATTAACAATGTCAATTTCTTCCATGATAATTCTGACGATGCTCTTGTTTGAAGAATTTCGTATCAGAAATGTTGGGTTATGTACAACCATGAAACTTCATGTTATAACGAATTACTATTTGATGTTCCCGTATCAGTTTGTGTATGTAAATGTATGTATGTAAATGACGAATTACATGTATTCGAATAAGTGAAATAAAATATATCTATAAGAACTGCAAGCGACGGTTTGAGACTAATACTAATACATGGAATGTGAAAAAATTATTTAACAGATAAACAGCGAAGTAGATAAGTCAGTTTACATAAAACATATTTAATATTTAAAGGAGTATAATAGATACAGTTTACCACTTTCGTAAAAGAATAAAATTGATTATTTTTATAAAAAATCGGGAGTTCATTTTAATAACCCTTGGTACGTTTCAATTTAAATTCCGCAGTGTACGGTTTGTCGCGTGACAGAGCTGTAACGTCATTGCGATTTACTAAAGATCTGCACGATAGATTTTCTTGAAATTTTGGTAAATGGTAGACAAAAGGTTGTTCTAAATTATATAATTTTTTAAAAAAAATCTCTCGGGCGAATTTTTATTAAATTTGAAATAACCGAATTACTGTTAAAATATTTTAGCGAAAGTTTCATTTTAACTCCTCTTATGTCACGTTAATTGTCTTGGCAGTTGTATGGAAATTACATCACTACGCAGGTAATTTTATTCTCTTCAGTCTGGTGTTAACTCTTTCCAAATACCACTTCAAACGAGAAAGCCATGGTGATTTCTTTAACAACACTGTCATTGTCGCAAAAACGTACGTTTTGACGTCAAAATGACGTTATTTCAAAGGTATGATTCCACCTTAATCTACATCTCTGTTCGTGTTTTACATTTATAATCCTTATTTAACAATCTATGTTTTGAGTTTCCTAAGCATATGGTCTGGTTGAGTCATAAGAGAGATATTGGTGGGAAAAGGTCCGTTTACGCCTCCTTATCTAGACCTGGGTATAAAATACACATACAAGTCCGTTGGAAACTTCCTGGTCGATGCTTCGTGCAGAAACGTTTTACTTTAAAATACACATTTCTTAATGAAAACCCTAGCCTAGTTTTCAATTTGATTTGAATACCTAAAATACGTTTAACAAAGGGAGGCTGGAGCCCCGATAACTACTCTCTTAATTAACTGTCAGTCAAGATATAATGCACTATTCCTTACTTACCTGTAACATTTAATCGGTACTGCGCTAGTCATTACTTACCTGTAATAGTTATTCGGTACTTTGCCTGTATCAGTCAAGTTATAATGTACTTGTCGTTACGTATATGTATCAATTAAAGGATACTTTACCTGTGTCAGTCAAGCAATAATGCACTAGTTGTTAATTGCATGTAATAATTAATCGGTACTTTACCTGTGTCAGTCAAGCTATAATGCACTAGTCAATACTTACCTATATCAATAAAACGGTACTTTACATGTGTCAGTCAATCTATAATGCACAAGTCGTTACTTACCTGTATCAATTAATCGGTACTTTACCTGTATCTGTCAAGTTATAATGCGCTAGTCGTTACTTGCCTGTATCAATTAATCGGTACTTTACATGTGTCGGTCAAGCTATAATGAACTAGTCGTTACTTACTTTTAAATAATATATTCACGAGTATTCATATATTTTTTAAAGCAACGCATATGTTTGAGCATTAAGTCTAGTAAAATGTTACCGTCTTTAATCTGGATTGCTTAACCTTACCACTGTATTTGAGAATTACCATACCAGTGCGAATGTAGTACGGATTAGCAACCCCTACCATTGTGTTTGAATATTGTACTCAGGGAACCAGTCTAGTCCGAATCTAGTCCCGATTAAGTACCCCTACCACTGTGTTTGATTATTGTACTCAGGGGATCTTTCCAGTCCGAATCTAGTCCGGATTACCTATCTTTACAACTACGTTTGATTATTGTACTCAAGGCATCTTTCTAGTGCGAATCTAGTCCGGACTACCTACCCCTAACACTGTTTTTGATTGTTGTACTCGGGGATCTTTCTAGTTCTAATCTAGCCTGGATTACCTACCCCTACCACTGTGTTTGAATATTGTAATCACGGAACAAGTTTAGTCTGAATCTAGTCCGGATAACCTATCCCTACCACTGTGTTTGATTATTGTAATCAGGAATTCAGACTAGTCCGAATCTAGTCCGGATTATCTACCCGTAATACTGTATTTGAATATTGTACTTAGGGTACCAGACTAGTCCGAATATAGTCTATATATCTTAACCCTGCCACTGTGTTTGATTATTGTTTTCAGGGATTCAGACTAGTCCGAACCAAGTCCCGAACACCTACACGTAATACTGTATTTGAATATTGTACCCAGGGTACCAGACTAGTCCGAATGTAGTCCGGAACACCTACCCGTAATACTGTATTTGAATATTGTACTCAGGGTACCAGACTAGTTCGAATGTAGTCCGGATTATCTACCCCTGCCACTGTGTTTGATTACTGTACTAATGGAACCTTACTAGTCTGATTATAGTCCGGATTACCTAACCCTAACATTGTGTTTGAATATTGTACTTAAGGAATCTTACTATTCCGAATATAGTCCAGACTACCTACACCTACCACTGTGTTTGAGTATTATACACAGGGTACCAGACTATTCGGAATATAGTCCGGATTACCTTCGACTACCACTGTGTTTGATTAGTGTACCCGGGGAATCTTTATAGTCCGAATCTAGTTCATGTGAGCATGTTTTTATATAATCCCAATTCACATTCGCCTTGAAGAAGTAAAACGCTGTAGATACAATGACTTCCATAGGTAATGTGTATGAACTTCGTCTACGTTTTGAATTGATGAAAGTTAAATATCGAAACAAAAAATACTTCTAGAGGAAACACGTAATCTGATATGTGATAATTTCCGTGTAATTACACTCGTTGTATTTTTTTTAAATGAGTTCAAATACAACTGATAATGTTTTACTGACTAACCGGATATATATGTATATAGACGTCATAGTATTATCGTAACGCAAATGATGAATACATACACAAAAGAAAAACGACATAAATGATGGGATAGGATAGTTTGACCCGTCACAAATGTAGTTCCGTAAATTAGGCGTAGGGAATTATTTCATAGGAAGTACTTTATGAAAGGCAAGTCGAGTATTGATTGTACCTGTCATCATTAGTTCATGAACTTAAATTCCTGGACATAGTTTAATGTTGAATATATGCTTAACCAGATGATGATTTTTAGTTTATTTGCTCAGGCCGGTAGGACTCGTAAAATAATTTATAATCAAATCTCTGATAGTGCTGCAAGCAAGGTGCTAACTGCAGATAACGGGGAATGACTCACCGATTACAAAACCTATTACGTGTGAAAGCTCGAGCTAAAGACTCGAGTAAAGCACGCCTATAGATTATTCTTACAAAGACATCATAGGAGATAAAAAACGGAAATTCAGTACAATCTTACTGTATTACACATCTCATTGTTATCGGCCACTTTTGTAGAAGCAGCTCTTTTAACTGGAATGTACCAGTAATGTCGTAACGAAGTAATTTCATAACCGGTGTATTTCCGCTTTAAGGAGCAGACACGATATTCCTAAGTTTTGATTGAATTTAAAAAGAAAATGCTTCTAGAGGGAATACTTAAAATAAGACATTACCTATACTCGATACAGGAATGAAAACATGGAATCTGATATGGGATATTTGCGTGTAGTTACTCTCTTTATTCATTTCAAAATAACATTTTTTCTACTAACCGGATGTAAACACATCCAAATGTGACGTCATTGTATGGAATACAGTAACTGTTTATCCTAGTAATTTTGTACGCGGTATATTTCGGTAATTTTGTACCTTTAAGCTTGTCATTTGAAGCCGAGCCGTCCTGTCAAATGTTGCCCCCCCCCCATTCAAGAAAACAGCTAGCATATCATATCCTCGATGGTCCAGTTATTTTTACCTATATACATTTATCTATATATTTATTTTTACACGGTACAGTTTAACATGGAAAACAGCTATGTCTATGACCTAGTCTTTGTCAAATTATGAAAGTAAGACAAGAATCAGTGGTCTGTTTTACAACATAAAAGGCTATATTATAAAAGCTGAATTGCAGTTCATAATCGACGTCAGTAATAAGTCACCCAGGGACCTCACATAAGTGTTCTGTCCTGTAATATAGCTGAAATACCACATGCATGTATCTGTTTCCTTAGTAATATTGTTAATTTCATTTTTCTTTTTGAAATTGCGTAATTTGTACATTAAAAATTATAACAACTGGAAAACATTGTATCAGAAATATGGAATTGTATTCTATATTCCTGATTGTATAAAATACATTCGTTATACTTTATTTTACATTCTGGTGATAAAATTACACTTATTTCACAGGGATTTTGGCCATAAACATGTTTTCCAAGACTGAATATCGTTTCTGCAACTGATAAAATGAAGTATACTGGACAGATAAATACTTATCATCTATACCATCATTGATGCTTGCACCTTCTGTGTAATATAAATGGGAAACAGACGCTAGCCCCTTCAGACTTTGGGACAATACCAACAGGCGAAATGGTCATGTTTTCCCAAAGGATTATAGTAAATGGTCCCTCTTTTCTTCCTAATGAAGGGAGCTTATCTTCTTAATTAGTTAATTAACCAGATTGCCAGTTGTTGTAAGTCTTTGCTGCGGCATGGATTGGTTAAATTGCTGTCCCGTTGGTCCTTGACTGTACAGGGGCGATCACTATTGCATTTTAAATAATCATGGCTATATGTACAGTTTAATTTAGAACAATATCTGAAATTAAATTCAAAATAAATTCTTGCCTAAGTTCTTACTGGCTTGCTGAGGCAGAGTTGTATTAGGTGCAACTATAAACAGCAGCCAAAGCTCATAGTCTATTTTCACAAAAGATATCTCATGGTCTGCTGCCAGACGGCGCCTGAATTGTTGGTCATAATTCCTCCAGCCTATACCGCCAGGTTGTTTTGCCCCAAGCCTTATGTTACAGATATATTTTAACAATATCTGACATAAACCTGGGTGTGATGCAGTGACAATGCATGTATTTTTTTTTGCTTTTCAGTGGAGTTTTTCAAAAGGAGTTCCCCTCTATTTAGCCTATTTTCGCTGGCTGAACGCCTACCAGTACTTAGCAGAGCAGATAATTTGACATACTGAAACTATCTTTGGTTATCCTTTAATTGTTGAGAAACGTGAAAGCCAATCTGACTCTCTACACTTTATGTCACATTAACCGAGGCATTGCCCACAAACAGATTAACCTCAACAAAAATGTTACCTGGGGCTGGATCTGTGACTGTCTGTGTTTCCACAACCAACAGTGGTCGTGCAGCATCTCCAGAAATATCGATGCCAGACTCGTCTTCTGCTGTTGAAGGCCCAGCCGCCGATGTATTGATCGATGCAGCTTCAGGCAGCCGGTTTCCACTCGCTCTCCCCTTTTTCGCCCATCCTTTTCTCCCCTTTAGTATTTTCTTTCTTTGCTTTCCCATAACTGTAAACCGTAAAAGGAACCCATCATATTAATTATAAACCATAATGAATTCAAAATGAATGTTGCCAAAAAAAACCGAAAAACGAAAACAACAACTTTGTGTCAGTGTGCAGGATGAATTCCCTAATTTAGAAACAATTCCATCCTAATCTCTCGGTTCTATTCGAAATAAGTTGTAATTGCATTTGGAAGCAGCCACCGCTATATATATCCTACGAACTCATTTCAATTGGAGTTAGTTGGCCTACATCATAACAGTCTGATACTTGAGCAATAATGTATAATTCTTACATGACCATAAGAGCAGCCAACGCCAACCTAGGGGAGTATGATAATAGAACCATAAGGTTAAATACTCGTTCATGAAAAGGCCAGGCTGCCATTGCATATACAATAAAATGATGAAATTGGCGTTAAACAACTCCCAAGCAGCAGGATGCACTTTACTATTCCTGGCAGAATCATTGTCATCTGGGTTTAAGGATATTAAATCATAACGCTTATGCCAAATAACAATTTGACAACTGCTCCTTACTTAAAATTTGTTCAAGCCACATTTATTACTTTGAAAAGATAGCTGCCATGCTGCATTAGGAAATGGGTAAAATGAACTTTTACCTTTAAACATAATTTTCTCCTAAAGCATTGGACTGATATCAACCAAACTTCACAGGAATGTTACTTTGGTGGTCCTCTTTCAAACTATTTACAGATTTAATATTATAACAATTGTTTTTTATTGATGAGATTTATTTACAGTGTCCACTCCTAGATTTTCGTTCACGCATTTAATCAAATTTTATCCGATATTAGCAGGTATAAATATGCTACTCAGATATCACTCACGTGATTGATTCAAGGACACCTCTGTTCCGTTTTGGAGAAGCAAAACTCTTTTGTACATTATTACAATAGTTTTGGTTTAGGCCTGTTCGTATTAATCTGTCTATACAAAGTGTGCGTTAAACTAGAAGGATGCAATACATTTCGCTTAACAGACACAAAATGAAAAGTAAAATTCTGGAGATGAACAACCAGAAATCATTCAAAACAGAACTGTTTTCGTAAATTACACTTCTAAGTTTACCTGTCTTCATTCTGAACATTTATATATTGCATTACTAGATTGCAAACGCTGAATGCAATTCAGTTGGTTCAGTGCAATACATAGGAAGACATTGTATGTTCATGGAGGTCAATGGTTGGATTTCCGCAGAGCTTTTGGGTGATATGATTATTAAAAAAGGTCCATGTGAACCGAATGACATAGTTGGAGTTGGGGTCAATAAACTGTCACAACATCAACAAGAATTGATTATCATTTTTAGATGAAAAGTTATATATATACACTTCTGCATCTCCTCTTAACCGATATCAATTCTATTGTTAGTACTTTCATATTTGGATTGTTCCATTCTCCAAATCACTACGTATAAGCTTTCCAATTTTCGAGGCAATTTGCCAAACACCAGAAGTTCTGACCAATGAACGCAAAGCCTGATTAACGGACAGATGATAGATAAGCAATGGACAAGCAATTCCAAAGTGCCTAGCAATGTCACAAGAAGGCGATAATTCATGTTTGCATTATGTAAAGCAAACATCTTTGACTTAAGAAATTGCGTTTTTTCTGTATCAACTTTAGAAGTATTTATAACCTTTAAGTTTTATTTGGAAACATTATGTGATATGAAAACAAAAATCCAAATATTTCAATTACAAGAAAGTGTAATTCATAACTTGATATATAAGGTATATTTTACGTTTTGTTTAATGTAATTTTATCCCCAACCGAAGGCGGATTAGATATTTTTGGCATTGTCTAACCGTCCGGCAGTTTGTCCTTCTGTCTACGCATTTGTTAACCATCATAAGTAAATGATAAATGCTAAGATTGCATAACAATACCTGAGTAATGTCGTTTGTTTTGCAAGAGCTGTTAACTTAGTCAGGTGAGGGTAAACAAATAGGTTTCTTTATCAGAAATCATAAGACCATGTATTTAAATTAAACATAAGCCAGTCTAGAAGTTGGATAATTTTGCACGGAATTTATCAACATATTCTTCTCTATATATTCCAAGTCAGTTTTGAAATTGAGTAATTCTTCTTTTGTAAAAACCTTGAGAAGGCACAGTTGCAATTAACTCTTTATAACAACTCATCAAAACATATTTCTTTTATCAAATCCCAGTCAAGTCTGTCTCCTTGGTCATGTGGGGTCAAGAAATAGGTCACATGGTCAAATTAAAAAAAAACATGTTCTGATCACAATAGTTTAGGAACTGGTATATCAAAATCAAAATAATGCTTTAAAAACACATTACCTTAATCTAAAAAAAAAATGGAATTACTTTTTCCACACCAAATAAACAAGTGGATTACTACTTAGCCTACAAAGTTCAACATGACTTCTACGTTGACATTGCAAGTCGTTAGGGAAAGGGTAAGATGATCAAGTATCGTTGATTATTCCTAGAAAGAACATACATAGATAATCCAAATCTCTACGAAACTACCACGGGTGTTGCCTTCTGACAAATAACGTCCTGCATATAAATCAAAGTAGAGTATTGATTAAACATACAGAAACACCATTGCATGAGAGATTTAATGATGGTTAACTGAACGAATAGAGGCCCGAGGTAACTGAGTAAATAATGTTTACTTTTGTGTATATCTTTGAGCTAATACAATTGCTGTACTCGTCATGATGCTTTGCCGTTTTCCTATTACTTATTTATTGATATCTCATGGTGGATCTGTAAGTCTGTACTTTTTCAAAAACAAGTTAAATACAAAAGAAAGAGTAACGAACAAGGTTCACAGATAAATATGTGCTATCTGATACTCCTGAACCTTTTATACCCTGGGTCTAAACCGGTATCTTAACTATCCCTTATCAACGAACGAACATATGTAGCTTCATACATAAATGAGGTATTTATATTGTTAATATTGTATTTGTGTTGATGACAATTATATGAGCGTTATTCATTTGGTCAAGTTTCAATATTAAATGTTTATTGTATCCAATACCCAAACCTATTAAACCCATAACATCAATTAATATGCGATAAGTAGACATAGTGTGTGAAATGTATTTTGTCAATTTGTTTAAACGGACTCATTTCATATCCTTCGCTATTAATATCAATATACGTACATCATATTTAAAAGTATGTCATTTAGTGCGTACACGTTTATGAGCGACTTACACAGACACGTACTGAAGATCTCTAGAAAAAAGTTGTATTTCCTTTCTAAACCAAAACCTATGCTGTGGGTACCCACGATATAGGATTTGAATGAGTAATTTAAGCTATAGTGTGAAGTCAAGACAAGTGTTCTCCATATTATCTACGATGAATAAACTCACCTTTCTATTGGCCAAAAGTTCTAATTCCGAGCACTGTTTTAACTGGTGCATTTCTCTTCATAACATTTTGCTAGTTGTCTCCAGCCCCCAGTATGTTTTTGTCAACATTGTTACATAACCTGGCTCAAAACAGTCTTCCACTTATGTTTTATGTACAGACGAACAATAGTTGTAGTTGCAATTTTCGACTGATCCAAACACTTCTCTACCACTAAAGATTCAACAGTATATATATTTGCATACACACAGATGTATATAATAGTATCTAACGGGTATTACCCTTTACTCAAACTGGTCCATTCTTAAGAGTAACAACTTTGGGATTTTTCCACACAAACGTCGCGAGTACTGGTTTATATCCAGGAAGCAGACATCGAATGTGATTAATATATGCTGAAAGCTTGTTTCGCAATCGATGTAAAATAAACAAATTTAAACTAAACTAAGAATAGTACAGCAGGGCACGAAAACGATGTTTTTTGACAATAATCGATGGATTTTCTTTTAGAGGAACTGTGTTGTTGTTTACGACGTCCGTCTGTATTCGTCCGTTCGACCTTAGCATTTCTTATCCCGTCGTCTACATTAAATTTCTAATTGAAAGACGGCCCCTTTCAACTGTCAGAAACTCCTGCAAAATTAAAAAGATTAAGATTTTTCGCACGGTATTAGTTTTTAACAGACTGTTTTAAACGGTTTTTTGACCACCATCTGTTCATTCAAATATTAAGTGTTTTTTGCTATATAATATATTAAAAATTATTTTATATGGAGGCTATTTTTGTAAACTTTTGTAAGAATGTAGTACTGAGGGCTTAAATTTACTGCCAATTTTAATTTCTCAGAGAAGACAATTAAAAAAATAAGCTAAGTCTGCAAATTACATGAGTCAATTTCCGTTGGTAAACACATCATAACACAAATAACACAAACATACCATGAGCATTTTGATAACTTCTACTATGTTATTCTGATTAAAGTGAATATCATTGTGTATATTACCTCCTCGCTAACATGCTCTTGACTAGCAATGGAGTTTACAAGGCAGTAATTTATTATTATTATTATTATTTATTATTATATTATTTATCATTTATTACACAGAATATTCAGATGTCTATAAATTTTGATAATTAGTTTTTCACTGATAAGAGAACATTGTAGATCACGCATGCACTTCAGTATTATGTTGGCTGTTTTGTGTATTAGTCCTCTACCGGTCGAAGACAGGGTTAGGGACTATATGTTTGCTCGAATGGAATTTCTTGTCCGGGATGTATCTTCCACATGCTATAATGTATTTGATATTACTCCACATACATATTCTCCATAACATAACTCCCAATGTAAAGGTCATCGTTTGGGCTCAAACATCGTCCGTCCAAAGTTTTGTTTCCGAGCTGTATCTTCCACATGCTTGAATGGATGTCAATACTACTTCATTCAACTATTTTCCATAACAAGATAATGTGTCATAAACATCATCCAGTCATCTCCTCCCAAGGTTAAGGTCACAGCTTTGGCTCAAACATTGTTCGACCGCAATTTAATGTCCGGGTTATATCTTCAACACGCTTGAATGGATTTTGATATTACTTTACACAAATAAACTCCCTAACAAGATGATGTGTCTAAACATGCATAAACAATACACAGTGCGCTATCCTCGTCCGGTAGTGAACTTTTCTATTGCTTGCAATACTCCATTAACTTGTTCATTGTGTATAAGGGCATCATAGTTTAAAATCACATAAAGCATGATAAGGGAGACGCGAACGTTGACGTGGTTTATTTGCTTAACATGTATTTATTTGCAGTGGTGTAAATGCGTTATCATGTAATACACTTTTAAGTGCACGATAAGAAGTTTTCTGATCAGTCGTGATGTACTCTTATTCTTCATGTATATATATGTACCTATTACCTGTCAATAACGTATATTATGATATTTATCTAGCTTACCTTACCTTACCACTCAGTCATTAGTCAAAAACGTGCTTGAAATGACACGAAATGACATTGAAATAAGGATGAGCCATAATCAGAGCGGCAAAGTCAATTGAATAGCAATAATATGCATTGTAGAACCATTCCTACTTGCATATCAAGGCAGTTTGATCTTGATCTTCACTGTTGTTCAATCCATCATAGAATGCTTCTGACAAATAAAATTCACATTTTGGTCAGAAAGTATGGATGCACGTATAGTTTTTTTTATCTACAATTGTCATAAGTTCTCTCATTGACAAAACATTGATCCTTGGTTGACCATATACGAAATTATGTAAAACGTACACATTACAAGTGCATATTTAAGCATGTCTCTGGCATATCGTGCAAAACGCTTTAATGTGCACCACTTTTCGATGTAGTACTGATGCGATTAAGTTTACAGAACGTTTAAATAACCACATTAGCTTAAAAGTGAAATTAAAGTTTGAGTTTCTGTACAAAATAACTAGATTGTTTCAGCATACAGCATTCAGACTAACATTTACAATATTCGTCTCACGAATCCCTTACCTGTATCAAACGAAACAAGACAGATTGAACTACATGGAAATGTGAATAAGAAATGAAATTGTTTTCACTATCACCGGTTTTCTCATAGAGTGGTTCATAAACGTGTGGTTATACTTTCTTCATTGTCAATGTTGTTAGTTTTTTCGTATTTTATATTATCATACATTTTTTACCAGTTCTTTTTCAGAAGCCGGGCCAAAAAATCCCGATATAGACTACTTCCTTATTAAATAAAACTCCGGAAACAATTGAAATTTGCTGATTGAAATGACTATTTCACTGCTCTAAATATTCTTTAAATATATAAGGATGAAGCGATTGCGACATCTCGTAAAATCTCGAGAAATACTTTCTTTCCTGAAAGCCAGGACGAACATCGCTTACCTAAAAGAACATGCTAAGTTTCAGTTCCATTGCGTTAAATGTAACTACGTGTTAGACCTATGCTTAGAACGAAAATTCATGATTGATAATTTGTGCTTTGATCCCGCTAGGGTCTATCACACTGATCCTCGACTGACCAGTTACGGGTATCTTCAAGTTGCTTATCCTTACATTATAGTTTATTTATTAAATGCACAAAGTACAGAAACTATACATTGACTTCTACTTATTACCTCTAGCTCTATTCATACTTGTTCTAATGTGTTTGACACATAAGGCAAGCCTTATTCTGATCAATTTTGTTATCAAATTTTATGACAAGAATCGAAGACCCTTTGTTCGTATTTATTAACAGTTACTGCAAAAACGTTTTGTGTTCTATATAATTTTTGGAAAAAATATTACCAATTACCAAATAAAAGTTGAACCCTGAACTGTCCAATATCGAAGTAACTGTTACATCATCCTATTCATAGGATGTCCTTAGTTCTTGAGCCTAAGGGTTCAAAGAACAAATCTACCGAGGCCTGAATATATCTTTAAACATCATAAAATATTTCAATATTTCTCATTTGACTGCGTGTACAAAGTCGCTGAAGAAAAGGGTGACCATAATGACGTCATAACTTAGAACAAGCATAACATTTGAATGCTCACCGATATTTAAGCTATATACGCAAACGTTAATATGCCCCGTTGGCTTGCATTGAGGGCAAATTCCCCTAACGTTTTTGAAAAACCAGACTTATCTTTCTTTAACAAACATTGGAAGTTAAAGAATGAATATTTAATGAATTTAAAAGCTAGCATGATTCAAGGTACATAACGAAGTTCAATATATTTATACATTGCAGATGGCCTGGACACCTTACAAAACATAGAACTAATTTTAATAAATATCTCTTAATATTTTGTAAATTCACTGTGTTATAAGTACGTGTACGGGGCACATTTCAACTTCTGAGAGCATTTTTCTATTTACAAACTCTATGTTATGGGATCACTAAAAGTTTCTTCTTTTACAGGAATTTTAAAATCCCAGGACAAATTTCAAGGAAGTTTATATATAAAATATAACATGTTGTCGATACATGTATTAATGTTCGCACTTGATTTTGTAAATAGGTGTTCAAGAAATCAGAACAGGTAAATGCGGAGAGTTGAAACTGAAAAAAATGAGTCTTACGAAATAGATGATGATTAGTGAGGTCTTTCCTTAAACCTTATAACAACATAAGCATTTAAAGTGTATGCTGGCAATGTATGTCGTGTACTCATTTTGATACATGTAATATGAATAACAAACGGGGGATAGGTGCAGGTCACTGTTCCCAGAATGTAATAATGGTTAAAAAACATAGGTGTACTAGTGGTTAGAAGATATATATATATACTGTTACGCACATATTATATTTTCAGAGAGATACCAATTAGTATCATGGCAACGAATCTATGCAAGGGAGTAGTGTCTAATATTGTCATCAACAAAACAATGGAGATTTATGATAATATTCTACCTCTTAATATATGAAAGGTTAAATAAATTGTTGAGTTAACGATCTGAGAATCAGGAAAGTAAAAATGAGGTACGCCATCAACATTTTAGTTTGTATGGTTTGGCTGAAGAAATGATTGATTAGTTTTACACTGTTTTTCCACAGTTTCTCAGACATATAACTTTATGCTATTCCTGGCTTTATCGCACGTGTTCCCCAACAAAATATCTCAAGGGCAACATAGGCAACTTTCCATTTAAACGTCTAGGCATCGACGCCTTTTGACACAATTTGTCTAACTTTATTCAATAAAGAGTATTTTATTTAAATAAAACAATTCCTTAATTTGTTATGAATGTTTTCAAAGTCGTCTGCTGCAGACTCGCTTTATTTGGTGCATCATTTAGTTCCTTTATTATGTAATCTGCTTTAAAGAACTATAAGTTATATCACGGCCACGTGGTTTTTATTCTGCTTTCATCAGTATCATATTTATACTTAACCCGGTTGTAACTTTGCTTCTACACGTTATTCCACTCTGGATGCCTGACGACATTTTTCGGATCACTGTACATATAAAAACATCAGTATACCGTTGTTTATTCAATGCATTGTGTTTTTTGAAAGGGGGGGGGGGGGGGGGGGCATACAAATCAAATACATTTCTTATCTATAAATGTGGTAGACTCACAATTATTTGAAGTGTCTGTTTAAAGGCGGTAATATTGATTTAGCGAATATCAAACGAAACGACATGCAAACAAATATTAACCCTTTTAATGATGACTTACCAACAGTTTCGAGCCTCGTCATACCGCTCTATACTGGTGGCACTAGTATCGCAAAATCGGTTCCACTAGTGAAAGGGTTACCAATATGGGTCCTTTAAATTAAACTAAATTCAACGTTACTGTGTTTTTTACAAACAAATAACAGGAACGTATTAACAGTGATTTTACGTCACGAGTATTTTCTTCTTTCGGTTTTAAAATGAAGTCAACAAAGTTCAGGGGAGGAAACTTTGTGCTACTTAAATACACGGCTTAGTAAGAAATGGCACCAGTACCGATTCCACTACATAATTCAATGTCCATGGTTTTAGTTATGTTGGTATCTATTTTACTATTCACATATTTACTTGTTATATCTTTCCGTATTCTTTGTACTATTCCTTGTAGAACATTTATCAAAGTATTCGATTCTAAGGAATCTTTGGTATTACTATATGGTTTCGTGATTTTGGAACTACAAAAATAATCAGCCAAATTGAAAGTGCTCAAATGCAAGCGTCTTAACGATTTTCAAATGTTAAAGCTAAATTGCGTAATGGTGCAGTTTTAGTCGCTATTGGTAGATCTATGCTGTCAAACGTTATATGACACGTTGGACACCTTTGTTGAGTATGCAAACACACATATATACGATAATGTTTTAAAATGCTGATGTTTTACGATGGCATCGAACACATATAGTTTGTAACTCTTATCAGAAATAACTAATATTTAAATGAGTTTGTATGGGACATACAACTTATGGGATGAATCAATTAATGTACAACGACTTACTGATCGGTATAAACATAACTGGCTATTAGAATGGCACGAACATACAGGTAATGAATTGAGTTATTATTCATGTTTCAACATTGACGTTAACGTTGAATCATACATTTTAAATATTGATCTAAAGCCATTTTGCTCATATGTAGCTTCTTTTGTTACTTAATGCCATTGTTTAATGATTAAAGACGGTATATATGACGATATTCGAAGGTCATACCGTACATGGGTTTTTTTTTTGTGAATCGTAGTAAATGACACCTTTATACATTATACGATATAAACCTACCATCCAACTACAATAAGATTCGTGTAGACGACTTTGAAAACACCAGGGTAAAATTTGAAAAAGCTATCAATGAAAACGTATTTTAATAGAGTTGACAATTTTGTGGCAAATAGAGATATTGTTTCCTATGAGCAATTTTCCATTATTAAAATTTCAAAAATCGTCTTTGGCACATGAAACAAAGTTTGTAAGCGGGGAAAAATTTCAGAAACCCAAAGTGAAAATATCTGTACTATATAATGTAAAGAAAGGAAACGAAATTAAAGTGAAAATGCTATACGTTTATAATATACAGAATAAGCCATATTAAAGAAATGCACATATACATACCAGATCCCCAGATAAGAGGCGTTTTCAACATATCAAATCCGCATTTGACACTCTAACTCTATGTTGTTAGTACCCACAGCATATGGTTTGGTTAAATCATAAGAACGATAATGGTGGGAAAAGACCACTTTACTCCTTTTTATCTAGACCTCTTTACGTTGTTTACATTTAGAATCATTATTTGACACTCTATGTTGTGGGTACCCACTGCATATTGTTTGGTTGAATCATCTGAGAGATATTGGTGGAAAATGGTCAGTTTACGCCTCCTTATCTAAACCTGGGTATACATTACACATGAAACTCCGGTAGTAACTTCCTGATCGACGCTTTGTGTAGAATATCCTCATATAAAGTGTGAACAAGTTTTACTTTAAGAAACGCGTTTCTTAATGAGAACCGTAGCCCAATTTTAAATTTGATTTGAATATCTAAAATATGTTTAAAAAAGGGAGGGTAAAGCCCCGATTACTAATTACTAAATTACCTGTAACAATTAATCAGTACTTTAACTGTGTTAGTATAGCTATAAAGCAATAGACGTTACCTACTTGTAAATAAATATATTCACGAATATACATATCTTATTAAAAGCAACTCTCAGGTAGTGCTTGCACATGTTTTTAATCATAAGATTAGTTAAATGGATCGGATTTAATCTGGATTACCTACACTGTATTTGAGTAATGTATTCAGGGTACCACACTAGTCCGACTATAGTCCGGATTACCTACCCCTACCACTGTATTTGAATAATGAACTAAGCGTACCACACTAGTCCGAATATAGTCCGGATTACCTACCCTTATCACTGTGTTTGAATATTGTATTCAGGGTACCACACTAGTCAGAATATAGTCCGGATTACCTACCTCTATCACTTTCTTTGAATATTGTATTCAGGGAACCACACTTGTTCGAATATAGTCCGAATAACCTACCCCTATCACTGTGTTTGAATATTGTATTCAGGAAACCACACTAGTTCGAATATAGCCCAGATTTCCTACCCCTATCACTGTGTTTGAATATTGTATTCAGGGAATCACACTAGTCCGAATATAGTCTGGATTACCTACGCCTACCACTGTGTTTAATTATTGTACTTAGGGTACCAGTCTAGTTCGAATCTAGTCCGGATAACTGGATTATAAAACCGTTTGTCCAAATAAACTACTTTTTGAAGTCTAGAAATATTGCCAAATGTTAACATTGTATTTATTATCGATATACATACAAGTAAAAAGGTCAGGACTATGTCAGTATTGTAATTGAACTCATTTGCTAAAGGTTCAGAAACAGGTATATACTATCAAGCTCTACTATTTTTGCAAGGTCAAGATCAGGCCTATACCGTTGAACGATATGTTATACTAATGTCATAATCAGGTCAATACCAGTAAGTTATATTATTGTAGAAAAGTCAACATCAGGTCAGTATTGAAAAGTAATACTATTGTAAACAAATCAGGATTAACAGTATTAATTTAATTATTATCAACCTAAGTAATACTATTATGTAAATATCAATATCAGGCCAATACTGTTGAGATATATTTATACAAATATCAGCATCAGAGTAATAATAGTATGTAATACTATTGTAGAAAGGTCAAGATCAAGTCTATGTTGATACACATATGTTGGTATAACGTATATGATCAGGTTTATATTATTAAGTATTACTATTTAAGAAAACTCCAGATAAGCTCAATAATGTTAAGTAATATATTTATACTGCACATTCAGGTGAATGTCATCAAATTACACTTGTGTAGATATGTCAGGATCGATCAAGTCAATCAATACTGTTCATTAATAATTTTACACAAATCTCAAGATCGGCTCAATATTATGAAGAAGTAATATTACAGAAAGGTCAGGATAAGATCAGTATTGTTCAATAAAACGTGTGTACATGTTCAGGAGCACGGTATTGTCAATACATGATACAGGTGTACAGAGGTCAGAATCAGGATAATAGTATTAAGTAACACCATCTTAGAAAACTTAAGATCAGGCCAATATTGTTATATAAAATCAGGATTATAACAGCAAGCACTTCTATTGTAGAAACGTCTTGATCAGGTCAGTTAATATGTTCCAGTTATGTGATTGTTTAAAGCTCAGGGTCAGTTTAATATCGTTAAGTAATACTTGTGTAGAAAGGTCCGGACAAGGTCACTATCGTTAAGTAGTAGTATAGTTGTAGAAAGGTCCGGATCAGGTCAATATTATATGATATAGTTGATATAGTATACACGTGTATAAAGGTAAGAGTCATATCAGCATTGTTGAGTAATACAATTGCAGAAAAATCAGGATCAGGTAAATATTGTTTAGTAATACATTTGAAACACCAAATGGCATTTTCAACATTATTTCAGTTGTGTCACAGCGTTATCTGTATAAATTACTAATATTTATTACACCGGTTCACCAAATGTTATGTTACCCCAACATTCCAGACTGTGTTTGACTATTACTAACTCGGCATCTAATCAGAACGTAAAGATCAAGTACATACAAGCACATTAAGAAAAATATGTGTATGCTTTGTTTTTGTGCATTCTATTCTATACTTTAAGAAATAAATAAAAAAGATTTTTTAAAGCAGGTAGAAAACTACATACGATAAAGAAAAGTGACTTACTAAAATATATCCTTTCCCGTCCTGCTTACACCCCTCGTTCTATTTCCTGACGTCTATTCACCACAATCTAGTCACATGAAGATAAACTACATGAACATAGATAACATTATCAACATCTGTTATCCTACGTTCAAAATTAGGTCCGCAGGTTTGGCAATTGACGTAACGATATTTTGAGTTAAGCACCGCCTACCGATTGCGTTAAAATCAAAACTTCAAGGCTTTAAGTGTTTAAGCGAAATGTATTGTCATGATGTCAGAAAGGTTATGGATGACAACATCGTAATATTAAAATAGCGAAGTGTTACGGAGCCAGCATAAGTCGGAGAAACCGCATACTGTCAGTGTTGAAAAAGTTTTGTTGTGCGCTATGTTCTTGTCTAGCATGGTTAGAGAAAATAGAATGTTGAGTAAAGTCAAGTAAACCACATTATATCGACGATAAAATAACGTGTATCTATAAATGGCTTCTATCTATAGTATTATGATAAAAGAGATTTTTCACAACGCCTGATGTTTAAATGTCTCCTTCTTCTTTTTTTAGAATTATGTCATACGATATGAGACGTAGGTAGATTGATGTATTTCGTTATATCTTGTATTCCCGTTTCTTTCTATACATGTCTTTTTTTTATATTACAGCTAACTTATAATCTCTCCGTTCCCTAAAATGTTTTAAATTTGCCCTATTATACAGATGATTTCAAATTGTAACAATCTGAAATTGAAATCAAGGGTTGTTTACACAGTAGTTCTATGGAACCCGTTACCTTATAAAGACATAATTTCCAAAATAATAATCCTGTAGATAAGGTTAAGCTTTTGAGTTTAGATTTTAATTTAATACAATTAATGGTACTTATTCTTCTAATCATTTAGCATACTATATTCAAATGAAATTGCTACACTGGTAGACCGAATAAAGGAAGCAGCAATACTTTGACTGTTTTTCATGCTTTATCATTATTTTATTCGGAATTGGATGCACTAATTCTTAAAAAGTTATTTTGATTACATGTTAGGGGCTTCACATTTATATGGTTGCTTTGATTCAATTATACACCAATGGCAGGCAGCTTATGTGGTTCACCAGTTTTCCAGCAAAAGTGTGCAGTAACCTAACAATGGAACCAGTAATCCAGGTTGCATTTATCAACCCAAAACAAGATCAGAAAAAGAGAATAAATTGACCAACCGAAAATATAGTTGATAACACGTATGCAGATATATCGTTATATTTATTGAATATACTTGATACACGTAGTGAAATATGGAGAAAATGCTCAATATTGGAAATTTATATTTTGTTACAAAATTCGTCAAAATGTGTGAAAGATTAAGACGAATATCATCCTTCTTCAATTACCAGAAACTTGCACATTTATAAATAACTTCAATTTAAATGTTCAATTAATGAATGGCGAACAATGTAGACCAAGATTACATAAAACGAAATTGCATGCTTATCTCGATCATCTTTGATTTCAAATATTGTTTCAATTCGCATATCCCATATATACAGCCGCGCTGAACAAGATATGATGATGTAAAATCGACTTTAAAAAATCATCAAAATAAATACAAACTAAGATTAGAAGGGTAGTAGATATATTATGACGAACTCGAAATACGTCAGCATGTGTACTGTTAATAAAACCAGAAATCGTACTGAAATATCCGAGGACAGTAAGAGTGTATTACATAAAACAGAGTCACGCTTTAAGACATAATTATAACTTTGATCATGGCATACACAGATCAGCCTGTTCCGGTGCGAAGTTAAAATCAGGGTATTTTCTGTTCGGAACCATTGGAACCCACACTCGGCCATTCATTCTTTCTTATTCTTAAACATAGATAATGCACACATTTGTCAAATTCAAACTAAACATATTCAAGGTTGAAATCATATTTAATCGATGAATGGTGGATTGACTGCCAATTTTTACCTTATATGTCTATTGAACGGAGGCTGGTATAAAGGGGAATTGTAGGAAAGTGTATATGGTTTTAAAAGTTGTCTACTTCAGAGACATCAACGTCACCCAGTTTACCTGACTCGGTTTAGAAACGAGCGTTTTTGGGTCATAATGTATCTTGAGTACAGTGAAGGCTCAGACGAGCCACTACATTCGTAACGTCTTACCATATCTTTTACTTTTCATCTACATGTACAATGTACTGAAGTCAAATATACATATTTTGACAAAAATCTAGAAGAGTATCCCTATTAAACCAATCTACCTCTATATGATCCCGTTACGGTCAGTCAATAACAACGCAAATTGATAGACGAGGCTCATTTCTAATATACACACGATCGCCTCAGTGGTGCTTTGATAGAGCGACCGCCTTGACTACTGGAGGACGCGAGTTAGATCCACGGCCGGGTCATACAAAATACTTTAAGCATTGCATCAAGACTAGATCGTTGGTGTCAGGATAAACCTTACCCAGGATACGCCGTGATATAAATAAATAATTGATAAAATCAGCGTGTTATACCATGCATACAATCGCAACTAATTCAATATGCAATTGCCTTAATTTCGAGGGATATTCTTTGTATAATCGTGTTGTAAAGTACTTTACGAACATGTATTAATTAAACTCGAACACATGTATAGAGTATGTGTACCCTTTTTTATAAATGATCGTTTCCTCTCTTAACAGTATATTAATCTTATATAACTCAATCATCAATAACAACAATATACCATAACAAAGCACGTCAGCTATGGAGTTTATTCAGATATGCAGTAGTATACACAGCAATAGTTATCATGAATGTCATTTGATCTAACTGTTATAGCAGAACTTGTTTAGCTAACTTACTATACGATAAAAGGAAATACCGAAATATATCTGATACATTTTCAATGGTATCCATGTCACAGTAAAACGGGACGTCCTGCATAAAACCCCAAAAATTTACTCTGAAAAACATGTGACGGAGAGTTTACCATGCCGTTTCTAAAACCGGACGCCGCGGGTTCGATTCTTGCTCGCGGAAGTATAGATCTTGAACAATGAACATTTCCTAGCTTAGTGGATGTTTGTCGGTCAATGATCATCAAATGTTAGCATCATAGTAAAACATACAAGCCACGTCTGGTGATTTGGGGTCGTTTTACCTCTCCGGTCTCGCATCATGTACAGTAACATTGACGTTCAACTATTGGGCTACACTTCTAGTTTTTTGTCAGATGATGCATTTAGTTTACGTAATGTATACTCGGAAAGTAGATACTCTGGTGAGAATGTGCGTGTACACAAAGTATTTACTGTACAAAGATGTACTAATACCTCGAATCGCCAGATGCTGCTAATCCTTTAGTTGTATTCGGTTATCAGCCGTTTTAAAACATTATTTCAGTAACGTCGACAGTTCAATTATTTATGAATCCTGGTAAACAAACCAGTACTAGGCTAAAACATGTGATGGAACCCCGTACGCCCGGTTTCAATTTGCCGACGCTAATAACTCGGCAACGGCGGATTCCTCGTCTAAGTATTGATGTAAGCAGATGCTTTAAGGTCTGAAATACTCGACGCTTAACAATCAACCATGGTTGATTCCATCAAATCCACGACACTAACCACTCGGCCACGGTTCATTACTAGTCTAAGTATTGATGTAAGCAGACGCTTTAAGGTCTCAACTCCCCGACGTTTAACAATCAACCACGATTGATTCCAGGCCCATGTAAGCAGGTGCTTTAAGGTCTCAACTCCCTGACGCTTAACAATCAACCGTGGTTGATTCCACGTCTAAGTCTTGATGAAAGCAGATGCGTTACTATCTCAAATCCCCGACGCTTAACAACCAACCAAGGTGATGTAAGCATATGTTTTAAGGTCTCAAATCCCAAATGCTTATCACTCGACCACGTTTAATTCCTCTCCTACGTCTTGATGTAAGCAGATGCTTTAGAGTTTCAAATTATCGACGCTAACCACTCGGCTACGGTCGATTCCTCGACTTCGTCTTGATTTAATCAAATGCTTTAAGGTCTCAAATCCCAAACACTAACCACTCGGCCACGATGGATTCCACGCCGTAGTCTTGATGTTTTAAGATCTCAATTTCCCGACGCTAACCACTCCACCACGGTTGATTCCTCACCTACGTTTTGACTTTACGCAGATGCGTTACGATCTCAAATCACCGAAGCAAACCACTCCGTAACGGTGGATTCCTTGCCCTAGTCTTGATGTTAGCAGATGTTTTAAGGTCTCAACTCTCCGACGCTTAACAATCAACCACGGTGGATTCCTCGCCTAAGTCTTGATGTAAACAATTGCTTTAAGGTATCAAATCATTGACGCCTACCACTCGGCCACGGTGGATTCCTCGCCTTAGTCTTGATTTAGGCAGATGCTTTAAGGTTTTAAATCACAAACGCTAACCACTCGGTCACGGTGGATTCCAAGGCGTAGTCTTTATGTAAGCAGGTGTTTTAAGGTCTCAACTCCCCGACGCTTAAACACTCGGCCACGGTGGATTCCCCACATACGTCTTGATGTAAGCAGATTATTTAAGGTCTCAACTCCCCGCCGCTTAACAATCAATCACGGTTGATTCGATAACTTAGTCTTGATGATAGCAGATGCTAGAAAGTCTCAAATTAACGAAGTTTACCACTCGGCAACGGTGGATTCCTCACCTACGTACTGATGTAAGCAGATTCGTTAACGTTTTAACTTCTCGACGCTAATAACTCGGCCAAGGTGGATTACACGCCTAAAGCTTGATATAAGCATATGCATTAAGGTCTATAATCATCGACGCTTACAACACGGCCACGTGGATTCCTCGCCTCAGTCTTGATGTAAGCAGATGCTTTAAGGTCTCAAATACTCGACGTTAACCATTCGGCCACAGTTGAATCCTTGCCTACGGCTTGACTTTACGCAGATGCATTACGATCTCAAATCCTCGACGGTTAACAATCAACATCAACCACCATAGATTCAACGCCTTAGTCTTGATGAAGGCAGATGCTTTAAGGTTTCCTTGACACTAACCACTCGGCAAAGGTGGATTCCTTGCCTTAATCTTGGTGTAATCAGATGCTTTAAGGTCTCAAATTTAGTCTTGACTTACGCAAACGCATGAAGATCTTAAATCGCTCATTCATAGCACGATGACCCTAAACTTCAATGCTCACCATTTTAACCTCAACAGATAAATAAACTATGCCATTATGTTTGTCTCCATCATGCTTCAATTGATAATTTCACTCAGTAAAATTAACATATGCCATTTAGCTGCGTTTTTAAAGGGTCTCACTTTCCATGATGTACAAATCGATACCCATGCGGCTTGCAATTCATTTTTCTTTAAACTTAGCCATCCCAATAAGTTCAATGCTGTGTCTTTGTGTCCAAGATCAAAATCTATTTCGAGAACGTGTATTAGTTTATGCTTGCTGTTCTTCTTTCTTAGAGTAAAGTAAATATTGTAGAAAATACAGATATATTTGTGAATCTACAGTTATCCAGTTTAACCAGTAATCCGATTGTAGTTCAAATTCAGATCCAGGTTGTGTGTAAACAGTACGAAACAATTCGTAACGAAGAGCTTCGTGGACAAGACTGACGTGCAATGGCAGAAATACCATACAACCTGTGGTACATTGTCGTCTGAAGTATTTGCTTGTCATGTCAGTAAGTAGTAGTTTTTTAGCGAAATCAGGATTACCATAACGTCTAAGATTAGTGTTACAACAAACAGATATGAAATGTGTCTCTAAACTGTTTTCACATGACACAAGTATACTCTTGCACTCTTCTTCATGCTGTTTAGATTGAATATATAACAATGCTAAAAATAACTTTGAGGAGATAAGGTCTAAGTCTGAACAAGTTTCTGAGATTACATTAGGAATTGTTTTAAACCGCAAAGGGAACAAATTGCCTCGTGTAAAGTTCTGGGCAAATTTACATTGTTCATATTGTAATTGTATATGTGGAATAAAACTGTCAAGAGCCTTTCTAACATCTCTTGAAGTATGTTCTGTGACATTGTTTGTATTTTTTAGACAGAGCAGAAGTTGCTTCATCCCATTCAGATAACCTGTATATGTGTTAGATAACAAATGCATGTGTCGTAAAAATACGTTTCTTACCGAATACACATATTCTGCATTCGTAATATAGAGATCTAACATTAAGAGATCTTTTGCAATTGGGATACTCGTATTTCCCAGACTACACATTTTAGCTTTAAGCAGTTCACCTACATTATCACAAGTAATTGTATATAGAAAGTGGACACCACTATTTATAACATCGTGTAACACATTTTCTATTGTTTTCAAAGTTATTGGGCTGAGCTTATCGAACATATTCTCTTCAGGAATGAAATAATTTGGACAATTGTTTGCCTTCACCCAAATAAATAGACGCTTTACACACTGCTGTGCACAAAGTATCAGCTTATCATCCGTCCAAAAATGTCTTTGTGAATTTTCAATTGTATAAAACAAACTGGTTTTACAATGATACGATGAAATAGATTCACCAGCCTTTGATTCTATGATACTTTTCTTTATCATCTTGAGGAGAATGTAACACTTGTGTTGCGTTTTGTTCAGACTTGACATGAGGTCACGTTCTTGAAGTGAGAATGAAAGCCTCCATTCGATAGACTTGTTGTCACTTTTAGGATGTCCAACACCAACAAGGAAACAACCATATGAACCCATTGCTTTTAGTTGTTTTTGTGACGGCCAGTTGTATTTCCGTGTCCTGTGTAACCAGGAATTGGCTGAGCTCGGTATATGTCGACACCTATATGCACATACGGTATCCGTTGGACCATAACCGTTTTCAGCCAAAAGCGTGTGCGCTGGACCGTTCCGAGTGGTATTTAGTGCAAAAGGGAATTTCGGAATTAAATTTGA
>JASEVX010000013.1:50461835-50531835 GCA_031761405.1 Serripes groenlandicus
TAATTTGCTGGGAAATCTCCATGCAACTGTTAACAGCAGAAAAGCACTCCATCTGCCGTTATATGAACTATAAAACTATTTAAAAGAAAACAAATATAGATATGAAACGTTTGAAATCAGAGTAAATCCCCATGTGTTATGATATATCGAAAATGGCGTTTACTCTGCTTTCAAAAGTATTTTGATTACACCACACAAACTATTGTTTACTCTGCTTTCAACAGTAGTATAGTCACACCACTAACAGTAGTGTATACTATGCATTTAACAGTATCATCATTACTGCACACAGAATAATGCTTACTATGCTTTCAACAGTAGTATAGTCCCAACACTCAGAATGATGTATACTATGCTATCAACAATATAAAAGTTACACCACTCAGAATGATGTTTACTATGCTTTCAACAGTATACGAGTTACACCACTCAGGATGATGTTTGCTATACTTTCAACAGTATAAAACTTACAGCACTCATAATGATGTATACTATGCTTTCAATAGTATAAAGTTACACCCCCCAGAATAATCTTTACTATTCTTTCAACAGTTTAATTATGCTTTCAATAGTATTATAGTTACACCACTCAGGAAGATGTTTACTATGCTTTCAACAGTTGTATAATTACACAACTCAGAATGGTGCTCTTTCTACATCAACAGTATTATAGTAACATCAAGCAAAATGGAATATACTCTGCCTTTAATATGTTATATATACTTACTGTTTGCCAATAGAAATGTGAATTAATTCTATATTTCTATCATTCTGACTCTCTCTTTTTCTCTTTCTCTCATTCTCTTTTTTTCTCACTCTCATTCTCTCACTCTATCTCTCGTTCGTATGTAGCTGATTAAGATACCAGTTCATTCTGAACATACGAGTATGTCAAAGGTAATTGGTGAGATTATGAAAACTGTAAGTTCCACAGATGCGGGCCACGATAGTAACATTAGTATGGCATTGCCGTTTGAAGCGAAACAAGATGTTTGAGAACGTGAATTAATCGTTTAATTACAGTAAGATCACTACACTTGTTTGCATTATCTTCACCAGGTATCATTGCTAAAAGGCATTCCATGAACACTTCTCATCAAAATGCGTAACATATGATGTGTAATTAATGACCATTTAAATTATGATAATCGATACTTGCACTGGTCCGTTCAACGTCAGAACTAACTAACTTGTAAGTGACACTTTCCCTCCTTCAACTATAAACAAACTGAGAATATGTATACTTCGCTAGTAAGTTATTGACTCCACTGAATTATCATTTCAAAACATAATTTTAGTTTTTGACTACGTTGTGACATAATTGTACAGTATACCAATTGATCACAAATCTGAAGTTGACAAATTTAAAAAAATCCTGTCAAAGAAGTGGAGAATCTTAATAAATGAAAATTATTTACTGAATATATTTAGAAGAAATGCTTATAATGAGCCAGAAGTATCCAGAACTCGTCTACTGTAGATGAGTCAGAATAGGTCTGCATTTAGAAAAAGGGTAAACTCACACCATGGTTCCTGATTTAACAATTTGTGTGCACATTCATTGAGCAGCTAAGCTTAAGGTTCAGTTCACGAATGGTGGACACTGTTCACCTATATCACACTAAATGAATGTACATGCTCATATTGATCTTCTTTGCTCATATATACTGTTTCGAGTCGGATAAAGTATTATTTACAGTCTCACAAAACAGGATGTGAAGGTGTAAATAAATTTGAAAATCGTGAAATTCATTAACAAAAGAAGATGACCTATAACACTATAGACATCGTGGTATTTAACTTGTTAAACCAACAGATAAACTAGAATAACACATTAATAACAAAGGTGTCAGTACATATATATATAATCAAATTCTATTTTTATATTTTTAAACGAGACTGGCACCTGTGCTTAATAAATACACATTATAAGATATCAATCCGCATCCACATACAACACGTTTAGTGAAGACGAATTTGAAAACACCAGGGAAAACCACTATAAATTAAAATACTTTTAATGTAGTCTACAATGTTGTAGGGAAAAAAGACATTCATCCTAAACCACAATTTTTCCTTAATAACAAAGTTTTCAAAATCGTCATCAGCACATGCAACAAAATAAGTAAGCGGGGAAATATTTCAGCTAACTAAAGTGAAAGTACCTGTCATATAATATTTCAGCGAAAGGTAAGGAAAATTCAAAGGAAATTAAATACGCTTATAGTATGTAGAATAATGCAGAATGAAGAAATGCATATGTATATACCCGAGCTCTAGATAAAGTGTATCATATCCTTATGTGTCTCTCTTACTCTTTTGAGAGGGTTGGTTCGGTCAAAAGAGCAATAATGGTGGGAAAAGAAAACTTTACTTCTCCTTATTTAGACATCTGTTCATCTTTCAACACTTACATTCCTTGCTTAACTATCAAACCTAATGTGTTTGAGTACCCACAGCATATGGTTTGTTTGAAGCCTAAAATGAGATAATGGTGGGTAAAATACAGTTTCTCCTTATATAGTACTCTGTGCGCTTTTCACATTCCAAACCGTTATTGCCACTCTAAACCTTTGTTTTGAGTTCCCAGAACAAAGTGATTGATTGAGTCATCAGAGATATATTAGTGGGAAAACACCTGTCTTTGCCTCCTTATCTAGACCTCTGTATAGAATATACATGAAATTCAAGTGGTGATTTCCTAGTCGACGCTTCGTGTGAAATATAAAGGGTGAACATGTTTTACTCTTAAAATACGCGAGAATCATATACTTTTTTTCCATTTTGATTTCAATATTTAAAAAACGTTTAATAATGGGGATGGAGCCCGATAACTAATCATTAAATTGCCTGTAACAATTAACCGTTACTTTACTTCTGTCAGACAAGCTAAAATCCACTTGTACTGAATGATATACTCACCATTATACATATCTGATCAAAAGCAATGCTCATGAAGTAATTGGAAATGTATCATATATTAGACTGCGCACCAGTGTTTTCTGACCATGAACGCTCCCGTATCGTATCATTCAGAAACTGTCTTAATAACGTGTAATAATTATGTAAAGGGTTGAAAAAAGAAGTCAATGGGAAACTAATGTCACTTGTAATCGATCCAGTTTTGACGTTGGAGGGAACAGTAATGCAATATGTGTGTTGATGAAATTGTTATTAAAATATTTATTTATTCTGTTTCAAATCAAGCGTCGACGGACCTTTAATATGTGACCTTTTTAACGGCATAACACTACCGAAAATGGATTCTTCCGCAAAAAGCGGGCATCCAAGCATTTCATTTTTATGCGTTTTTAGCCGGTCGTGGATGGTTCGAAATATATTGGAATAGGGTGATTTTTTTTAGGATTTGTCATTTTTTTCTAGATTAGGAATTCAAAACCTCCAAATATCAGTTTTCTTGCATCTTTGCTAGCCAAGGCTACTTCGTACATTAACACTCCCATAAGTTATTATGGCAATGTAATGGAAAAATTACCCTTGCCCTGTGAAGACGGTTTTCTTGTGACTAAACTAAAGTGTCATGTTACACTGCGGCTAGGATACATTGTTGTTCACAATCATTGACCGAATGCATCTATGCCAGAATACTAAGTGTAGTACATGTAGGATGTAACATAAAGCAATTATTAGTCAAACGTAACATTACAATTAATGCATCCACTTGTTGAAACACACTGCTATCCTAGGGCATAAATTGTCTTTCATTTAAGGATTGACTCTTATTTTTCGTGCGTTCATGCAGTATGAACGCTCGGCCGCCATTTTGCAAATCCATGAAGCGCGCTAGCGCTTCTTGGGAAATTTGCAAAATCGCGGCCGAGCGTTCATACTGCATGAACTGACGAAAAATAAGAGTCAATCTTTATATTTACATTTTTCACTGTTTATTACTTTATTTTTTTCGAGCTAAAAGTGTTCGGGAACAAGTCTATAATAACAATAAAGGGAACTTAACGTGTAGAGTAAAAAGAAAATGTAACAGCATTTGTCGCCCTTGGTATGAAGTTAGGCATTCTTTTTTCATCCGCATAATAAGTAGTCCCTAACTAATATGCAGAGAAATATGTATAATCAAAGATTTTTTTTAATCTTTCGATGGTAAATGTAACCTAAGAGTGCTCGAATAAGTCTTTCATACAATAAATGGAACAAAACGTGTAGGGCAAATATAAATGGTAAGAGCGTTTTTCACCCTTGGTATGGAGTTCGGCATTCTTTTATTTTTATTTATACATAACCGGATACATGACTGTGAGTTGTAATAAACAATGTAGTCACGGTGATTTTATGGAATACTTTCAGTTCAAGGTAAATATAGCGTCATAATGGTATTTTTCAGTTATCTGTTAACATTTTCGAACAAATTGTAATGTCATCATGTGCTTCCCAGAGGTGACCACTGAATTGCCAAGTTTTAAACGATTGTTCTAACTCGCGAAATTACATGACAGTCTGACAGTCTTCAATCATTTAAATGTTGTGTGTTTTAATACGTCATGCAATATTGAAATATAAATGGCTTTTTAAAGGCCCAAAGCATGAGACATCCAATGGCTGAGTAACATGAGATGTTGGGGTGGCAGAATAAAGAATACAATATACCATGATCTCTGCCCCAGTTTGTCAAAGTTAGAGAAACATATGGGATTTATGGCCCTCAAAGTACAGTATGATAAGATGGGCCTTGCCCTTGGCAATATTCTCACAATTTAGAAAGTGGTTTGCTAAATAGTTTAGAAAGGATGCAGGGACGTAGCTGGACCGCAAACGATATAACAGTGACTTTTCAGAAAATATACATGTACTTTTATTAATTAATTATTGATATGAAGAAAAGTAAATTCAGGAAAATAATGTGCAAGCCCAGGCTTTTTGGCATAAAGGTAGCTCCGCGCCTGGGAGGATACATGTAGATTAAAGTCAACACAACAAATGACTAATATTCTGAAATTTAATGAAATAAATGGCAAATATTCGTGCAGAAGCCAGAATATTGCCAAAAATAAATAAAAACATACTTTGGAAACAGTGCATTATTTATAGTATTCAAGTACACTTTATTCTTAGTATAAATTTATGACAGAAATATATCTATAAAAACAGTTTCTTTTAACTTTTCCAACTAATGAAGACTTAAAGCAGAAAACTGATTTGGAACAAATATGAACAAGTGTTAATTTTAGATCACACTTTGTAGAAAAGTTACTGTGGTTTAGAAATATTGATGGTGCAGTTGCTGAAAGAAGCAGCTCTGAAAACATCTGCATGACTGATATTTTGTTCATTACTCATTTTACTGCTTTGAACCATCTGTGCGCAAGGAGGCACCTGATCATTATCCAGACTTATATATGTTTTCTTGTAAGATTGAAGAGCTGTTGATGGTCCGGGAAGCTTGGTATGGGATGCTCCCTCGGTCAGGGCCGATAGGGTGTTGCTGATAGACTTCTTCTGCGATGTGCTACATCCACGGTTGTATGATCTTATTGAGGCTTCATTTCTGTGGCCGCTCATGAACATGATGTGCCTTGCTTCATATCCTGCATCATTCATGGTTTGTATGGCGGTTGCACATAAACAGTGGGCCGTATACCATTGATGGAGACCTGCAGTGGCACTTATGTTCTTCATGAATATTTCAAATGTCCTTTTAGCCAGGGGCTTCTCAGTATACCAAATGTTAAATTTACATGGGTTTGCAAGTGCATTATTGTCTATTTGGTTAAAGAGCATCTTGGCACTGGTATTTTGTTTCCTGATAAACAATTTCAGGACTGTCACAGGACAAAGAGCCCCTCCTGTTGCATATATTCTCTTTTCAGAGAGCGGACTTTTTTTGTTGGCGCCACCTTGGTGATTTTTTTCTTTGGTTTCCTGGTTAAGAATCAGGAATTCGCCATCAGAATCCTCACGAAACTCGATGCTTTGTTTCCTCAGTTGATAATGGAATTCCATGCCTCTTGTGATAAAATGGATGGCTATCAGGTACCAAGCTGCCTCTCTAAGAATAATTGGAGAGTTTTCGTAGGCTTGCAGGTAATCTGATATTTTCTTAAGATAATCACATGAACTTATCATAGATTTGTTCCCAAACTGTTTTTAAGGATTGACTCTTATTTTCGTGCGTTCATACTGCATGAACGCAAGAAAAATAAGAGTAAATCCTTAAAATTGTGTATTTTAAGGATATAGTCATTTTTCTTGTGTGTTCATGCAATGTAGAGCCTGGTGGTGGTTTTGCAATTTGTTTAATCAGCATTCAGGGATGTAGATAAGAGATAACTTATGTAGATAACTCCACCCGTTATCTGGTTAAAATATCACCCATAGTAGTAAAATTGTTGAAACTTCACATTTTGTAGCAAATAAAACTTTAAATCCACATTTTGCACATAAACAAAACATACATATTCTTGAAGCTTAAAATTACAACTAAAAGTAGAGATACAATGCACATTCATGCTGTATGAACGCTCGGCCGCGATTTTTCAAATCTATGAAGTTTGCTAAAAAGAAGAATGTTTAAACTTCCAGAAAATGTTTTTTTTTCATTTCTTGAATAGTTTTTGAATTTTACTGGCTTCAAATGTTGGCACAGTGAAAAATGTAAATACATACATGTATAAGGAATAAGAGTCAATCCTTAAATCATGAATAAATGAACTGTTGCTGTGATATAACTGAAATAATGTTGAAAGCAGCATTTAACCATAATAAATAAAATAAAATACGTCCCTGGTTTGATTCATAATAAGAGTCATTAAATATTACTTTCATTTCAGAAATTATGTAACTTCTAACTTGATTATCTTAAAAATATAGTTTTATAATATATTTCGTACCCTGAAACAAATTTATGCCCCGCTGGGTGTCTTTTTTGTGGAGGTTGACTGATGTTTTTCCTCGATTTTGTTTATTTCATCATCGGCCAGTGCCTTAAATCGTTTTGGTTTTGGTTCATCTGGTGTCGTTTCCTCTGGCAGTGCCACTGGCGATGTCTTTAATATTGAAAGTATTTCATCACTAACAGTTTTTAGAGACTGGACGAATAGATCACAACGTTGACAGGTATTCATCGTCCGAATCACATAATAAATCAACCATTGTAGATCCAAGAAAGAAATTGCCGAACTCGGAATCTGGATTTCTGACAGCCATGTATGTTTTGACAGTTGTTTTGACAGTTGTTTTGTCGTAAACAGGAAAAACAGCGTAATGCTAATGTGCGATTATTTGTTGTTTAATGCGTGTTCTTTTGTCATTAAATACATACAAACATAATAGTGTTTTCAATGTTAATTAGTCGGAAACAAAATGTAAACAAACCGGCATTTAATAGTATATGAGCGTTGCTATATTTAGAAATAAAGTAGATCGTAGTAAGATCACTACGCGCGGTGGTTCACCAGCGTCCAATCAGAGCGTGCTTTCTTTCCAAACTCCGCCTACAAAGGTCACGAAAGGTCGAGCGGTTCATGCAAAATGAACACAATTTTTGTGTACAGAAAATCAAGTGCTAATGTAAATATATTTGTTTAATTAACCATTTGTATAATCCAATCGAATCATGGATACCTTTTATCACTAATGGGACTGTCTGTCATGACTTATATACAGTCTGTTTCTATGAAAACACAGTGCCCAAGGTTTTACCAACCATGACTCGTTCCTATGAATAAGAGTTTTTCATTTCGAAAGTTTCGAGTTCATTTGTTATATCTTGTAGCACAGACCCAATGCATTAAAAGCTTTAAATCATTTATCCCAGATTTTCTAGTAGTTAATCTCGAGTAAGTCACCGATTATAACATGGTTTAGTCCCGCCTGATTCTAAAATCAGATGAGTTATTTCCCCTGAATTGTTGAAGTCACACAAAAACTTCCGGATTTAACAGATAAACAAACACATCATTTTAGACAAAGGTAAATTCAGACCAATCTGCACATCGGCGCAGTCTAATCTACATGCATAAATAAAATGAATGTTTTAACAAAGTTTAGGATCAGGTCAATTATTTCGGGTGCTAAACGTAGTTTACATCAAAGAAAATTCACATAATATCTGTCTAGTATAGAGGATGTTGTTCTCCCACAGCTTGTCGAAATGTGTCCGCATCTTTGGATCTTTTAAGCCTCGTACAAAACTTAATTTACGATTTCGGAAATCAAAAGTCTTCAAGTCATATCAAATAAAGTATCTGAAGGTATCCGCTGCTTAAATTGAACGATGCAGTGTTACAACTTGAAAGTTACAAAGTGTGCGTTTTTATGTTATACGGCGTGTTGTAACAAAGCAACAACGATAACATACAGCAAGTGTATATTAACTATATTTAGATAATGTCAGTACCGTGTAAAAAGGATAACGGATATGTTTGATGTATACCTGTATATATCAAACATTATATCATATCAAGAATTGAGAAAGCCTCATGCTATATAGATATAAGGTTTGGTTGATTAATACGACGGCTGTCTGTATATAATCTCGAATTGATATAAATCTCATATGTGACAAAAAACTCGATAAGTCATGATCGATAAAATTATTTAAACATATTTATTTCTTCGGCGTTTAAAACGAAAAGGATGAAGATGTAGTAGGTCATTTCTATACACCTGGGCAAAAGTAAAGAACAGGTTCCTTTCTAATATGATCGATTTTGCCAAATAATTATAATAAGGCGACAAAGATAAATGTATATTGATTTGTTTATAATAATCTTTGTGAAAATTTCCTCTTTAAACGAAAAACATCAATATATATAAAAAATAAAAATAATAAAACTATCTATGGATCCATTATTATATTTTTGTGTGAATGATAGTACACTATGTAGTGAAAGGACCTCTATTTTGTTTACATTGACGAGATCAGCCGCTGAATATTGGTCAGGTTTGTTACATTCCTTTTGGTCAAGGATTTACAAAGAAGCTTGTGTAGAACGTACGGGATGTTACATGTATCGTTATCAGATTATGTTGCGAAAGTGGCCCCTCATGTGCTCTATTAACTTTATGAGAGAATGATAGTACAATATGTAGTGAAAGGACCTCTAGCCCTTATAACTTCATTCATATTTGTTTACATTGACGAGATCAGCCGCTGAATATTGGCCAGGGTTATTACATTCCTTTTGGTCAAGGATTTACAAAGAAGCTTGTGTAGAACGTACGGGATGTTACATGTATCGTTATCAGATCATGTTGCGAAAGTGGCCCCTCATGTGCTCTATTAACTTTATGTGAGAATGATACAATATGTAGTGAAATGACCTCTAGCCCTTATAACTTCATTCATATTTGTTTATATTGACGAGATCACCCGCTGAATATTGGCCAGGGTTATTACATTCCTTTTGGTCGAGGATTTACAAAGAAGCTTATGTAGAACGTACGGGATGTTACATGTATCGTTATCAGATCATATTGCGAAAGTGGTCCCTCATGTGCTCTATTAACTTTATGTGAGAATGATAGTACAATATGTAGTGAAAGGACCTCTAGCCCTTATAACGTCATTCATATTTGTTTACATTGACGAGATCACCCGCTGAATATTGGCCAGGGTTATTACATTCCTTTTGGTCAAAGATTTACAAAGAAGCTTGTGTAGAACGTATGGGATGTTACATGTATCGTTATCAAATCATGTTGCGAAAGTAGCCCCTCATGTGCTCTATTAACTTTATGTGAGAATGATAGTACAATATGTAGTGAAAGGACCTCTAGCCCTTATAACGTCATTCATATTCGTTTACATTGACGAGATCAGCCGCTGAATATTGGCCAGGGTTATTACATTCCTTTTGGTTAAGGATTTACAACGAAGCTTATGTAGAACGTACAGGATGGTACATATACCTTTATCAAATCGTGTTGCGAAAGTGACTCATCAAGGGCTTTATTACTTTTATGTGAGAATGATAGTACAATATGGAGTGAAAGGACCTCTAGCCCTTATAACGTCATTCATATTCGTTTACATTTACGAGATCAGCCGCTGAATATTGGCCAGTGTTGTTACATTCATTTTGGTAAAGGATTCCGAAGAAGCTTGTTTAGAACGTACGGGATGGTACATGTACCTTTATCAACAAATGTTGCAAAAGTAGCCCATCAGGTGCTGTATTCACTTTTTGAACACATTAATATAATGGTGCTTCAATTTTGTCCAAGTGTATATTTTATTTAAAATCTTATTTCACTCTGACAGTATCATGTTTATGTTGGATTCTAGTATCAGTTTCAAATTAACAATCTGTTTTCACGTTTTATTACTGTCAATATGCACCTTCACTCTGCTTTTATATGATCACGTGACTCCAGACTACCAGCTATATAGTATGCACCCCTCGTGCTTACTGGTTGGGAGTTATATGGTTATATGGTTATATCATATTTATTATATTGTTATGTTTGTTGCTATACTGCATAGTAAGAGTGTGTATATACATGTATACTGCGGTGATGAGAACAAAATATACTAAATAACACATTATCCGTCTTTGACGTGACATTTCGCCTTTCACTGAAGTATGTACTTAAAACGCCAAAATGTTTATCAAATAGTCTTGTGCTCCACTTGCTAAGTCAGTTGTAATGTTTATTTGTGTATTTTTGTTTGTTTGTGGCCTATGAAATTGTATTTTTATAAACTTGTTTTTACATTGACATACGAACAATACAAGGTGTTGATGAATTCGATGGGGCCGATTGATAAGCATGTTGCATTTAAAATTGGACGTCTCTGTAATGTTATCAATGTTTTAGGGGAAATGACTTATATAAAAATAGAACGACGAATGCGTTCGAACAACTACATCTATTTAAGAATCTAGTTCTACCACTGTACATTATACTGTGATTTATTTATCGTTCAGTGTTTAACACCACTTTCAACAATTCGTCAGTGATGTCACGGCGTTTCCTGGGTATGTTACCAGTACAACAGTCCATTTAGCTTGACATCAGACAAGCACTCGCAAACTAACACCAACAACCCTAAGTGCCAATGAGTGCGGTCATCACTAAGATACATCATGTATTTAGTAATGCTTGGCCATGGATGATATGACCAAGTACATGCAGTTGTTTGTTGTATGGCCACTGGACTGTATATGTAATACTACATGAGAGCAATTGTAGCATTCATAACATAACAGTCCCGACTTTGGATTGTGTTTGCGGTAGTCGCATGAACAATGGACATTTGGCTTTGGTCGATAAACCCGCATCGACGATCGCAATGCAAAACCCCGCAAACCTAAGTGTCAAGGAATTACTACCATATGTAATGTATTTGGTATAACCCGGCCAAGAACGACGTGACCTATTACATGCAGTTGTAACCTCCTGTTGTAAAATCTGTTCATTTAACCCTTTCCTTTCCACCGATTCGGTGGCTTACTGGCTAAGATATGGCAGGTCGAAGGGTCGAAACCAAGTGGTGACAGTGGGGTCCGTTCTGGAAGGGTCGGATGGGTAGCCGTCGGTTCGTTACATAATGGTACCAAAAGCCTGTCTGCGTGGTGCCTGGAAATATTACAGATCGGGAAGTATAAATGTTCAAGACAAATGTATTTTATAAGTCAATGACTGGACCTTTTAACAGTGGTGACACTATAACAAAAACACTAACTTTTACTTATAGCCGTAAAATGACACCTCTGCAGCAGATGATTTTTTAAAACATTTCGGCAAAAGGATAATTTCCTCATGATGAAAAATGTCTTCTTTTGTCACTATTTTTCCAATAATATTCAATTGGGTTTTTTCTTTGTTTATTTATACATATACATTCCATTGTTTTGGGCCAATATGTTTTCAAACTCGTCTGCTGCTGTTTAGTTGTATGTCGGAAAGATTCAAACTATTTTTGATTGTAAAGTATTTACACAAAACCTGCAAAACATATCGCGGTATTTTTTTTCCAAGCAGGCTTTTCCAGTAATCTCTTGCTTCATTGTTGACTTGTTCAAATTTAGTATGACGATGTGTGTCCTTTCTTTCTGATTTTACAAACGTTTTAAACGTCTGAAACATCTAATTGATAAATTAGATGGAATGTCGTCGAAAAGAAACACGTTTCATAGTTTGGAGAAAACATTTTTGCAAATAGAGGGAATGTTCAATCCAAGCAATATCTCCTCTCATCGTATACCGTATGAAAAGAAGAATTGCTTCTAAGAAAACAGAATTTCTGTGTATGTCATTTCACATTTGTCATTATATTTCGTTTAAATGAACCTAACTTAAATAAACGGTTTCTATGAAAAGAGCTGCAGTTAAAAAGAATAATGATACAGGTGTAATACGCCCCCAAAGCCAACACAGCGAAAAAACCTCGATGCTCAACAAAAGCACACGGTATGATTAAACCGTTAATATTTCAGTGTCATTCTCGTGTTTTGGATACGACTCTTTTAAATTTAGGTTTTCTATGAAAACCACTTCAGTTAATACGAATAATGATAAGGGTTAAATACGCAAAACTATTTAAAAGTGCATCTATTGCGCACCACTGTAAAAACTCCGACGGGCCGTCTTGACGAAACCACATCAATCCTCAACAAAGGACCTTATTGACTTTCCGACGTGGAACCCTTTTAGATCACATTGGCGTACATGTTGTTATCAGAAGTTACATTAATTAAATCTTTGGCATAATTCGAAGCCTCTGCAGCAAACGACTTTTAAAAACCTTTTGACAAAAGGAGAAATTACTATTTGCAACAATAAAATCTTTAAATGATACATTGTTACCTTATCAAATTGAAATATTGTGGGGAAAAAAAACTCGCTCGTTTTTAGCAATTTCATCTTTTGTCACATTGTTTTCAATTGTCGTCTGCTACAAAGACGTCAGAAAGAGTTTGTATGTGGAAAAGGATTATAGCCGTGATAATGTTCTACTAATGGTAATTTTCTTAGAATGCTGGTATGTGTCACTCTCGAATCCGTTTTCTGGACATAATTACGATTAATTTATTTGTGTTCCAACATGTTTCAAATGTCGTCTGCTGCAGATACCTGAACAACGTCTGCATTTAAGAAAGCCAGAGCCATATAAGATAGAGGTATTTACATAGAGACTGGGTTATATGATGTATCCTTCACAGACTGATGTTATACGACCCTTTCCCACACACAACACATCTGCAGCAGATGACTATGCAAACATCTAGGTACAAATATTGACACTCTGTACATATAATAATATATTTGTTGAATAGAGTTAAAACAAAGAGGCAATGGGAGATATTGCTCATCTCGAACAATTTTTTCTATTGCCACAATGTTTTCAAAAATATTCTGCTGCAGAGGCGTCACAAAGCGTCTGTGTGTGGCAAAGGCTTAATCATTGCCTATATATAGTCGTTAATTGACGTGTCGGCAGCAGACGGTATTATAAAACATGTGTAGGGTTAAACACGAGATTGTGTTCTAGATAAACAAGTTCTCTTTAATTCAAGATGGTTTCACGTCTCTATAAAAACACGTCTTAAATGCGTCAATATAATAACATTCAGTCTTGCCTTATATGTTTATAAGGAAACCGCCGTGGCCGACTGGTTAAGTGTCGGTAAGTGTTGAAGTGACTTTGTTAAAAGCACATTTCCTAGACTAGTACTTGTTTGTTTGACCAGGGTTTCATGAATGTGTAAACTGTCGCCGCTATATAACTTAAATAATGTTGAAAACAGCATATAAACCGAATAAAACAATGATTTCACGCATGTAAAGAAAAAGCCTCAACTCAACATTTCCGGAGTGAATTGATTGATTGGGGTTTAACGCCGTTTTTAACAATTTCTCAGTTATATCACGGCGGCCAGTTCACCTACTCATGCATTACTAGTTTTCTCACACAAGTACTCCACACAACAATCTTCCCAAGCATCTGGCTGCTTTTCCACATAGACTTAGCCCATTGGTGGAAGACGAATGACGCATGTCGCCTTGACTTTTGTCAATCGTCAGAAAGAAAGTAGGCCGAGCCGGGATTCGAACTCACAACCCCTTGATTGACAGCCCGCGTCGCTACCGACTGAGCTACCGGGGCTCGGCAGAGTGAAGAGCACTTCCTGTAAGTTTAAGTTCTAATTTTAAGTAGAACATTTCAGTTTAATTGACTTTTGGATATTTGTATTACAAAACAGGTTCGGTCCGAAATGCGGTATTACAAAACGAGTTCTTAATATTCATGGTTGTAACATGAGCTATTTAATTACCATCTTTCAGACATAAGTATTGTTTAACACATGTGTATTAATTCCTTGTATATTATAGCTGAAAAAAACATTTTTCTTCATAACGATATTTTGATACTAAACGGGTTAAGTCTCGAAAAGTCGTATAACAAAAGGAGTTTTTGATATTCATGTATGTTTCACACACGAGTTCATCAACACCCTACTGAAATAAGTATCATTTAACAAGTGTGTATTTATTCCTGATAAAATATAGCTGAATACACAGATTTCTTTCAATCTCCAATATTTGTATTACAAAACGGATTGATCCCCAAGATGTGGTATTACAAAACAGCCCTGTGTTGCATAGTCACAAAACTCAAAACCTGTTTTGCGAAACCTATATAGGTTTTGTCGATATACCGTTCCTTAGTCGGTTAACCAAACATGTTCTACCTGTTTTCCATTCATAAAACAGGTAGGTTTCGTTCCGTTTGATAGGCATAGCTTAAACTGTTTATGTTGTGTTTACTATGGAACACACGACAGGTCTTTGATATTCATGAATGCATTATGCATTTTTCATTACTTACATTCTAAAATAAGATTTTAAATTGTATTTATAGGTTTCTTGTAATTTTAAGTTGAACGTTCAGCTTAATCGACATTTATTTTTGTTATTACAAAACAGGACGAGTCTGAAAATGCGGTATTATCAAATGGGTTCTTCATATTCATGTTTATTTGTGTATTGGTAAGGAAGGGAAACATGTTACACGACAAGTTCTTACAAACACAATTAAGTTGTTTTAGTCTGAAAAACATCTCATTTCGTAAAGAAGGGAGACGTATTACATGACATATTCTTACAAACACATTTAAGGTGTTTAAGTCTGAAACACGGGCTCATTTGGTAAAGAAGGGAGACGTATTACACGACATATTCTTACAAACACATTTAAGTAGTTTTAGTCTGAAGCACGGGCTCATTTGGTTAAGAAGGGAGACGCATTACACGACAAGTTCTTACAGACACAATTAAGTTGTTTTATACTTGAGCACGGGCTCATTTGGTAAAGAAGGGAGACGTATTACACGACATATTCTTACAAACACATTTAAGTAGTTTTAGTCTAAAGCACGGGCTCATTTGGTTAAGAAGGGAGACGCATTACACGACAAGTTCTTACAGACACAATTAAGTTGTTTTATACTTGAGCACGGGCTCATTTGGTTAAGAAGGGAGACGCATTACACGACAAGTTCTTACAGACACAATTAAGTTGTTTTATACTTGAGCACGGGCTCATTTGGTTAGGAAGGGAGACGCATTACACGACAAGTTCTTACAGACACAATTAAGTTGTTTTATACTTGAGCACGGGCTCATTTGGTTAGGAAGGGAGACGCATTACACGACAAGTTCTTACACATGGAAAATGCGAAAAAATAATGAAACTTCGATAAATGTTGAAAACGAACAATTAATGAACAAGAGTGTAGAAATAAGGAAACGAATTATTTTTTTGTATTAAATTCAAATACCACAAAAAAACATTTTTAACATAATATGAGGAAAAATGGGGAAAATCTTTGAATGTAAAAATAGATTGGAAAAGCCATTATGTTATGCCGTTTAAATCAACAACTGATACATCATTAAGAAGTTTCCAATATAATTTTTTAACTCAGATCTTACCTACAAATAAAGATTTGCATAATTATAAATATAAACCATTAAGTGTGTGTGACTTCTGCTCAAGTTACGTTGAAACTATCGAACATTTGTTTTGGGAATGCAGATATGTACAAATTATTTGGAATGAATTAATAGCATTTCTTAACACCAAGAACATAAACATAACTATCAATTGAATAGATGTTTGTCTTGGAACTTTTAAAGGTGGTGTCGATAACATTACTGTGAATGATATCATCATTCTCATGAAACATATATTTAGAACAAAACAAACAAACAACATCCCTGCTTTCAACCCCTTTATTAATCATTTGAACAGCAAGATCAAGGTAGAACAAGAAATCGCTCTATTAAAAGACAGATCCGAACTTCATAACAGGAAGTGGATAACATGTACAAACATTTAATAGAAAGAACACACTTGTTTATACCAATTGAATCACAGTCCGACCCTTATTTAATCACATACATATTCTACACATCATCTTTCTCCTTCACCACTCCTCATCATTTTTCTGATCTCCTACTTCTAATTTCTTCTTTGTAACATAGAAAACAGTGCAAGAATATTGAAATGCACATGATACATAACATTTTTTTGAAATCGATGACATTTATTTGAAAGATTTAATTGTTATTTGTATTGTAACATGTAGTTATGAATATCTTGTGTAAAATAAATTAAAAAGAAAAAGTTCTTACACACACATTTAAGTTATTTTAGCCTGAAACACAGGCTCATTTGATAAAGAAGGGAGACATATTACACGACAAGTTATTACAAACGCAATTAAGTTTTTTTAATCTGGAGCACGGGCTCATTCGATAAAATAGGGGGACGTATTACTCGACAATTAAGGTTAAGTTGATTTGAGTCTAGATAATTCGGTTTTTGGTAAAGAATGGTGACGTATTACATGGGAAGCTCTTCCAAATACAATAAGTTTGCTTTTAGTCTAGAGCATGAATCATTATGGTAAAGAAGAGAGACATATCACTCGGCAAGTTCATACACACTCAATTAGGTTGTTTTAATTCTGGAGCATTGCTCGTTTAGTAAAGAATGTAGACGTATAACAGGGCAAGTGATTACAAACATAATTTGGTTGTTTTTAATATGGGGCTTGAGTCATTGTGATACATAAGGGAGACGTATTACAAGACAATCTCTTACAGACATAATAAGGTTGTTTTGAGTCTGTAGCGCAGCTCATTTCGTAAAGAAGGGAGACGTTTTGCTTTACAGTTTTAACAAACATAATAACACTTTCATTTTGTGGCATGGATCAATAACCTGTATATTACTGTGAGGTACACGTATTTTCTTTAACGTCAGACGTATATGATTCACAGTTCACAGGTCAATAGTATTTGGTTATACCTTTATGTTATACCAAAGGCGTATCAAACGACGTCTGTGTGTTACAAATGCTGTATTTCAACATGAATGTTTTCCTTAAGCTTAACCATTTTTTTTATTATAAATAAAACTGAATAGACAATTCTAAAACCGTGTTGATAAAAGTATATGAACTCTTTACATTCTAACTTTATATATGTATTGATTATACTTGAACACGTTGTGACAAAGGGAAAGAAATGCTTAATATGAGCACGTTCTTCGTTTATCACTACGTTGTCCAAAGTCGTATGCTGAAGACACGACTGCATTTGGATAAGGGCTAAACACATAACATGGTTCTTGGTTAAACAAGTTGTTTGCACAATAATGGAGTAGTTAAACTTTCAGTTCAATTAACAAACAAGATACATGTTGCACTGAATTAATGTGCATGCTTATCTTGATCTTCGTTGGTGATAATCATATGTACAGTCGGGCAAAACAGGATATGATGGGGTAAAGTCACCTTTTAACAAAATCACAAAACTAAATAACAAGATGAAATTTCAAGGGTGATCTATTTTTAACTCTTGATAGAAGTATATATGTGATCTTATTTTTACATGCAAAACCCACAGGTGGTCTAACATCACACCTGTTAAGATATACATAATACAATATAAATCCCCATCACCACACAGCAAGTTTGATGAAGACGTCTTTGAAAACACCCGGATAAAGCTCTATAAAGAAAGGTGTATTTTTTAATATAATCTACAATTTTGTGGCAAAAGGAGACATTCCTAAGATGAGCAATCTTTCTTTGATAACATTGTTTTCAAAAACCGTATGCATCATCTGCAACAAAGTAAGACTGTAAGTGTGGAAAGAGTTCAGGTAAAATAAAAGTGAAAATGTTTGTAATATAATATTCAAACAAAGGTAAGGGAAATTAAAATGTAAATTATACACGTTTATGAACTACTGAATAATGCAGAATGAATAAATGCACATGCTGGTGTATATATACCAACGCTCGGTTTTCACATTTTAAAACCTTAAAACATATCAGTTTACTCCTCCTTTTATTGACCTCTGAACGTTTTGTACCTTCCAAATCCTTATTTGACTCTCTTACCCTATGTTTTGAGTACCCACAGCATATGGTACGGTTGAGTCATACCAGATATATAATGGCGGGAAAAGACAAAACTGTTCCTCATTATTTAGACTTCTGTACGTTTTTCACATTCAAAATCCTTATTTTAAACGCATATCCTATGTTTTGAGTATCCACAGCATATGGTTTAGTTGAGACATACGAAATATAAGGGCGGGAAAAGAAGAAATTACTCCTTCTTTGACTCTTTTATCCTATGTTTTGAGTATCAACAACATATGGTTCGATTGAGTCATGGAAGAGATAGTGGTAGAAACAGACAAGTTTACTCCACCTGATCTAGAAATCTGTATACAATACACATGAAAGTCTCCCGGTTACTTCCTGATTGACGATTTGTTTGAAATATAAAGTGTAAAATCGTTAAACATTAACAAACATTTTTTAATGAAACCCACAGCCTCGTTTTCAACTTTATTTGAATGTTTAAAATAGGTTTAACAAATGGCGGAAGGAACATGATAATTGATCACTAAAATGATCTGTTACAATTAATCAGTACTTTACCTGTGTCAGTGTCGTCCGGCCCTCGTGGAGATGTAAAAAGCTGTGGGGAAAATGACCTATCACGGATAATTATATATTGGGAAGGAATACAGCATTTAGATTAATCAAAAGTTTAGTATGTAGATCCAACACTTTAAAAGTGAATTTACTGGTAGATACTTGTAAATATACACAAATATACACAACTTGATATGATCAATGGTTTGATATGTGGGTCAAATATATGTTCGGTTTGCTTCATTCGGATGGTATTCTGTATAACTTTACATTATTTAGTTTTGCATTTGGTAAAGTAGGGGAACGTATTGCTCTACAATATATTACAAATACAACTAAGTTGATTTCTAGTCTGGAGCAGAGTCTCATTTGGTAAAGAAGGGAGACGAATGACTCGACAACTGTGTCCTGACCTTGATCTCTGTGTATTAGTGTTGAGCTGTGAATCATTTAGTCGGGAGCAAGGCTCATAAGAAGGGAGAGAAGGTTGAAATGAACTATGTGTATTATTGTTAGGTACGCATATTATAGGCTTGAGTACGACTCATATGGCAACGAAGGTTGTTTACGTTTAGAACACGACTTATTTGTTTAAGAAGGTAGACCAGACGTATTACTCGACAATGTTGACTTGACCTCTGTGTATTGTTGTGAGAAACGCATGGTTTAGTCTGGAGCCCGGCTCATGCGGCAAAGGAAGGAAACGTATTACACGACAATGTTGACCTGACTATGCACTCTGTGTATTATTGCGACTTACATTACACGTATTTCAGTCTTGAGCACAGCTAATTTAGTAAAGAAGGAAGACGTTTAACTCGACAATTTTGACCTGACATTGACACTGACACTGACACCTGGTTATTATTCAGAGCTACAAGTCTTTGGTTGACAATGTTGACCTGACCTCTGTGTATTATTGTGAGATACACATAGTTTAATCTGGAGCACCGCACATTTAGCAGAGAAGGGGGAAGTATAACACGACAATCTTGACCTGACACTGATCACTGTGCTATATTGTAATTTATGTATAGTTTAATCAGGAACACGGCTCATTTGGTAAAGAAGGAAGACGTATTACACGACAATGTTAATCTTACACTGACCTCTGTTTATTATTGTGACTTACACGTATTTTAGTCTGGGGCACGGTTCATTTTGGAAAGAAGGAAGACGTATTACACGACAATGTTGATCTTACACTGACCTCTGTTTATTATTGTGACTGACACGTATTTTAGTCTGGAGCACGGCTCATTTGGCAAAGAAGGAAGACGTATTACACGACAATGTTGATCTTACACTGACCTCTGTTTATTATTGTGACTTACGCGTATTTTAGTCTGGAGCACGGTTCATTTTGGAAAGAAGGAAGACGTATTACACGACAATGTTGATCTTACACTGACCTCTGTTTATTATTGTAACTGACACGTATTTTAGTCTGGGGCACGGTTCATTTTGGAAAGAAGGAAGACGTATTACACGACAATGTTGGTCTTACACTGACCTCTGTTTATTATTGTGACTTACACGTATTTTAGTCTGGAGCACGGCACATTTAGCAGATAAGGGAGAAGTATAACTCGACAATCTTGACCTGACCCTGATCACTGTGCTTTATTGTAATTTATTTATAATTTAATCAGGAAAACGGCTCATTTGGCAAAGATGGGAGACGTATTACAAGACAATGTTGATCTTACACTGACCTCTGTTTATTATTGTGACTTACACGTATTTTAGTCTGGAGCACGATTCATTTTGGAAAGAATGGAGAAGTATTACTCGGCAATGTTGATCTGAATCTGATCTCTTGTTATACTGTCATTTCTAGAGTTTGTCTAGTGTTGTGCCTTTCTATTTTCAAAGTCGTTGATCCAATAAGTTGTATGTCGAAAAGGGTTTTTAACAAATGTAAAATTCGAGATAGCGAACACACATCGCGGAGGATTAGCTCGTTATGTAGAAGGTTTAAATTTTATAAAATAACACTGTCATTAAGGATTGCAATGTTTAACCTTTTCCCTGATATAGACGTGAACACGGGGTTCAGACGTTTCGTAATATGTTCGTTTCGTAAATGAAAACAAATGTCTGTTTCGAAATCGAACTGTTATGTATCTGGAAAACATTTGGCTGTTTCGTAAACGTAACTGTTTTCTATCCAAAAATAAATCTGCGGGTTCACATCCGAAAATAAATACCCTCTCCAGCAGACAATATTTCAAAACATTGTCGGTAAACGATAAGTTGATAATTGTGAACACTTTCTCGTCTTCGAACAAACTTACTACTGTAAATATGAGCTATTTCAACGTTTACCACAATATTCCCAACTATACTCAATAAGCATTCTATGATTTCTAGAACATTTCCATAGTTCACCCTGATTTATTTAAGTCGTTTTCCGAACATGTGTTGTATGAGGGAAACAACTATGTGATTTTTATAATTCTTCCCTGCCCTTATAAATACAGACCAATTGTTACACCAAAAGGGATTATATTATTTTGTCTTGGTACGTTCTCAAGGTAAGGTTAAAACCTATTGGTATATTAACAACAAATAGGACAATTCAGAATTCTTATTTCTTTGAATAATCTTTATATTGCAAGTTAGTTCAATTTTCAAAATATACATAATTCTTTACGGGTGATCTTTGGTGCGACATTCGTACATTTTCTTTTAAATCAACGCACTGATAGAGCTGCCAGCAAGGGGCCAACAACAACTGCAGATCTCAGATTACATTTTGACGATAATTTACATAACACAACACAGTATTGTATTTACAGAAAAAATAACGCATTGCCCGAGACTCCAACCTGGGTCTCCCGCGTGACAGTCGAAGTGCATAGATATGTTTGTACCACTCATGCAATTTGGCCCCGCTCGATGTGTCTTCTGGATGTAGACTATTCGAAAGGATTTTTGAAATTTGGACATCTTGACCAAAAGACATATGTGCCGTATACGTTATATCATCCTTTTTACTTTTATTCCAATACTTTGATTCTCCTCTGGTATAGCTGTTAACACTAGGACTTGATAACCGTTATCAGCTTCGACTCGATTCACAGACGTTTACATGTTCTTCTATTGGTTCGTCTGCTGACAGCGTAGTAAAACATTTTGAATTTTCAAAATTGTAATTCCTATATTTCAAGAAGTCTCTCTGAACCAATAATAGTGTACAGTAATAGAAGCTACTGTGGAAAGATATTTGAAATAATTCATAGCTGATATTGTAACAAAACTTTAACAATAGGGACTAATTCTAATCTAATGTCTTCGGAATCCGCCTACTATAGCAATACGTTCTGACGAGCCCCTGGATGTGTGAGTCAATATATTTTAGTAACAATATATTTCCCACATAAGCTGTAATCATGAAGTCCGTTTAGTCGCTCGGATAAAACGACTTTGCCAAACACATTAGACACGAACCATTAATACATTTACAAAGTTTACCGGAATTTGTATTGCCAATTACGGACCTTTGAGACAAGACATTTTACAAACAATAATCTTTCCAAATAAGCCGTGATTATGAAGGCAGGCGTTATAGTATTCATGCAAATAAGTCTATACCATAGATTTACCATAGATTTAATGCTATACAATTATTTTGAATACAAATAATAGATTTGTTTTCGAGAGTTAAAGATTCACAGATAAACGTGTATTATTACAGATACCCGATAGGTTCTGTCCAACATGACCGTACGTTTTTATTGAAGAAAAAGGCGAGGGGGTTTGAACCGATTTGTGCAACGGTATATCATCAGTTAAATGAGGCACTCAATGAACCAATACTCAACGACAAGTGATTCATTTAAATACATGTACTTGAATATGCGTTAAGTTCACATAGTTTGTGTGAATTACATGTAGTTTGTTAATACCTTTAATCGGACACGACATTATTATAAATCCTCAGCTATAAGTGTCAATTACAATAAATTTAAAAATCAAGATATTAAGTAGGTACATGTTTCTAGAAGACATACACAGTCACGTATTTCAGTTCTCTATAAGCCTGTAATATTTCAATTATTAAATCCTTATCTGACCACCAAAACATATGATGTTGTTACCCACACTATGTATGATGTAAACACGGTCCCTTGATAAGTGTCCATGTGCTACTGGATATTTGTATACATGGTACGTTCGTAGTCATGTATTGGTGTATATCGGAAGACACGATACGTTCGTACTGTCCGGTTGATATACATGTATGATGTAAACAATATACAATGTACCTTGGTATGTGTGCATGGGCTAGTGGATATTGGTAAACACGGTACGTTCGTAAGTGTTCATTGATTGGTGTATTTAGGTAGACAATGTATGTTCGTTAGTGTTCGTGGGTTGGTGTATATAGGAACACACGATACGTTCGTAACTGTCCGGTTGGTATACATGTATGATGTAAACACGGTACCTTGGTATATGTGCATGGGTTAGTGGATATTGGTAAACACGGTACGTTCTTATTCGTGGATTGGTGTATTTAAGTAGACACGATACGTTCGTAAGTGTTCGGGGATTAGTGTATATAGGTAGACACGATACCTTCGTATGTGTTCAGCGGTTTGTGTATATAGGGAGACACGTTACCTTCGTAAATATTTGTGAGTTGGTGTATATAACGACACTGAATATATGACACGAGGGTACTTTTTCTACCTAATTTCGAGCTCAGTGATTGGAAAAAAATATTCATGATTCTGCGATAAATAGTTTCTCATATAGTCAATGTGCAAACGTCATGGTCAGGTCAACTTTGTCGAGTAATAACAGCAGAAAATCTGATCGAAACACCATCACTGTGGGAAAAAACATTCGTTAAGACCTTTCTAACAGTTACATGTTTTTGACGCATCTAAGGCAGACGAGTTTGGGCTGTTTCTCCCTTTGTCACATAATTTTTATCTGATTTAAATATTCATACTTTCATTTGGAGTTATTTTCCATAATTTTGCCGCGATATCAAAATTCGTCTGCTGCACATTAATCGTATTTGGAAAAGTGTGTTTAAAATCGATAAAGAATGTCATATTAAAATTAAATATTTGCAAGGCTAAATTTACATTTAATCGATAAATATTTGATTGGTTGCCACTTGCTACCTTAACATTCCATTGAACGCAGTGCTGATGTTCAAAATGTAATTCAGATACTTAATGTAAAAATAATGTTGGAAAAGGAAAATGGGATTGTTTGTTAAAGTTATATTTACTTTAAAACCATGGTTTAAAACGTGATCTACTACAGATAAGTTACATATTGCTTAACCCTTTCCTGCATACAATATATCTGCAGCAGACGACTTTGAAAACATCTAGTCAAAATGACAACAAATCTCTACAAATGAAGTTAAATTTGCTAAAAAAAGTTTAAAACAATGTGGCAAAAGGAGAAATTGCTCGTTTTGAGCAATTTTCCATTGTGTCACAATGTTTTCAAAAGTCGCCTGCTGTAGAGGCGTCAGAATTCGTCGTAATGTGGGAAAGGCTTAATATAGTGACAAACGAAGTGGTTGCTCATTATGATGAAGTTTCCCGTTTTCCTAAATTGTTTTAAAATGCATTATGCATATTGGATAGGGCACTATCATTGATCTAGTCAAAACATTTTATACACGAAGACCTTACTTGATTGACCCTTTTCTGCAAGAAGACGTCTTTGCAGCAGATATATGTTCCTGATTCCTCTAATATGTTCCACTCTATTTTGTCATTATACTGCCACTTGTAGAGTTGTTCACATTGTTGTGCAAAAAGGTTTTCAAAGTCATCTGATACAAATGTTATGTATGTGGGAAATGGTTGTCAGTGAATCAGTAATTTGAGAAGGCAAACACACATTAACAAGCCTAGCCGCCGAAAAATAACTCGTTATGAAGAATGTTTTAAATGTTGAACCTTATAGCTGATATAACCGTAAATAGGCTTCTACAGCAGAAGATTTTTTTTAAATATTCCGAGAAAACAAATAAATATCTCAATATTTTGCGATGATAATCTCCATCAGATTCCAGATTCAACCAAATTCACCCAGGACAAAATTATCTGCCTATCAAGCCCGTCAAGCCCATCCGATTTACTTCCCTTTCAACTTACACGAAACAATCAAAATGGATGACATATATTTGAAAGATTTAATTGTTGTTTGTATTGTATCATGTACTTATGTAAATCTTGTGTGAAATAAATAAAGAAAAAAAGAAAAAGGTAAGCTGATCAGAACAGTTATTATCATGCCTTTTAAAGGATTAACCATTCACACTGTAAATAAATGCATGTAAAGCAAATAAACCACGTCAAGGTTTGCGAATCCCTTATCCTGCTTTATGTGATTTTAATCTATGATGCCCTTATACACAATGAACAAGTTAATGGAATACAAAAGTTCTCTACTTGAGGAGGATATCGCACTGTATATTGTTTGTGCATGTTTAGACACATCATCTTGTTAGTGTAAAAGTGTCAAGTACTATCAAAATCAATTAAAGCGTGTGAAAGATATAACCCGGACATACAAATGCGTGGGTTTGAGCCCACACTGTTGACCTTTTGAGTAGGTGGCTTGGTTATGTGCATGACCTATTATCTTCTTATTGAAATTATTTTTGTGATTGATTTAGTGAAGTTATTTAAATGTTTACTTGCTGACAGTTCCTGTCGTCTGATGTTTTATGTATACATTGAATAGTGACGTCACTGTTGTATGTGTATAAGGGAGGCAATCACGTCATGATTTAGCTAAAATATTGAAACAGTTATTTGCCCTTATATGACATTCAAAATATCATTGCGGTCACATGACCTGACAGTCAATTTTGGCTTGGTCACGTGTCAAAAAGGTTGAAATTGTTTCTGATAGTCAGAATATCTCTTTTTCGGGTAATGGTATTGTACCATTGTAGACAAAAGTGAGGTATAATAAATCTATATATCTAATAGACGTTTTAAAGCATTGATGGATAAATCGCAGTATTTCGTGTAAAACGCCATTTTATATGTTAAATTAACCTTTTAATATATATGAAACATGAAACTAAAACTTGCATAATGATAAAACAGTTAAAAATCAACAATTTGTGTTTATCGACGTAATCATAACATAATGAAAGTACGCTTGCTACTACATTGTAAAAGAACTATATACAAAATGATGTACTGCCTGTACATAACCGATTATTCTGACACACACAATTGTCTAACCTAGACGCCTTGGCAGTGAAGCCTTTGTTCCACAATGTTGTTTAAATTTATTCATTTAAGGGTATTTTATTTATATAATCTTTTTATATTTGTTATTAAATGTTTTAAAAGTCGACTGCTGCATACTTGCTTCATGTTGAAAGGGTTAAGAGGTAAACACACTGGAGATGCATCACATATGATCATCCTTACACGTTCCTGTTATCACTTGACCCTACTGAATGATGGTCAGGAAGTTGTATTCCTCTTTTGAAAGAGTGGTACGATTTATATGACTTTTTCAATATTGCTATACAACAGTAACTTTAAACCAAGTTGACGAACAGTGGATATTGGCCTTAATAAAATAAAAAGTTCAAATAGGATATAGTCATATACAAATATATTTAGATTGGAATTTAAATAAGGTAATGTTAATTTATATTCTGCCTTAAATAAATGGTTGTAGAGTCTCTCTCATTCTCTATCTCTCTCTATTTCTCTCTCTATATATATATATATCTCTCTCTCTCTATCTACATATCTCTCTTTCTCTCTCTCTCTCTCTATTCTCTCTCTCTCTTTCTCTCTCTCTATCTATCTCTCTCTCTATATCTATATCTCTTTCTCTCTAACTCTCTCTCTCTCTCTTTTTCTCTATCTCTCTCTCTCTCTCTCTATCTCTCTCTCTCTCTCTCTCACTTTCTCTCTCTCTCTCTGTTTTTCTCTCTCTAAACCTCTAGGGTAAGCATTACGACTATCTGGTGTCAGATTATTGCAAAAGAAGTACTGGTAACGTACCCAGGAAACGCCGGGATATAACTGAACAATTTTGGAATGCTGCCTTATAAACCTAACAATCAATCAACTCAGCCTCTCTCGCTCGTTCTCGTATTATGTCGCACTCTCTCCCCTCTATATACATATATTTCTTTCTTTGTCATCTCTCTCTCTCGCTTTCTCTTTCTCTGTTCCCGATTGTTTCACTGTCCCTCTCTATCTCACTCTTTATCTCTCATTCTTGTCGTTCCCTTTTACTCCCCCTCTTCCTTTGCCCCTTTCTGTCTCTCGCTCGCTCTCTCTGTCTCTCTCTCTCTCTCTCTCTATATATATATATATATATCTGTCTCTCTCTCTCTGTATCTATTTATATAAATGTTTCTCCATGTCTCTCTTTTTCGCTAAATCTCTCTCTTTTGCTCTATCTCTCGTCCGTCTCTTTAAATAGTTGTTTAGTTATAGAACAGTCAATTGGTGTTTATTCTGGTTTATACAGTATTATATTTACATCACGGCAATTCAGTGTATTCTGATTTAAAGACTTGTATCGTTATATTACGGACAAGTTGTGTTTGTTTTGCTTTAACATGTGTTATAGTTATATCACGGTCAAGTGGTGTGTATTCTGATTTCTACAGTATTATATTTACATCACGGCAATGCAGCGTATTCTGATCTAAAGAGTTTTATAGTTTTATAACGGCAAAGTGGTTATTAGTCGCCGTGGAGAAGCCCGCGACTTCTATTTTTAATAGGTTTTTGGAAATGACATGGAAGGGGGGGGGGGGGGGGGGTTATTATTAGATTTTTTTTAAAATGTCTTGAACATATTACAATTGCGTTTGTGTGTGCAGTTTCTTTATTTTGACTGGCATTTACGTTTTTGTGTTTTATTTACGAAGACAACAGTCCCTATTAGCTAGACTGAGCTACTTTGTTTTCATAAACTATGTAATCAAAAGGCGATAACTACAAACCTTTACGTAGCACAGTCAACTTTGTTTACATACGCGCACCTGTTTGCAACAGACTATCGATATGAAAATCACGTCGAATTCTCCTTTTAATAGATAAGTATCAACATAAACTGGTAACAGAAACGAAAATAAGAAATATTTTGTGAAAATATGTCTCAAATATAAGCCTGTTTATCGCTCGTGAACGTCGAAACGCATTTTCCTCAGTTCGTGACCTAGTTTCATATTACCAAAATGTAAATGAAGTAACCGGAAGTAAAATGTAAACTTAGAACAATGACTTTTTTATGCAGACAAAAAATGTTGCACGACAAATTGATTTCCTAAACGTCACGAAACGAGTGCATGGGTCGAATGTAGGAGAATGAAAGATAATACAGAAATGCTTTTTTCTCTCGAATGCAGTGGAATAAAACATGCACTAAAGCTTTGCCTGATTTTTTATTCACTTTCTTCGATGTCTGACACTACGACTTGATCTTGACACTTAAATGATTAAATATTAGGGATGGGACCGAGTACGCGAGTACCCGGGTACTCGGTCGGACGTCCGAGTACCGGTTATCAAAATAGGTATTCGAGTACTCGATTATTTATTTTCCATTTTTCTATCTTTCATCTGATATACGTATGTTAAAGTAAATAAAAACTTAAAATGTATTGAATCTCTTTTTCTTATTGAGATACTAGAGAAGTCGGTAAATCAGCGGTGAAGGTAAATTAAACAAACAGCTAACACCTTTTCGTCTGAAGATGGTACTTAATCTATTTTAATTGGCGATGTGATTACAATCACGAGTCAACTTCGAACAATGTGACAACACAGGAAGTCAGCGATATGAATATAATCTCAAGTCAATTAGTAACCATATGTCAAACAATATGTCAAACATAGAGATCCGTCGGGTTTTCACACGTCGTAATAGTGTTTTCAATTGTTAACACGTTTTAATTGGATAGTTGTAAGAAATACACATCAATACGATTGGATAAGAACTGTTGCAATTGTTTATGTAATTGATTGTCAAATCATTAGAACCATCCTCTATCATTTGTATCTATTCGAACGAAAGGAAATCAACAAATTTACAACCACGCGTCTTGCTAAATCCGCCGTCTGGAAACATTTCAAGCGCACAGCAGACGCCAAGTCAGTTCAATGCATGCTATGTAGTGCAAACATTACGAACACAGGTTAATTCGAAAACCGAAAGAACAAAAAACATTCAGATTATTGATTTATATTCCTTATTTTCATTGATGATAAAGATATTCTTTTATTTAACGTATTGTTTATCATTCTTGGTATTGGCTTCCTTTCACCGTTTGACTTGCTTTATTTTTGCGATTTTAAAGAGATATACAGCCGCACACAAACGTTTGGATGTTTACGCCAATGCAAATTCTGGATGTATTTGTTGAATTATTTTGTTTTTAAAACAACTAATTTTCTTTCAAATATCAAAAATGAAATGTAGAGGTGAAAACAAACGCATGTTTGTTCTTATAAAAACAATTCAAATTTTGTGCACGAGGACAATACTATTCCGAGAGACAAGACGTTTGATGAACGAATAAATAAAATGCGATTTCTTGCGAGTACCCGAGTACTCGATCGGAAGAGTAGACGAGTACCCGAGTACTAATATCGGTACTCGTTCCCATCCCTATTAAATATATGTGATATTAATGTGTATTTCGATTGAAACAAATTAAGAGGAGAACAAACTCTGATTAACAATAGATTTAGAAATAAAGAAAATCTGCTCTTTCGCACCCAATTAATTTCATACTTGCCACCTATTAACTAGTAATGGGACTCGCAACTGACATTTCTCTTGCGCCAAACATATATTGTATGCATCAACGATTTAGATAAACAATTTAGCTGATATGTTGTTTCAAGTGTGGTCTTCTTTTTAAACATATGAGGATAAATGTTAACATCTGTGAAATATTTATTATAATTATTATTAAAAAGGAGGAAGTTCATGTCTTCAGCAATTTAACCGTTTTCTCAATGTTTTAAGAGTTTAAAGGTTTTCATTGTTGCTTCAGACATGGGAAGGGTTTATTAGCTTTTTATTGCATGTATATTTAAATCCCAAAATGTATTTGTTGCGGTTTAATTGGCAAATACAAAACATCCAAAATCCTGACCAAAAGAAGCTATGTGGAATTTCAAAAATCCTGGAATTAGTCCTTATAAAAACATTATGTGTATGTTTAGACTAATGAAAGTCAAGAATACATGTGTGGTAAAAAATAAATTGATGCAGTCTTTTCTGGCGACATTGATGCCTTGCATCAACTTTCTCTTGTTTTTCTGCTTTAAACAGTATAAAGTTATATCACGGTCAAATGCTCTTTATTCTAGTTCATACAGTATTTTATTTATATCACGGCAATGCAGTTTATTCTGCTTTAAAAAGGTTAATAGTTAGTCCAAGGTCAAATTATGTTCATTCTGGTATATATATACAGTATTATATTTATATCACGGCAATTTAATGCATTTTGTTTTAAAAAGTTGTATAGTTATATCACAGCCAAGTGTTGTTTATTCTGATTTATACAGTATTATATTTACATCACGGCAATGCAGTGTATTCTGCTTGAAAGAGTTTTATAGTTATATCTCGGTCGTGTAGTGCTTTTGCTGCTTTCTACAGTATCACAGTTACGTCATGACAATGCATTGGATTCTGCTTTAAAGAGTTTATAGTAATATCTAGGTCAATTGGTGTTTATTCTGTTTTCATCAGTATTATATTTACATCACTGAGACCAATGGTACCTTCGCTTCCACACGGTTTACCACTATGGATGCCCGACTACATTATTCGCATCACTGTACACGAAACTACGCAGAGAGTTTCGTGTCCAAATTGTGCATAACAAAACATCAATATACCGTTGTTTATTCAATACAGTGTTGTATTACAATGTTGCATTATGATAGTATGTATATGTATAAATTAGTCACATGTCTTCTAGCGTATCGTTTATGATTTATGCACAGTATCGAACAATTTGCTCACACTTCATTTGAACTGTTCTCTACAAAAGCCCACAGAGCCATTTTGACATGTGAAGGGGACATGAACATGAAATACAATCTCTATCTGTACATGTGGGTGACTCACAACTATGTTGAAGTGTGTAAACAAATATTAGCCTTTTCAACGCTGTCTTTCTAAATTGGATGTATTCCACTCTGCATTTTAAAGTGCACATACTCAAATTCTAGGATTATCGAAGTTGTTCAGCCAACAGCTTAGAGTCTCTCGTCAGACGGTTCTATACTCGTGGCACAGCTTTCGCAAAATTGGTTCTACCAGTTAAAGGGTTACCAACATGGGTCATTTAAACTTAAATAAATCTAATGTAACTGTTGGGTGTTTTTGTTTACAAAAAACAGGCATGTATTAACAATTAATCAGTTAGGGGTATTTCTTAAACTATTCTTTCGGTTTTAAAATGAATTGAACAAAGCTCAGAGCAGGACACCTTGTGTAAGTTAAATACAAGGTTTGGTAAGAATTCGCACCTGTACGAATTCCACTACATACTGCAATGTACATGGTTTGAATTATTTGGTATTTATTTATTATTCACATATGCACTTGCTATATCTTTCAGTAGTCTCGGCACTATCTCTTGTAGAACATTTATCAAATTATTCGATTCTAAGGCTTCTCCGGTGTTACTAAATCATTTTTAAACGTTGTATCTTAAGTGTGTAATGATGCAGTTTTAGTCGATATTGTAGAATAATAATGTAAAGGCATGCTGCCAAACGTTGCATGACACATTGGATATTTTTGTTGAGTATGTAAAAACACATATATACGATTATGATTTTAAATGTTGATGTTTTACTATAGCACCGAACACAAATATTTGGTAACACTTATTAGAAATAATTTATATTTAAATGGGTTCGGTTTTGTATGGGAAAAGCAACTTGTTGATGAAGCAATTAATATGCACCGACTTACTATTCATGTTACAACATTAAAGTTTTTGTTGAATCGTACAGTTTAAATAATCATCTTAAGCAATTTCGCTCATGATTAGCTTTGTTCGTAGTTAATGCCATTGTGTATATGATGATATTCGAAGGAAATAACGTGCAACAGTAGTAAGTGATACCTGTTTACATCATAAGATATACATCCACCATCCAAATATAAACATATTAGTGCAGATGACTTTAAAACAGCTTCTTAAATGAAAGCATATTTCATAAGAGCTGACAATTGAGTGACAAAAGAAGATATAGTTTCCAATTAGCAATTTAACAATATTAAATATTCAAGATGTATCATGAGCACATGCCTAAAAGTTAGAAAGCGGGGAAAGAGTTCAGAAAACCAAAGTGAAAATATCTGTAATATAATATGTAAAGAAAGGATAATAAATTAAAGTGGAATTGATATACGTTTATAAGATACAGAATAAAGCATATTAAAGAAATGCACATGTACATACCAGATCCATGGATAAGAGGCGGTCTTTACATATAAAATCCGTATTTGACACTTCAACCATATGTTGTTAGTTCCCATATCATATGGTTCGGTTAAATCATAAGAAAGATAATGGGTGGAAATAACCACTTTACTCCTTTTTATCTAACCCTCTGTACGTTTTTAACATTCAGAATCCGTATTTGACAAGTGGTAACTTCCTGTTCGACGCTTCGTACAGAATGTTCTTGTATAAAGTGTTAAAAGGTTTTACTTTAAAATACACGTTTCCTAATGAGAACCCTATCCTCAATTTGTATTTTATTTGAATATTTAAAATATGTTTAATAACAGGAGGATAGAGCCCCTATAACTTATCACTTAAATACCTGTAACAATTAATCTGTCCTTTATCTGTGTAAGTATAGCTATAAAGCAATAGTCAATACTTGTAAATCATATATTCACGAATAGACATAATTCATTAAAAGCAACGCTCAGGTAGTGCTTGCACATTTTTTTGAGCATATAATTAGTTTAGTTAAATGGACCCGAATTTAATCTGGATTACATACCCCTATCACTGTGTTTATTTATTGTACTCAAGGTATCAGACTAGTCCGAATATAGTCCACATTGCCTACCCCTAACACTGTGTTTGAATATTGTACTCAGGGGACGAAGCTGTTTTTGATTTTTGTATTCATATAACCAGACTTGTCAGAATATAGTCCGTAGTACCTACCTATACCGATGTGTTTCATTATTTTACGCAGGAAACCAGACTAGTCCGAATAAAGTCCGGATTACATATCCCTACCAATGTGTTTGATTATTGTACTCAGGGTACAAGACTAGTCCGGATTACCTACCCCTACCAATGTGTTTGATTATTGTACTCAGGGTACAAGACTAATCCGGATTATCTACCCCTACCACTGTGTTGGATTATTGAACTTAGGGAACAAGACAAGTCAGAATCTAGTCCGGAATACCCACCCCTACCACTGTGTTTGATTATTGAACTCAAAGAACAAGACTAGTCCGAATATAGTCTAAATTACCAACACTTATCACTGTGTTTATGTATTGTACTCATGGTACCAGACTAGTCCGAATCTTGTCCGGATTACCTATCACTGTGTTTGATTAGTCTGGTTCAATGAGTGTTCAAATTCATTCAATTGACATTTTGATTTTCAACACCAGAATAGACTGCACTTCTTTTTCGTATTTTTTTATATTTCAAGCTTGATAAAGATCTGGTGGTCGACAAGTTGATAATAAGTTTGATTGATATAAAGTGCATAAATCATAACTTATAAATTAAATTGTGTGTATACTTTTAAATGTGCTGGTGATGTAATGCAAACTATGAAAATTGGAATATCCCAACTCTATTGCAAAAAAAAAGAACCGAACTAATTGATTCCCGACATGACAATAAGAAGTACTGGTCAATGCTTAAACACTGTAATAAAGCTTCATATATCTCTAATTATTCTTTTCCCAAAACTGACTGGTACGATTATTTCAATGAACTTTTGAATACTGTTGTACTGTATATTACAGCTAATTGTACCAACCTTTCTGCCTTGAACCATATCACTACAAATAATGATAGCTCATCTTTGAATCAGCCAATCACTGACGATGAGAAAATTGTTAGAATTAATCATGTATAAAACAACCGAGCACCTAGTCATGACGGAATCTGTATTAAAATATACACATGCACACTTGTATTACACTGCCTTATCTTAATAATTTGTTTAATAATATTTTTGAATCAGATAACTTCACACACGTTTAGAATGATAGTATTATTACACCTGTTCTTTATAAAGAAAACAAAGCAGGCCTTATGAATATCGAGTTATCTCCTTAATTGATACTCTGTGTAAAGTGTTTGTACATATTTTAACAATTCTATTCCAATGTCATTAATACAGTTGTATTTATCAAAAACGAGAGAAAATGTTTACTGTTTATTCATAGATTTGTAAAATAATCCGATAGTATTTAACGAAGACAACTGTGGGATGCTTTTGCAAGAAGCAATATCAAGGGACTTTTTTCAAAGAATTTCAATCAATGTACTCACAACTCAAGTCATGTGTAAAAGTTGATGATAAACGTACAAGCTATTTTAGTTGTGAAACGTGTACACGATAAGTATGTGTTAGGAGTACGATAATGTTATCTCTTTGTATCAATACCCTTGTTTTGCTGCTTAAATCCAAATTTGAACTTTGGCATGCCGTGGATATATATTTACCGCTGATGGCATGTGTATATACACACAGGAGGTATTAAACGATCATTTCTCGTCGTGTATCCGATGTCCGTCTGTTTTGGCCGGTTACATTATATATTTTATCGATCACTGTAATGTAATACCAAGCTGCTTATATGGTTTAAATGAGACAGTATGACAATATCAAGGGTGCATAAGCCACACTTCTTTTTCAAAGGATCCTCTTTCAAAACCATGGACGTTTTGTCTGTACCGCATATATTTTTTTGTGTTTAAATTGAGAGAGATAACGGAACGTTCTAAATCGCTATTCACACGAGTTTTCTATCAATGTAGTTCATACCTGAATTTATCAAACTCAACCAATGACGTTTCGAAAATCGGTCTTCTTCCCCATGCAGTGCGAGGATCGTACACATATGAGTATATTGTTCGAAATGTAGCTACATAACCTGACATCTTACAAAGATATTCGATCAAAATGCGCACTATTTGAGGGCGTGTTTGTGGTGTCTAGAGAAGTTAAAAGACAGCGGCTCGCAAAAAAAATAAAGTATAATTGGTTTTATATGGATGCAAGCGTAACTACAATTGAATCAGTTGAACAGGTACATGTATATTCGTTAATGCACTTTAACAGTACCTATATCATTTGATACGTTTTGGTTGATACTTTGTTCCGAACAGTTTTATTGCACCCAAGTCATTTATTAAAGTAAATTTGAACACAAGACCTCTCCATTGACAGTCCAGCGTGTATAAAGTGTTTGTCGTAATTTATTTAGATCACTCAAGGGCTGTTTTTTTTTAAATATCATAATTTATTCCGCATTTAATATTTGCTGCGTTGTCCTTGGAATTATGACCGGCCTAAACAATACAGTTACCCTCTGCAATGTATACATATTCGAACATTGACACTTACTTATTCTTATTTTCATTTAGTATATACTGGGGTCACAGGTTATGAACAGTACCAGGTTTAGTAAAAATGCTTGTTCCACCAAATATTTAGAAAGAAATAGTTGTCCTACGATGGTTGCTGTCTGTAGAATGCATTACCTACTGATTTTTAAAGCATACATTTGTACTCAATTTCAAAGTTACTGTTATAAACTTCTTGCTTAAAACTCTGTTTATAACATTCACTGTAATATATAAGAAATCTATCACTATGTTTTGAATACATGTAGCTTGGTTTTACAGTCAGGACTCAAGGAACACGGTGGGTCATCGTTTGTTAAGGCATTCTTGTACTGGTACTCTTATTTGGTGGGTATTATATTCCTATACATCATCAACGATTTAAAGTGTCAGCTACAGAGGTGCACAAGATCGCCCAATACAGGGAAACTTATAATCACATGGAACACGTCGGTGTTTTATAGATGAAATGGACAACATATGTTCGTATCAGGGAAAGGGTTTAACTGATATTGACAATGAGTCGATTCACATACAAATGTTTTTAATGTTTCAAAGTATTAAAGGGACAACATATGTTCTTATCAGGGAACCGGTTTAAATGATATTTACAATGAGTCGATTCACATATAAATGTGTTCAATGTTTGAAAGATAAAAGGGACAACATTATGTTAGTATCAGGAAAAGGGTTGAACTGATATTGACAATGAGTCGCGTCACAAAAAAATGTGTTCAATGTTTGAAAAATTAAAGGGACAATAATATGTTCACATCAGGGAAAGAGTTGAACTGATATTGATAATGAGTCACAAAAAAATATATTTTGTGTTTCATAGATCAGAAGTTAGTTGTAAACATTAGCAGTGTAAATTCCCTATCCTGACCCATCCAATGACTATAGTGTTTCATTGATCGAATCAGAAGTTAGTTTCAAATATGAGCTGAGTAGATTCCCGATCCTGACCCACTTATTTATTGTCTATATTGTTTCATAGATTTGATCACAAGTTAGTTTCCATCATAAGCAGGGTAAATTCCTGATCCTGACCCGTCGTATTGGTTAAGTGTATTATATATTGGATCAATAGGTAATATCCAACATTAGCAGGGTAAATTCCCGACCCTAACCCATCCAATGCCTATGATGATTTATAGATTCGATCAGAAATTAGTTTCCAGCATAAGCAGGATAAATGCCCTATCCTGACCCGTCTAATTTCTATAGTGTTTTATGGATTGGATCATAAGTTTGTTTCCAACATAAGCAGGATAAATTCCCGATCCTGATCCGTCTAATGTCTATATAGTATCATAGATTGAACAAGAAGTTAGCTTTCAACATTAGCAGGGTAAGTTCTTCATTCTGACCAGTTTTATGTGTTTCGTGTTTCATAGATGAGATCAGAAGTTAGTTTCCAACATCAGCATGGTACATTCCCGATCCTGACCAATCTAATGTATATAATGTTTTACAGTCGGATCGGAAGTTAGTGTCCAACATAAGCATGGTAAATTCCTGATCTGGACAGGTCTTATGTCCATAGTGTTTCATAGATTGGATCAGAAATTAGTTCAAACATAATCAGGGTAAATTCCCGATCCTGACGCGTCTTGTGTCTAAAGTGTTTCATAGATTGGATCAGATGTTAGTGTCCAACATTAGCAGTATAAATTTTCCGATCGTTTCCCGTCAAATAGTTTTACGTGTCTGTTTATAAAGAAGGTAGAATCGATTAAGCGGAAATCTATGTCCCTGATACGAACATATGTTGTCCCTTTAATATGTAATACCAGTACAAGCATGCACTAACAAACGATGACACACTGTGTTCCTTGAGTCCTGACTGTAAAACCAAGCTACATGTATTCAAAACATAATGATATATTTCTTATATATTACAGTGAATGTTATAAACAGAGTTGATTGCATTTTTAGCAAGAAGTTTATAACAGTAACTTTGAAATTGAGTAGAAATGTATGCTTTAAAAATCAGTAGGTAATGCATTCTACAGACAGCATCAATCGTAAGACAACTATTTCTTTCTAAATATTTGGTGGAACAAGCATTTTTACTAAACCTGGTACTGTTCATAACCTGTGACCCCAGTATATACTAAATGAAAATAAGAATAAGTAATAATTTTAAGGACAACGCAGCAAATATTAAATGCGGGGTAAATAGGTAATATTCCTTTTATTAAATACCTACGATCTATGACGAGCGAAAAAACTAACAAAAATATACAGATTCAATATATTTTTTATCGGGGATACAATTTTGTAATCTTAAAATGAAAAGATGAATGGCCGATGAATATTTACTACAATACTTAGGCCACGCCCCTAGAAAATATGCTAATACGTGAATCCCGCCCAATAACATAATCAAATTAAATTTCCATTGTTTTGTGGGAGAAAATGACAACATAATCTTTATTTGCGGGGTTTTATTAAATTTGACGCTAGGTTTTCGATAAATACAATAGTAGCACTTTTCCTAAATAGTACTGTTTGTCTGCATATTTTACTACGTAGCGCAGATTCAAAACGGGAACCTCGCTGAAAGTAGTCCGCGCACCGTCTGACGTCACAATCTTGTATTTACACCGCATGTAGATACGGAATTTCAATATGTCGTGGTGTATTTGCGCATGTAAATCTGCATGTATTTCCACCGGAAAAATGTATAGGCATGTAATGAATTAAAATATTTAAAAAACAGCCCTTAAGTGATCTAAATAAATTACGACAAACACTTTTTATACGCTGGACTGTCAATGGAGAGGTCTGGTGTTCAAATGTCGGTCCGGGTTTCTTGAAGATTGTGAGATGCGTTAACGTGTCCCCAACACATATAAATGTCAAGTGCTGGTAATTTCCTTTAATTATCGACTTTGAACTGGTTTCTGAAGTACATGCAATAAAACTGTTAGGAACAAAATATCAACCAAAATTTATCAATGGATATATGTCCTCTAAAAGTGCGTTTAAACCAGAGTTATTTACGAATATACATGTACCTACGCTTTCATGCCATATAAGACAAATTATACTTTGTTTTTTTTGCGAGCCGCTGTCTTTTAACTTCTCGAGATACTACAACCACGGCCTCAAATCGTGCTCATTTTGATCGAATATCTTTGTAAGATGACAGGTTATGTAACTACAATTCGAACAATATACTGATATGTGCACGATCGTCGCACTGCGCGGAGAAGAAGACCGATTTTCGAAACGTCACTGATTGAGTTTGATAAATTCAGGTATGAACTACATTGATAGAAAACTCGTGTGAATAGCGGTTTAGAACTTTCCGTTATCGCTCCAATTTTAAACACAAAATATAGGTGTGGACTGTAAATATCCGCGGTACAGACAAAATGTCCATGGTTTTGAAAAAGGATCCTTTGAAAAAGAACTGTGGCTTATGCAACTTTTATATTGTCATACTGTCTCATTTAAACCATATAAGCAGCTTCGGATTACAGTGGTTGATAGAACATATAATGTAACCGGCCAAAACAGACGGACATCAGATACACGACGATAAATGATCGCTTAATACCTCCTGTGTGTATATACACATGCCATCAGCGGTAAATATATGTCCACGGCATGCCAAAGTTCAAATTATCCTCAGTAACTTGACAGATCAGATTTGACATTTGTCATGTCAGGATCAGAAATGAACCCTACACATGCTGGACAACTGCTAGTCCTATATATAAAACACGAAATACTTGTGTGTGACTCGACACATTGTCAGTATCAGTTAAATCTTTTACCTGATACGGTCATATATTGTTAATTGAATATATAAAACACTGAATATGTGTGTGTGATTCTTTTTTTCGCGGTGACGACCGATCATATACGCCACCGTGGCTGAAACGTTTTGATTGCTTTGATTTAATTATTACAGTAAATGAAATACGCGACATGCAACATTGTAACATATAATTCATACACGAATATAGAGGTTAAATAGCATAATAATTATGTTACATAAATTGATCATGTTTGGGATTATAAAATACGTAAATAAGAGTACCAGGACAAACATAGACAAACCAAGGACGACACGAAACAGGGAAAATTAACTCCCCTTTTGTAATTGTTTTCCATAGTGTTTGACCGCTGATCCAGCACCACTGAATGATGAACTACTGTTATTTCACTTACATAATTTGGTATCACAGTGAATATTTCTTAACAGAGTTAATCTTTGGTTTTTATCCATATGTTTTAAACATCAACGTTGGCTTGACATTGTGTAATACACATATGATTTCAATGCAAGAAGGAAATGCATTCCACTGACAGCAACTAAACTAGATATGTCTAAAACGTTTAACCTTTGTAATGGTAAAACAAATATTTTTGATAAATCTGGTACTGCATTAATGTAGGTTAGAGCTAATCCATGATCGTTAAAAACATGGATAAGAGTTAACTGCTTTATCTTTTCTGGCAACAGGCAAACATATAATTGATATAAAACATTCAGAATTAATATAATATCTTGCATCAAGACTAAGAACAAATCTAATAATATTATTTTGGGTGATTTTGAACCTTTTTGTCTGTTTCTGAAATATTCCATAGTTCCAAACTCTACATGCATAATCGAAATGACATTGACTCCAATACATTGCTAGCATATGTCTGAACTTCATAGTAAAAAAAAGTGTTTATATATATTAAAACAAATTAGTCTGGCATCAGCCTTTGTGATGACGAAGCCACAGACTGAAATTGTTGACAGATGAAGTTTGCTTTACTACAATAACTTTAAAATGGAAAAAATGTAGGCACATCAGACAGTGCTTATGATGATCATTCACTCTTATATGTGTAGATCAACATATACCAATATTGTATTGACGATGTACATACACATAAGTTTACAAACACTGCATGTGTTGTGCTTTATACGAAATGAGTCTTGGCTTTTTTCAGAAGTGTATATTCAGATCAGCATGTACATCCACACAATATGTTCAAGATCACCACAGACCAAATAATTTTTACTTTATCTTGTTAGAAGATTAGGTCAAGTTCGTATATTCTGATATAACTTAGCCGATGGACAGAGTTATCTGAACATTCACATTTAATAAATGCCAAATTGTACGAGCTCATTTAGAGATAAGAAATTAGACAAAGATTGCACAAATGTGCAAGTTGATGTTAGTCTACATTGTTTGCAAATACCGTTTGAAGTGGCATGTTACATATGAGGATAAACTGCACCACCTAAGGATAAAAATTGGTGTACCAAACAAGTTTAACAATCCAATAACAAAGCAGTCGTTTATTATCTCCTTATCGTTCCTTTATAGTTTGGTGGATCGTCTATTTACATGAACATTTTTGTGATATGACAAAATATTAAAAATGAAATGTCAAATAACTCAATAGTTCGAATTGAATTATACTCTATACATGGAATGTATGTACATAGTTTTCCCAATCATACTTCAACAAATATATAAATCAAAGCGCTAAAGGTACTGCATTTGTTTGGGTACACAAACTATACAAACATTTTCCTTAGCATAGATATACATGTATTACCTGTGAATACATATGCATTGTGAAAGAAAGTGTATAGATCATTACAAGTTCGGGTGAAAGAACAAATGACATAGGCATAAAAGTTAAAATTAAATGCCAATTTCAATCGTGTATAAAATTAAAAACAATAAAATGTTTAATTACCAAATATCAAAAGACAATTATTCTGACAAAGACTTAAAAGGCAACCTACGGAGTGTTTAACAGATTTTTCATCACTTGGCCTAGTGACCTATATTTGTTTTACCTCATATGACCCATATCGAATATGAACTAGATATCATCAAGTCAATCAAAGTTTCAACTTGCTCAAAGTAAAAATGCTACCTCAGGAATTTCAACAATATTTTACTCCAATTAGCTTAGTGTCCTTGTTTTAATCAAAATATAACCTATATTTCAACTTGGTTTACAAATCATTAAGACAAACATTTTGACCAAATTTGAAGATGCTGAACCTTTCAGAATAGACGGACCAGTGGTACTGGTAATTTACAAGGAAACGCGGTTATGTAAATGAAAAGTGTTGAAAGAAGCGTAAAACACCAACCAAACAATTAATGTACCCGAAGGTCGGTTTTATTGTGGCTTGGCTTATCCATGGATAGCAAAGGTCTTGATTATGAACATTCTTAGACCATTGAAAACCAGTGTATTCTCTAATCATCTGCCACAGGAATAACTGACGGAATACGAAATATAATCCGAATTGAACAACAGCTACACACAACAATGTATGTTAGCGCACTTAGACTTCCCTGTCATAGACGGCAATGTGTGAATATGGTGACATGTTACCTTCTGCTCAAAAAAATTAAAATATTCAAAGTATCGTGCGGTAGACATATATGTCCTTTTCTTCTTGTTAAAATAGTCATAATGTAAAAAAGAAGACTTATACTGTTACTATCAGCTATATTTCTTATAACATGTCAACTTATTTTCATAAAAAATGAATAGGTGAAATAAGTCGTAAGGTAATTGCGACCAGAGTATATCCAGATCAACTAGCCCCGTAATAATACGCAATTAGTCCAATAATGTTTAAAGCAGTATTTTTTTTTCGATCATAGGATAATCTTGTTTACCTGCACGTGCAATTGTTATTGCAAGGAAGAATGACCATTGTGACAAAACCATGTTTCAAATATTTTAGCGATGAATACAGTTAAGCGTTTTCCTTGCAAACTGTATTTTTATTTATTAACTCGTCAACCAAAGATAATCATACAGGTTATGCTCCCGAGGTGTATTGTATTTCCTTTATGATCATACATGCAGCCGTACAATTCGCGAAGATACTAATGATTAATGGTCAACGTGATTTTTGGGGAGTTAGCCCAACTTTTGACGTTCAATCAAACCGAACTTTTTTAACTATACTTTTGATTTTGATCATCTTTCTTCTTTGTGCATGGGTGGAATATGTTCCAGTATCAGAGACAAGCATTGCATTATCCACCTACCTCGATCACGACGTTGGTGCCGGTCATGCCTTTCTTTTTAATTACATATTACTGAATTATGGCGAGGGCTACAATAAACACACGGGAGCGTTTACTGCTGCAATCAACGGCATCGACGTATTCTCCTTCTTCGTTGGTAATGGTATAACACGTTTTATTTTCGATTAAGCAATATTGTATCTATGTTCGTAGTTACATACACATATTAAATCAATTCGTATAACACATGCTTTTTAACTTTGTTTAACAATTACACTATCTTGTATGGAGATTGTCAGGTTTTCGTCAATATGTTTTCAAAGTCGTCTGCTACACATATTTTGTAGATGGGAAAAGGCTTTTGCTAGCAATGTCCTTACTGTCTCCCTTCCTACACATCGTTGAAAGGCAAATGTATACATGGAAAATTCAGATCAGAAACAGGTTGAACTGAATCCTCCCTTGTCTTTCTGATCCGATATTCAGGTTTCCTGTGACGTGTATATTATTATGGCGAAAGGTTCTCTTTAGAATGGCTTCGTTAAGAATGACCCGTATAGAACAGCGCAGGTTCAATTTAGAATTGGTTCGTTAAAAATGACCCGCATGGAACAGCGCAGGTTCTCTTGATATTGGATTTGTAAAACATAACCCACATTAAACAGCGCAGGTTCTTTTAAGAATGACTTCGGTAAGAATTACCTACATGGAGCAGCACAGGTTCTCTTTAAATTGGCTTCGTTAAAAACGACTCGCATGGAACAGCGCAGGTTCCTTAAAGAATGGCTTCGTAAAGAATTATCCACATGGAACAGTGCAGGTTCTCTTTAGAATGGCGTCATTAAAAACGACTCGGATGGAACAGCGCAGGTTATTTTTACAATAACCCTGTAAGTAAGACCCGCATAGAACAGCGTAGATTCTCTTTAGAATAGCTTTGTTAATCATGACCTACATGGAACAGCCCAGGTTCTTTTTAGAATGGCTTCATTAATAATGATCCGCATTGATTCATGCATTATTTGGTTGTGTTTATCGTCGCCGTGCTGAATTAACTGTTTGGCGAGCAAGCCCGCATGTAACCTTGCAGGTTTAGAATAGCTTCGTAAAGCATGATCCGCATGGAACAGCAAAGGTTATCTTTAGAATGACTTCTTAAATTCTTATCTTTTTCTCTAAACCCATTCCCTCACTAAAAATACAAATACTATGCACATGATAAATTAAACACATGTAGATGTAGAAACATAAAAGTGCACTTATTGAATAGAGTTGAAACATTAAGACAAAAGGAGCAAATACTTATTGTTAGAAATAGTCTCATTTTGTCACAAAGTTTTGAAAAACGTTCTGCAGCATATTCTTGAAAATGCGTCTGATTGTGGAAAGGGTTAACTTGGTCACATGTGTCGCAAGATAAGGGAATTCACACAAACTAATATAATATTAACAAAGTCAACACAACTGTTTTAGCGAGAAGGACAATGGCCTCGTATCAACTAGGTTGCTTGTTGTTATGTTGTATTTTTTTTCCGGCTGAAAGTACTAATACCGATATCTTGCAAAGAATCGCAAAGTTAGAAGAGCTTCAATTTGGCTGTGCACTAAAGTATAATGTTCTTGAAGAAAAAGTCAAAATCATCGAAAAAAAGAACGACTTTAAGGATGAGCATATGGAAACTACAATAAAGGTAAATATTTTTCATAAAGGTTTGCTCGGCTGTAAAGTTTGTTAAAACAGCATGATCTGCACATCTATTTTTCTATTATGTTTACAACTATTCAGCATAAAAGGTGTTTTACCCTAAAACTATGAGACCTATGTCCGAGATGTTAATGCAAAAATATTATTAATACAAATATAAGGAATACAGTAAAAGAAGAAAAGTGGAAATCGTTTGGGAAGATATTGATAACTAAGAAAGAAACAATATTTTTCTAACAAGGTACCTGACTGTCTCAAACGTCACTTTAATGACGTTCTCTAAGGGACATTTTCGAAGTATTACCTTTCTTTTTGAAACCATGTATACAGTAATTACAGAATGGTGAAATTTAGTTTAATTTATTACAATTTTACAAGTATTACTTTTCTCAAGATTGGCTCTTGTTTTATGTTAGCAGTTGCATTCACATTGTAAAGTACAAACACTGACGGTGATGATTCTGATGCTACGGTGCATATCACATACATAAATAAGTCTTCACTGTTCGCAAATGCAGTACGGCCAAATCTCGAAAGACACAGCTGATATACATATCCACGATAGTGTTGTACCTTCATTACAGGGGCTTGAGGAGAAGATCGAATCACTCAATTGTGTCATCACGGAACTGACATCAAACCAATCCGCTCTTTCATCCATTCATCGTCGCCAAACAGGTATATATAATACTGAAAAAAAAAACCGAAATAATGATGTAGGCGTGTTTGTGAAGTAGTATGATGATAAGTGAGAAATGAATAATCAATAAGTAGGACGCGTTCGGCGAAAAGGGGTTTTCTGGTAGAAGTCAAAAGTGACTATTATAGCGAATCTGTGTATTTACGCACAGTTTTGCCAGATCAGCACTATTACTGCCACCTTGTTTATTATATTCCCAATGATGTGAGATCTAACAGAACCAGAAGTGAAGCTCAATGACGTTAACGCATATGCTTTTGTATACGCAGTAATTACTGAGAACCTTAACCTCATATTCAATATGGATATTTAAAAGCCTTTAACAAAGACAGGGTTAATCGTAACACTTTCCCACACACATCATTTCTTCAGCAGACGACTTTGTATATATTTGAGGACAAATAATAACGGGGTATACAAAAAAAGAAATAACATTATAGACTAGAGTAGAAAACATTGTATCGAAGTGAGAAGTTCATTAATTTGCCGAAATGTTTGCAAAAGTCGTCTGATGAAAATGCAGCAAAACGTGTCTGCAGGTCGGGTAGGGTTAACTTGTATGAACTAAGACTTGAATCTATGTTGCATAATATTCTGTTTCATGGTATTGTCTTCTTTTAGAATAGCAGCTGGTGGTGTAGCGTTTTCAAACTTTCTTGACCGCGATGTGGATCACCTTCGACCAGACCAAGCCATTGTCTTTAACCAAGTACAATTAAATGATGGTAACAGATACAGCCAAAACACGGGGGCTTTCACCGTACCAATCAGAGGGGTTTACCTCTTCACGTTCTTTATTGGTAAGAGCATTTCCGATATATCACTGCTTCAAACCAAGCAATTGTCTCTGTTTAGATCGATTAAAGTCGCAACGGCCTCATGACTAAATGTAGCAGGTGTTAGCAATGTGCTAACAAAAGAGCAGAATGCTAAAGTTGGCGAATTCCGAAAACATTCTTCAAAATCAAGAATGGAATAAGTCCCCACTGTTAAGGTGATAACAATATCGGCACTCATGTTCTTCAAATATATTTTTCTACAGTGGGATTTACATTACTGAACATCATTTTGGGTTCAGAGAGACGTCTAGATCGTTGTTAATTGTTTGTGATGTCAATGTCAATAAAAGTGAAGGTATCTATTTAATACAAAAAATTATTAATAATTCTGTTTCAAGCCTAGTTTATTGTACCGCGAAAAAGGTATTGTCTTAAAAGAAAAATGCGGTAGCTTGTTGGGATAACAGCCAGAAAATTGGCATCACTTTATAAATAATTTCAAAGAAATGTGCTGTTGAAAAATAGGAATGAAACAAATGAAATTATTTCTTCACTGTCAAAAGACGAATTCATGAAAGTACGTGAACATATCTGTGAATCGAGTAGAATTTTCGTTTCGATTATCTCTCAAACAGTCAACGCAGTGATAAGATATATACTAACACAGAATCAAATTATTAAAATAATGGTACAAAATTGTTGATATTTTATAAAGGTATAACATGTATGGCACATACATTTTCATTCATGGCGTGGTTTTCATTAAGAAATTGAATATAATGGGTTTGAGATTAACCGCAAACATGTTTCACAATAGCACACACTCACGAATTATACTTTTCTCCAAACATTAGCATTTCCTATGAGCTGATGTAGTTTACTGTTACATCATCTATAGGCACTGTCTTTTTTATTTTTTATTCTATTATCATTTAGACACAACATCACAATGCTGTTGTTCCTTTGTTAATAAAATGAATGTGTTAATTTAAAATCATGGTAATTCAAACAAGGCAAGACAATGATCCAACCAGTTGTTTTATTATAATTCAAATAACAATAACAATATTTGTCACAGCGGCATTAAGATATTTATGACCAATCTTGATCCAGATCAATCTGTGCATAGGCAAATTCTAATAGGAATCGGCATTGTTTGCCCCAAGGCTTTAAGACCACGGAACACACTTCTTTTAGGATATAGGAGTACTGGTAAGACTATCGGAATATGTTAAATGAAATAGATACATATATATCGCAAATGGCTCAAGTAGTCCAATGTTTGACGTCGAAATTTATTTAAAATACGATGTTATTTTTGTCTGCAGGGGAGAGAGATCCAAACCAGCTATACGTAAAGCTTGTCGTGAATGCAGTAGCCAAATCGGATGCCGTCGTTGAAACAGTGCACGCGGCCTATGACGTCCAGGGTGGCAATGTCGTCGTGCTGAGGGTCAACAAAGGGGACGCTGTGATTATCGAACACAATACCTATGGTTCACATATCGAGGGTTCCTCTAACAAATTGTCTACATTTTCTGGATTTCTTTTGTATTCTCTTGATGGAGAAGTTAGTGTGATCGGACAATACATACTAATATGTTTGCGCGATATTTGGATTTTTATTTCGCTTTCCCCTAAACAGCCTTAATCATTTTTATCTGAGTTGAACACCGCTTTGAAAAGTATTCCAGTAATATTATTGCGTCCAGTTCACATAACCCTGTGTTTCCTGGCACGAACACACATACTCTAGACAGCGTTCTTTCCAGGCAACTGGCTGCCTTGCTACATAGACTTTCATGCATTGGTAGATGATGCATAATTATATATAGATTCAGAGGCTGACACATAACAAACCGCCTCAAAACGAATATGATAAGAGCTTCTGTCTCTTAAATTGGAGGGGATGCTGTGATGGCCCAACACAACAGTCATTGTTCGCATACCGACGGTTACCAATACATTGCGTTGTCGATATTTTCTGGATTTCTGTAATATTCTATCGATGGAGAAGTTACTGTAGTCGGAATATAAATATAAATACTATATTGATTTTGTATATATTCTTCGACTTGCCGAAACAATCTGAACTTAATGATGAAAGTGTGACGACGATGTCGACAGTATTTCAAAATTATCAAAACTGCTAGTTCAAATAACCGTTAGTTTTCTGGATCTCCCAGTACTTCACACGCACACAACATTCTTGACAGGCAACTTGCAACATTTCCATGTATTCTTTAGCCCGTTGGTAGATAACGCATGATACAAGACACACTACATTTTGCCAATAATTGAAAAGATTGAATGTCCGAGTCGGGATTCAAATTCACGTCCTCTCACTTGACAGGCCTCATCTATGCTGACTAAGACTCCGCAGCTCGACCCAGTACCAAACTACCAATGTACTAAGAGCGCCCTCCTCATAAATCGGAGGGGATGCCGTGATGATCGAACTATGTTCACAAATCCTCGGTTATTCAGATATTAGATTATTAGCAATGTCTCGATTTCTCTTGTACTCTAGTGATTGCGAGCCTTATGTCATACCAAAATAACGTATGATTGGAAATTGACTCGTCAGTCTGTTCACATAAACTGCATTAATGATTTTTTATGTTCCGAGCCACGATATATCAGTCGCAGCGACACGAGCTGTCAAACCAGGAGTTGTGAACTAGATTGAAAGTAAAATTATTGAAAAGAGTTGAAATAATGTGACAAAAACATAAATTGCTCATTTTTAGAATGTTCTACTTTTGTCGAAAGGTTTTGTTAATCAATCTGCAGCGATTTCGTCAACATGGGTCTTCATATGGTAGAGGGTTCATAAGGTTAACTTGCTCACTTGTTTGGCAGGATCAATTTAATCATGCAGATATAAGATCAACTAACTTGAAAGGTCATCCCATCTATTTTTGAAAAAAGAAACTGGGAGCGTTTCGACTAGGTGGTTTGTTCTTTGTTGGCATTATGTTTTTGCGGCTGAGTGTATGTATGTCGATATCTTGAAATGAATCGGGAAGGTGGAAGAGCTTCAACGTTGTTGTGCATTGAAGAATAATGTTTTTGAAGAAAAAGTGAAACACCTTGAAGAAAAGATTGACGCACAGGAGAGCAAGCTGAAGGCTCTCAGGCTGAAAGATCTTCAATTAAGGTAAATATGTTAAGACACATCTGCTTGAGTGTTTAGTCTATTTAAGTAAATACATTTGCAATAATTTTAAAAATATTTCAGACATTTTTGCATATTAAATTATTTTACCTCCATGAAGAAAAGAACGATGCTCAGGTGTTTGTTCTTGCGTCATTCGTTTTAGGTCCTCCAATGTGTCTACAAAGGAATAGATTTGCCTTCAAAACATTTCTGGATGTAGAGTTATGCAAACAGTCCAGTTTATAAAATGTATAATTTCTTTCCAAACAAATGAACTGTAGCTTCTAAGGATTCACGATCATGTAAATCAGAAACAGAGATGCATGATTAGCCTTTCGATATTCATTTGAAGAGATTGACGTATAAAATATATATGCATTATATGAACCCCATCTTGTTGTTCTATATATTAAAACTCACGAACATTCACATTTCCATTTTCTATGGAGTTTAGTGGACCGACAGATGTATTATGAGTCCTCCGTCAAATAATGTTCACAGTTATGTTCATTACTGGGGCTTTTGCAGTATCAATCAGTGGAGTTTACGACTTCACTTTCTTCGTTTATAGCGTTAACGATTGCTCCAGTCTTTAAACCATTCAATTGATATTGATGTTTAAATATCGATCAAAAGAGCGTCGGTCTCGTAACCAAAGTTGTCAGATTTGTTTCTGTGAGATACATATCATTCACTCGTTTCAAAGAATGGACTACATCATCTTGTTAAATGTGTTCAGGAGTATTACATACTTTTCAAACATGCATCAAGTCCTGTATTTCAGTTCATTAACAAAAAAGCCAGTTTCATATAATTATGCTGCTGAAATAGTGAGGGTCATCATAATATTTCTTGGTCTAGACCCGACCAAGTACAAACCTCAGTCATTCCGGATTTGGGCTTCGACAAAAGCAGTCCAGATGGGGATGTCTGAGGAGTGTGTGAAAAATCTTCGGAGATGGCATTCAAGGGCGTTTCAAAATTATATTAGGCTTTCATATTTACAGTTATAAATTGAGAAGGCAAGGGCAGTGCATTATATGTGCGTTCTATGTTACAGTAGGATTATGTAAAATGTAATTCCCTTTTTGCTCAAATCAAGCAGTGTTATCGTCGGCTGGTTACTAGTTGTCGCAACAAATTCTTTGGCCTACAGGTCTATGAAAACTTTAACTTTAATAAATTCAATGTTGAAAGAGTCATGTAATATGTCAGTGCAGATTGGTATTACAAATTGCCTTTGGATATCGTTTAGGAGGTTGGTTTGTATTACTCGGCAATCTTAGTCTGATCCTTACCTCGGCACAAAGACAACTGGTATTGAAACAAACATGCATTTCGGTTACATTCCGTCTGTGTAGACTTTGATCCATAGAGACTGTAACTAACTTTTCCGATAAGATAAGTCAACGGCTATTTTTTTGCTGTTAGTTAATTCGTTTTATTACTATGTTTCCTTTCAATGTCATATGTTTCCCTTGGATGGGCATAGTGTGGCAGGTGTTTATAACCAACCGTCAATAAGAAAATGTATGTTAACCATAACCATCTTACGTCGTCATTTTATTGCTAATTGTGTTAAGGGTTAATATGTTCTAGTCAGTATTGCTAATAAAATTGCATTTACACACATTCTAGTGTCTCGTCTTCATACTATTTTCATATTGAACAAGCTGAGGTCCGCATACGAACTGAATTGAAGAAAACATAAAGCACAATTATTGTAAATAATTTGGTTTATGTTAGTACACGAATAATCCGTCCTTTGTCATCGGATGTATCCTTTCCCGTTAATTGGGGCCACATGTCCGACTAATCCGTCTGACCTATGACACGACGCTTATTAGTTAATCGCGATTGGTTGAATCGATCACGGGGTTGATTATATTTGCGTCTGTTGTTTATCGCGCACTCGCATTTTAGACTGAAAGAGAAAGCACGAGAACGTCCTTATCTGTGTACCCTCCTCCGCCATCTTCTGCCTTCCAATGGCACTACTATTAATTCAGACATTGTGCACTAAAGATTAAACCGACTTATTGTATGATTTATTTCCCCATTTTTATTCAGTTTTATTTCTATATTTCAATGATTTACATGTTTTAGGTGGCAGGTGTTTGTAACCCATCTTCAATGAGAACATGTATGTTAACATTCTTACAACATTGTATTGCTAAGTGTGTTATGTGTTAATATGATCTAGTCAGTATAGCTTGTCACTATGCAATAAAATGGCATTTACACACACTCTAGTGTCTCGTCTTCATATTGAACAAGCTGCGGTCCGCATATGAGCTGAAGTGAAGCAAACATAAATAGAATATGTTAAAACTTCACATAATGAAAACAAAACCACACTCTGAAAACAAAATTCATTGTATATTCAGTGATATCATTTAAACAGTTCTTGAATATTCACTAAATTGCCTCATCATCTAGCGGGACCGGAAGTATCAAATCTATCAAACATTCATTTTGATCGGCTGCTTGTACAAATTCTTGAAACGTGATGTCACCATCGCCGTTTAAATCAACCGCATCAAAAAGTTCGTCTGCAAACTGGTCTGGTGTTTTACCATGCATCTCAGGCGGCGTTGTAGCAATACCAGTGACTGCCTGTAAAATATACACATTTACTTTAGGGATATCTTATGAATTCATATCATATTAGAATAGGACAAACGTGAGAATAGTGAATGACAATGAATAATGAAAGACGTATATAAACGATGATATGCATATCCTATTTGCTTTTCGTGCAATCTGATTATAACTCGCTGATATACAATGGAAATGAGGTAGTCGATGTTCTGGAAAAACGACCATTGACTTGCATGACCGGATTACGTGCAGACTTTTCCATGTATTATATGTGCGCTGTTACAAAGGAACAAAGGACATGGTAGCATTAAAGCAACATGACGTACACGTGTATTCTGATTTCGCATTTCCCATTATTGTTCAAATGTCATGCGGATGTATTGTGTTGTATGATTAAACATTTCTTACCCGTACTAAACATCGCATCTCATCTCTATCAATCGTTCCACTTCTGTCTGTGTCATATACTTCAAAAAAGAACTTGAGTTTCTTCATCCTGCTTTGCCGGCTGATACCGGGCTTCATGTCTGTAACACTTAGTCCAATTAAAAACTCCTCAAATGTCACTCTACCATCTCCATCGATATCAAATGCCTTGAATATGTGCTCAGCAAGAGCAGATGCCTTGGTACCAAATACGTTTGTATAGACTCTCACAAAATCTTTTAATTTTAGACCGGACTTGCCACGCGCATCACGCCGGAAATCATCGTAAGCATTTTTTATTTCCTCAATATCCATATCCGGTACGAATTCGCGAAGTTTTTCTAGTTTCTCTTTCTTGAGTTTAGCTTTACTGGCTTGATTGCCCATTGTAGTCCTTTCACGTAATAATTATAACTATTTAATCAACATTGTTTAACATATTTATTTCTCAAACGAATTTTAGTCCGTTATGTTGCTCCTTGATGATATATCCATCTGAAAGAACACAAAATGGAAATGCATTACAAAATGATTTTCTCATCAAACAGTAAGTCATGAGAAAAAATACTTCTTTCCCCATTTAAATATGATTAAAACTATGAATTATTCCGATTATTGATGATAATAGTACACAACATTATTCCGTGAACTACTTGTTTGATATGTTTGACCAAGTTAGGGCTTGTTTCTGCAGTAACATGCATCTATTAAATCATTTAAGCAACATCATAAGATACAAATTCTAGAGTATTGATGTATCACCCACTGCATGATTATTAGCTGGACTCCTACTTAAAATGAACATTGTAGAAAGGAATAGTCCCTCATGATAAGCAAATTCTCCTTTTGTCACAATGTTTTAAAATGTTCTCTGATGCACAGGCGTCAAATTACAGGTAGGATAGGGTTACTACTTATAGGAGATGCTGCCTAATCCTTTCCCAGGGACAACAGACAACTGAAATCGAACACATTTAGGTTAAAATATGGTTATCTCTATCACTGAAAGTATTATTTTTTTTAAAGAGTTGAGACCATTAAAACAAAAAGAAAAATTGCGAACAATAAGCAATTTCTTGTTTTTCCCCGTTGTTTCCATATGTTGTCGAATGCAAAATTGTTAAAAAGCTTATTGCCAATAAGAAATGGTTACTGTAATAGACGAATTTTGAAACATTGTGGGAAATCAAGCAATCAATGAAACTGAGCAATTTCTCCTTTTCACATAATGTTTTCAAACCTGATCCACGTTGATCCTTTAGATACTCTAGATAATAAATAGTTTAGCTACAGGAACTATTTTACCCTTTTTGCACTACATACACTTTTTATCTAATCTTCAACAGACGGATGATAATGGAAATTTCGATTTTTTTTTCTCAATGTTTGCCTCACAAGTCAATACTTTTAGTTTCATCAATACAGATTTATCATCATCTTTTTCTAGACATTTATAAATCATCTGCTGTAGATTGTGTCTCTGTGATAAAGGGTTAAGCAGACTGTAAACATATTGTGTAAATAAAAAGATATGTTAACAGTCTTCTTAACCCTTTATCATTAAAGTCGGAACTTTCAATGCGTTTGACAATTAGCTAATACATATTCCTTTGGTTATATAAACCATGTCAACCCGTTCATGGGTTCAATTGAAGATATATATAAATAAGGTCTTAAGACCCTGTCTTAAATAAATATTTGAACTGTTTATTTCTGCTTTTATGTTTACATTATTTGAAATTATGAAAGTGTGTTGTAACCTGCCCAAAAAATCGACCATCTTTTTTCCACTCATTCCACTCTTTTAACCTTATCTACTATTAACCATTATGTCCCTGGTTTTAATATTTTCGTCTATTAACCAGTATCTTCTGGCTTTAAACCTTATTTACTATTAACTACCATCTACTGGCTATTAACCGGATCTAATATAAACCAACATGTTCTAGCTGTTAACAGTATCTTCTATTAAACATTATTAAACAGTATCTACTAACATTTAACCGTATCAACCATTGTTCAGTATCTAGTGCCTTTTAACGGTTTCTACTCTTAACTATCATCTACTGGTTTTCGTATTATTATCTAGTCTTAACCAGCATATACTGGCTTTTGACCGTATCTACTCTTAATTAGTATCTCCTGGCGTGTAACTTTATCTACCAGTTTCTACTGTTGTTTTTTTTACCGGATCTGCGATTAACCAGGCTTTTAACCTTAGCTACTATTAAACAGCAGATACTTGCGTTTAACCTTATCTTCTGTTAACCAATATTGAATGACTTTTAACCTTACCTTCTCTTAACTGGTATGTATTGCCTTTTAACCTGAACTACTATTGACCAGTATCTGCTGGCTTTTAAAGTTATCTGTATATTTCCATCATCCTTTATCTTTGAACATGTTATACTCTTCACCAGTGTTTGTTGATTTTTACCCTTAGTTACTTTTAACCAGTATAGTCTGCGTGTTTTACCTATTACATACCTAACCTGTTTCTACCTCTATCAACTACCTACTGGTTACTACAAAATCTACACTTTACCAGTATCTACTTACTTTTCAAGTATCTATCGGATTTATGCTTAATCTGATCTCGACTAGTTTATATCGGCTCTACACTGTATATATATAAGCTTTACAAATCTAGTATATAATGGTGTTATTCCTTATCTACGCTCTACCAGTTTATATTGGTTATAAACATTATCAAAGTTTCACAAGTATATATTTGTTTTATATATGCGTCATGTCATATCGACGCCTTACCAGTTTGTATTGACTCTGCACATAGTTTTACAAGTACACAAAGGCGACGGGTTTGATACGGTTTGTGTTACGGTTTGTATTATTACCGATACCCAACCCTTTACACTGTATTGAGTCTACAACGGTAGACTTTGGTTTGGATATGTCCAAATCGGCCGCTAAACACTTTCGTACGTTTCTGCGAAAGAGATAGACGACAGGTTTGGTACCGGTTTGGTATCGGTTTCTTATGGTAGGTAGTCAAAGTCCCATTAGTGACTCACAATGGGTTGAAAATCGTCTTCTACTGTGTTCAGTAGAATCGAACGAAAAAGTGTAACTTTTCACCTAAATAATGCATTTATATTTTAATGTTTGTATTTTGGTTTCTGAAAATTGTAATAAACAGTATCAATTTGGTCAAGTTGCAAAATGAAAATGTTAGTATTACCATTACTAAACATCAATTTAACCCTTATAACACATACTCAACACCACTTGAACCTTTAACTCTATGAATATGCAATGGAATCATATAGTGTGTGTATGAAATGTATTTTGGCATTATGTTTTAGGCACGAAATATCATTTCGACACCTCAGCTGTGAGTTATTTAGTACGTACACGTTTACGAGATATTTAAACATTACAATAAAGGGTTATAATTCAATTATTAAATACTTATAAGACTACCGAAAGCCAATGTTGTTGCTACCTATAATATTCATTTGAATGAGTAATATAATATATATAATGGGAAGCCAAAATCAGTTTATTCCATATTATTATTCCCTATTATCTATGATGAACGAACTTATCTTTCTATTAGCAAACGGTTTAAATTCCGTGCACTGTTATTACTTTGTGTATTCCTCACCATTCACTTATGTAGAAGCTACAGCCAAACAGGTGTCGTTGTCAAGTTGGACAGATATATAAACATCCGCCTGTCGATGATTAAACTATAATGTATACATTTGCATATACACGGACGAAAACATGATTGGATAATTTGAAAGTGCTACGGGTATCATCTTTCACTTCAAAAGACATTCCACGTGATCAGTACCACAGGGTTGAACTATGTTACACAAATACTTGTTTACAGCCTAATACGAATGGTACCGCATTTTAGACAATATTTGTCGATTTTGGAGACTAAATATGTTTTTTGTATACGACGTCCTCGTTCATTCGTCCGGTTCAAAGGTTTAAATCCTTTACTCAACACACTCGATAAGTTTCTGCCAGAAAGACGTGATAGTTGATTAGGCGCAAAGGCGGATATTACATGCTGCATTGTTTATTGCATTCGGATGCGAACAGTCAAAAAAAAAAAATTCTAACGAAAACAGTCGGATGATAAACATTTGTTGGTAATTTTGTTTAGTCAATGTAATCTGATTAGTCATCAATTAATTGAACTGGTACCATGTCGTTCCCATCCACAGCTGTGCATATTGTTGATAGGACACAAGGCTATGATTACCTGGACTTGTACAGTATCGTTCCAAGCTTTAGCTATGAAGAATGTTGATAGGACTTGGACTGGTACCACGGCACAACCCGTTCCATAGCTATGTAGATTGTCGATATGACACTTGGCTATGATTACTTGGACTGTTACCATGTTGTACTCATTCAAAGCAACGTCTATTGTCGGTAGGACACCTGGATATGTACCATGTTGTCCTCATCCATAGCTATGAAGATTGTCCAGATTGTCGATAGGACACAAGGCTATGATTACCTGGACTTGTACTGTATCGTTCCCAGCTTTAGCTATGAAGAATGTTGAAAGGACTTGGACTGGTACCACGGCACATCCCGTTCCATAGCTATGTAGATTCTCGATATGACACTTGGCTATGATTACTTGGACTGTTACCATGTTGTACTCATTCAAAGCAACGTATATTGTCGGTAGGACACCTGGATATGTACCATGTTGTCCTCATCCATAGCTATGAAGATTGTCCAGATTGTCGATAGGACACAAGGCTATGATTACCTGGACTTGTACTGTATCGTTCCCAGCTTTAGCTATGAAGAATGTTGAAAGGACTTGGACTGGTACCACGGCACATCCCGTTCCATAGCTATGTAGATTGTCGATATGACACTTGGCTATGCTTACTTGGACTGTTACCATGTTGTACTCATTCAAAGCAACGTCTATTGTCGGTAGGACACCTGGATATGTACCATGTTGTCCTCATCCATAGCTATGCAGATTGTCCAGATTGTCGATAGGACACAAGGCTATGATTACCTGGACTTGTACTGTATCGTTCCCAGCTTTAGCTATGAAGAATGTTGAAAGGACTTGGACTGGTACCACGGCACATCCCGTTCCATAGCTATGTAGATTGTCGATATGACACTTGGCTATGATTACTTGGACTGTTACCATGTTGTACTCATTCAAAGCAACGTAGATTGTCGAACTGACATCAGTCTTGATATGTACCATGTTGTCCTCATCCATAGCTATGAAGATTGTCGATAGGACACCAGGTTATGATTACTTAGACTGTTACCATGTTTTCCTCATTCAAAGCAACGTAGATTGTCGAACTGACATCAGTCTTGATTACTTGGACTTATACTATGTCGTTCCCATTCATAGCTGTGTAGATTGCCAATAGGACACCAGGCTATGATTACTTGTACTGGTACCATGTCATTCCCATTGTTATATATGCAGATTGGCGAGAGTACATTAATCTTTGATTTCTTGGACGGGTACGATGCAATCCCCATCAATTTCCTTGTAGATTGTTGATAGGACACTGGGCTATGATTACTTTTCAAGCCATGCGTATAACTAAACACTGTGTATGTAGAACCGGTATGTGTTTATTATTCGTGGGTTGATTATTAGTTATTTGGTCTGTTACTGACCCACTACGGAAAAATAGTGGGTCTGTGGAACTTATAGGGGGCGAGGCGTAAGCCGAGTCCCCCTATACATTCAACAGACCCCCTATTTTTCCGTAGTGGGTCAGTAACAGACCAAATAACTGATTTATTTCATCGACCACCTTTCATGAGCAAAAGAAAAAGGATACTCTTTCATTTACATTAACATTTACAATATGTCTAGAGGAAATTTACGGGTTTTGGCGCCAAATCACTAGCGTTATGACGTCAAACCGATGACGTGACGTCATTTTCTTAGTATTTGGTCCCAGTATTTTTAAAATTCCTAATACTAAACCCACTTTGATAATGAAATGAAACAATATCAATTTGTTTTGTTCATGAAAGGTGGTTGATGAAATAAATCAGTTATATGGTCTGATATTGACCAATGCATTATATTTATACATTCATTGATTTTTTTTTCTATGGAAAGGGAAGTTACTTTGCATGATATTCAACTTCGTAGTCGTTATGATATATTGTAAACAAATCGCTGTTAAAAATATCAAGATATTATACAGTGTATAGATCTATTTTAACATAGACAACTGGAAGTTTTTCAGCTTGATTTGAGAATAGACGCCATATTGAATTTACTCACCCCCTATGGAATTTACAATGCACGTGACAGGCTTTAACCAATGAAATTGCTAGAATTTCGTGGGAGGCGAAATAAATATATAGGGAGACATTGTACTTTCGTAAGTGTTTTTTGGTTGGTGTATATAGGGAGACATGTTACATTAGTAAGTTATCATTGGTTGGTATATATATGAATACACGGTTTGTTTGTACGTGTTCTTGGGTTGGTGTATATAGGGAGACGTTGTACGTTTGTAAGTGATCGTTGGTTGGTGTATATAGGTAGACATGGTACCTTCGGAAGTATTTTTTTGTAGGTGTATATAGATATACATGCTACGTTCCTTAGTGTTCGAGCTTTGCTGTATATAGTGAAACACGGTAGTTTTGTAAGTGTCCGTAGGTAAGTGTATATACGTATAAATGGTACGTTCCTTAGTTTTTGTGGGTTGGTTTATAAAGTAAGACACGGTTCGTTTGTAAGTGCGTCTGGGTCGGTGTATATAAGGAGCTATTTGAACCTTCACAAAGGTATATTTTCTAACTATTTTAAAGCGTATTGGCTCAAATGATAAATTATTGAGTCCGCGGTTAATCAATGATCACAATATCATTGCACAACGGTCACGGCCAGGTCGATTTTGTCGAGTAATACAAACAGAAAAACTGATCGATAGCTTGAAAATACCATTCATTTATCCCTTTCCTACAATCAGAGGTAGATTGCTGTATGTGAGGCAGACGACTGTTTTGCCACTTTTTTAAGATTTCAATTTTTAACTTGTATTTTTAGTGATTTCCCTATACTAATAGATTTACATAGATCTTTTCAAATTCGTCTTCTGCAGATTTAATGTATTTTGGAAAGGGTGTTAAAATCGGAAGAGCATATCATTGTCAAATTAAAATTTAATTTGTTCAAGGTTTACTTTACATTGAATCGATGAATGGTGGATGTAATACCGCTCACTCTCTCATTACCTTAACAATGTATTGAACACAGGACTGGTATTTGAATACGTAACTCAGATACTTCATTGGAAATTGAATTGCAAAATAGTGTGTAAAAGGGAATATTAATTATAAAAAAGCTCCTTATAAACGAAAGATCTTAAAGTGGTCTGCTACATAGTCGTCAAACGTCGCTTTAATTAGGGAACGATTGCACAGTTCCCTATCGTAGTAGACGATTATGAAGACATCGTTGAAAAGGATGTACAATTTCTATAAACTAAAATATAATAATGAAGTTACAAACGAAGTATTTGCTCATTGTGACGAACTTCCCTGTTTGCCTAAATGGTTTTAAAATGTATCAGCTTTTGCGTAAAAATTTGTCAGAATTTGGGGAAGGGTTACATCTTAAACCTAGTTTATACATTTTCTACCTGAACACCCGACTTGATTGACCCTTTTTCCAACTCACAGACGGCTCTTAAGGAGACATATGTTCTCCCTTTCCCATACGCAGACGGCTCTTAAGCATTTTTCGTTTGCGTATGCGCGATTAACATGACTGAACATTTTAGTTCAGAAGACAAATAGTAAGTTTTGTATTAAATACTGAATAAAATGCGGAAAATTATGTATGTAACGAAAAAAGGACAAAAATTACCCCTGTGTAAAGGAGTCTTTGTCAAAAAGACAAACAACTGATCGTGCAGAAATGGCGGCAAATTTCCAATCACCAACGGGAAAAGATCAAGCAAGTAAAAATGGCTCGTATATTGGACAGAAGAATTTCTCTCATCAATACCGAGGGTTAAATACATATAACAGTAACGTGACAAGTACTCCGATTTCCCCGATGTTCTGCTATAAATCAGAATAATTGACTCAACATCTGATCCAAGCCCCCGTGTCACAAAAACAACAGAATACACAAATAAATATTATGTCTATGTTGATACAGAGACTGGATAATATGGACACAAAAATGGTCAAATTTAGACACCATTTAGTCCACGCAAAAAACAATAACAGTAAACATGAGCGATTTCGACACAAGGGTTGTAGATCACGAAACAAAAATGGCGGACATAGAAAAAAGCAGCACATTTGATTCAACCAGTAAAGATGAGATCTCCAAAAAGCAGACAGAGATCGATTTTCTAGTTAAAAAATGGAAAAGTATGAGAAAGAGCGAGAAATCAGCAGAGCCAGTGTTGTTGAAATTCAGTATCGTGAAATGAAAACAACCTCCTATTCTTCAGCGTCGCAAATGAAAACAACGAATCAGATCAGACCTGCGAGGAGAAGATCTACACGCTCATAAATGACGATCTACAACTTCAGGACGCACGAATTAACATCCATCTGGAACCGACACAGAGACTTAGTACATACAACGAAACGCGGACACGACCAATACTAGTGAAATTCAAATAATTTGTGGATAGAGAGAAAGTGCGAAAATCAAGTCCGAAACTGAAAGGAAAACCATATGGAATTTGCCAACAGTTTCAAAAAGAAGTGAAAAGATCCTACTGATTATGAAAAAGGCAAAACGTGAGGGAAAATAGCATATTTGTGGTTTGATAAACTATTCATTGACGGAAGTGTATACGTGCCTTAGCCGGTGTTTTAGAGTTGTTGTAGTGCGAAGTGGGTGTATTCCAAGGGGAGATTAGCTCTTCCACGTTCCTAAATGACATCGAGTTAGAACTACAGTCAAGTCAAGACGGGTGTTTTAACATAGACCAAGTATCGATGTTATTCATTTTGTTTGCAGACGATTGTATTTGAGTTTCGCAAAATCGATAATTGTATTATAATTTGCCTTTACCGTATGCTCTATGAACAGTGTGAAATAAAGCCGAATTGGGTGACTTAAGTAAACACATAGTTAAGCAGTCTTGGCTTTAGTGACGTGTGGCATTTCCCTGATTCGGTTAATATTAAATCATGTATACCTGTATTAAATATAAGGCTTCAGGATAATTACATTAGTCAATGGAGAGCTGGTATGATTGTGTGTTCATCTCTTAGCTTTTTTAAACAGGTTAAAACTATATTTGAAATGTGATTTTACTTGTTAAGAATTGTTAATGTAAAGCATATAACTATGTTATCAAAGCTACGCTTTTCGTCACACCATTTATATAGAGAATGGGAGACACTGAAGCATTCCGATATGTGATCGAATTTGTGAAATATGCACAAATGAAGACATTGAAGACGATTGCCATTTCATTTTAATATCTGATTCATACAAGACATTAAGACCCCAGTATATCCCTCGACACTACTATACAAAACCAAGCATGTATACATGTGTTGGGCTTATCCAATGTGAGAATGTAAATACTTTAAACAACTTAGCAAAATATGTGATATGTTTTCAGAAATTAAAATCGTAAACACTCTTAAATCCCCACTCTCGTATTAACTTTAATACGTTGACGCTATAGTTGTGTTTGAGTGTTGTGCGTAAGTGCGTGTGTGCGTGAGTGCGTGTGAGCGTTTAGGATATTTCTTCATCATTTGCCATTTTTGTTATTAATCACGACTTTGTTTTTGCATGCTCACACATGATACAATTATTTGTATGACGTTTAGCTATGTTATGCTTAAGTATACTAAACTATTCTGTGTTATGTATTCTGTATTCTTAAGCAGACATATTTTCCCCATTTCACACACGCAGACGGTTCTTAAGCAGACATATTTTCCCCCTTTAACACACGCAGACGGTTCTTAAGCAGACATATTTCCCCCCTTTCACACACGCAGACGGTTCTTAAGCAGACATATTTACCCTCTTTCACACACGCAGACGGTTCTTAAGCAGACATATGTTCCCCCTTTCACACACGCAGACGGTTCTTTAGCAGACATATTTTCCCCCTTTAACACACGCAGACGGTTCTTAAGCAGACGTATTTTCCCCCTTTCACACACGCCGACGGTTTCTTAAGCAGACATATTTTCCCCTTTCCCTCGATGTGTTCCACTCCATGTAATTGTTATACTGTCATTTGTGTTCCATATCTTGTACCGACATATTTTTAAAGTCGTTTTATGCAAATGTGTTGAATGTGGGAGAGGGTTGTCGGTGATTGTATTAACATGCGTGGACGCGGAGAAATAACTCCTTATGTAGAAGGTTTAAATTGTCTAATTAACCTTGTCTTTTACATTTGAAATGTTTAACCTATTCCTAGTACGTTCGTATGCTTCTGCAGCCGAGGATATTTTAAAACATTGCCGGAAAACGATAAGGTGCTCATTATGAACAAATTGTCCTTTTCAAACAATATTTTCTGCACTGAAGATGATTGATTTCTCTGTTTGCCACATTGTTTTCAACTATATATACTTATACTATAATTTGTAGAACATTTTCATAGTTTTGCCATTAGTCATTTTCTGAACATTTGTTGTACATGTATGTGGGAAATATCTATGTTATTTTTCTTAATTCCCACGTGTTTTTATAAACACAGACCCATTGCTATAAAGGAAGGGAATAAAGTATATGTTTGTGTTCGTTTTAACGTGACCGTTATTACCTATTGTTAAATGTACATGGTTCTTTGAGTCACGCCTCTCTTAGAAACAATAAACTTTCCACATAATCCGTGATTGTGAAGACAGTAACTCCTACTATTCATGCAGTTAAACAAAAACTGTAAACTGTAATTTTACACAATAAGTTTAAGTACAAAGTGTTTGATATCAATATATGTATTTTGAGAGATCAAGGTTCAAGGGTATAATTACCGGTAATAACCCGATTGAACCCTTTACAATGTATTGAATGTACAATGATAGACGGGGCTTTGTATCTGTCTATCACGAACGCTTTACACGTTTATGGAACGCCTTTGCTGCCTCATTATACATCATTTGTGTTTATGCTTCGTAGTCTTCTTACACTATCATGCCTTACTCCTTTGTACTATGAACACCTATTAATGTTGCAGGCACATAATCCGTTTTGTTATGTGCACACTTCATTATAGTATGTATACTGATCGTTGTGTCTTGTGAATTCTACATTTCGTTATCAGTATACCTCATTATGTGATCTGTACCGATCGTTGTATATTGTGCCTTCCCCATTTCGTTATGTGCATACTTCATTATAGTATATGCACTTATCTTAATATGATGTGTATATGTCGTTGTGTTAGGTGCAATATACGTTCTGATATGTACACACGCCATTTAGTGATGTGTACTGGTCACTATGTCGTGTGTATTCTCAATTTCGATATGTGCATAATTTATTTTGTGATGTGTACCGAGTATCAACTCGTGTGCATTTTAGATGTATCATGTGTAACGATATTTATGCAATGTATATCGGTCATTATACATTGTCTATTCTCGATTTCGTTATGTGCATACTTCGTTATGTGATGCTTTACAGTCATTCTATCTCGGTCAGACGACTGTTTTACCACAGTTTTATCAACTCATTTCTATATTCTTATTTCGTTTGTGATGATTTTCCAAAGTTTTGCCAATATTATAATCAAAAGTGTATGCTGCATAGTTTTTTCGTATAAGGAAAAGGTGGTTAGAAATCGATTACGCGTATAATTGACGATAATTTAACATTTACAAGTATAAAATTACATGTGTTAGCTTAAGAAAACCATTGAACGCATGGCTGGTATTCGAAATGTATTGTGGGAAAAAGGAACATTATATTTTAATATTTGGTTATCGTACAATGTTTTCTCTAGTTTTTAAAGTGGTCTGCTACATGGACATCAAACGTCGCATTAGTCAGGGAACGAGTTAACTTTCTTCCACATGCAACACAATTGCAGTAGGGGACTATATGTAAAAAAGTAAAATATACATGAATTGAAATATAATAATTGAATAAAGTTGAAAATAGAGTGACAAAAGAAGAATTTGCTCATTATGACGAAGTTCACCGTTTGCCTAAATGGTTTCAAAATACATCTGCTTTGGCATGAAAATACATCTACATTTGGGAAAGGATTAAACCATTGATCCACTTAACACATATTCTACTTGAAAACCCCACTTGGTTCACACTTTCCCCAAAGAACAAGTCTCTTCAGCAGAAATATTTCACTTTTCCTCAATGTGTTCCATTCTTTTTGACAATTATACTGTCATCTGTAGAGAGTTCCCATTGTTGTGCCAATATGTTTTCAAAGTCGTTTGATGCAAAAGTGTTGTATGTTAGAAAGGGTTGTCATTTAATGATTCATTCGAGAAGGTGAGCCATTTTCCCTTATGCCACAATGTTGCAACTATATCCAATAATTATACTCTCATTTTAAGAAAAAGTTCATATTTCTTTCTTGATATTTTTAAATGGTTTGCTGAAGATTTGTTGTGAGTGAGAATAGGTTAAACTATGTTATTTTTATACTTCTAACTTGTACTAAAATATAAGCACCAATTGTTAAGAACGAAGTGAACAGAGTATTATGTTATGGTTCATTCTATAGGTGACAGTTAATATTACCTATTAGAAAAAAACCTAAACATAGGACAATTCAAAATTCTTAACATTTCCTTCAATTATTTGTAGGCCGAGCCGCGGTAGCTCAGTCGGTAGCGACGCGGGCTGTCAATCTAAGTGTTGTGAGTTCGGACCCCAGCATGTACAACATTCTTTCCGTCGTTTGACAAAAGTCATTGTGACAAGCGTCATTCGCCTTCCACCAATGAGCAAACAGTCTTAGTTGAAAAGCAGCCAGTTGCTTGGAAGGATTGTTTTTTATTAGATTACTGGTGTGAGAAAGCCAGGAAACACATGACTAGGTACACTGGCCGCCTTGACATGACTGAAAAAATCGTTGAAAACGGCGATAAACCCAATCAATCAAATCAATTATTCTTATATGTTAATGTTATTTATCTTTTGAAATAGAAATAATTCTTCGGTACGTCATGGGTACATACTTTTTAAAAACCAATTAAGCATTTGCAGATAAAACATTTTCTTATAAATGGGAAATGAAATCATTAACGTACAATAGAAGACACATTCAGTCTAACAGATTTTCCTGAAATCACCCTGGACAAAATAACCTGCCTATCAAGCCTGTACGAATTACTTCCCTTTTAACTTACACGAACAAATAAACTGAAACGCACCGTGCTGTCGTGTAGAATTCCTGTGTTCCAGTGTCATGTATCGTCACAGAAAAAAGGACACTTGATCTGCTTGTGAGGGAGCAAAATCATAACGGGCTCTTTTTTGCTCGAAACATTGTCATTCCAAAAGGGTTATAACTTCTAGAGAACAGTTACAGAGCCGTAATATCTCAAAAATGATGAGGTCTATCAATCCAAGGGTTGTCATTTCAAATCCCTGCTCCGTCGTTCTTTCCGATGATTGGAAAACTCAGTACATGTTTTTATCTCATCGGTTCTAAGTTAAATTATAAGACACAGTCATTTATTGTAAGTTTAAAATTGTTTATGGTGCAATAATTATTAATCACGCTCGATGTCTGCTCGTGCATACCCTACTAGTATTCGATAGTTTTGTTTGATAAATCCCAAAGACATTACGTGTTCATCTACCGAGGCAGCAGTGTCTTCTACGTCTTTGCATTTTAGTATGGTTGATCGATACCAATAGGGGGATGAAACAAGTCGGTCTTTTTTGCCTGACATGGCTTACATACGAGTAGCACCTAGCGAGTATAGGTCATAATGTATCTTGCGTACAGTGAACACTTAAGCGAGCCTGTGCATTCACCCAGTATGACCAGAGTTTTCACCGATAGATGAATTGATTACATTTGGAATTATTGTAATGGACAAATGACCATATGTGATTTCGTTCGATATAATAAAATAAATAAAGCATTGCTTCCAGTGTGACAACAGTACATATTGTCACTCTGGAAGTCATGTGATATTGATATAGTGTTCCCTTACCGCTCTCTTACGACTTCGGACGAAGATCACCCAGCCGTTACCGCGTTTTAAAAGTAAAGCAGAGTTGTAACCTTTCCTGTACGCTTTTTTGGCATATAACTTTAATCGAAAAACTAGATTTGAATCACTCCTATCACCATTTGATCGATACCAAGAGGGGGGTACAACAAAGCCTCCTTGTTGCCTGACACGGCTCAGATACGAGTCGTGTCTAGCAGTTATACGGCATCTTGCCTAGGCCAGTGCATTCACACAGTCTTACCAGGTGATATATTCATATTTTGACTAAAGGCTAGAAGTTTTTCCCCATTAATCCAATATACTTCAATAATATCCCATAACAGGAAGTTATATCAAATATAAACGTGACCACCTCAGTGGGGTAGTAGAAGAGCGTTAAAATCGAGTGCTGAAGGCCGCGTGATAGAATCCCGACCGGGTCATACACAAAACTATTAAAAATAATAAAAAATGGTTTAACCTTCTTGCGGTAACGCCGTTTGCGTGGACAATTACAAAGTCAGAATACCCTTATCACGAGACTCGAACCAGGTCCATTTGGTACAACAGGTGAACGCTCTACCTCTGTACTACTGTCTTCCACAGACGACACTTCATCGGATGAATAGTTATTTGGGATCGATCTGGTTCTTTTCCCTCAATATCTCCCTTATTACGTTAGAAATATTTGACGCTTTCAATAGGTTTGACTATTCAATACACCAGTTTTTCCCTTTACTTCTCCTGGAGCAGTGATAGACACGGATTAATTAATATATGGGCTGACCTTTGTCTTCTTTGATCACAAATGTCGTTGCGAAATAAGATAATTATGTCACAAGATTCACCAAAGGAAAAGACAAGTTGAGATTACAAGCATGATCAATACATGATACACTATGGTTTATAGGCATATGCGTCATTATTCTTACGAGGTGGAAAAGTCAGGTGACTCTTTTGAGAGCAGATGGTCTGTATATGTCCTAACTACCAGCTAAAATGGATGGTGAGCTTTGGATTCTGAAAAGGGTCTATTATTGGTGGCTCAAGTAAATAATAGTTACAAAATATCCAAGACAGTAAATAAGCCAAATAAGATCAAAATGAACTGATAAATAATTTGTTATTGTTTAATAGTTTAGTTAAAGGAACAATAATCGGAAAAGATAAACATATCTAGATTTATAGGTTCATGTAAAAATTGCTACGAGCAAATTCTGAAAGTGGAGAATCAGTAAAATCTTGATGATATCTAAAACACATAACATTCTGAAAAAAGGTTTTAATTTGTCAAATAAGACAACATGTATTGGTTACAAATCATTTCAGATGTTCGTGTTATAAACAGTAAACACATTTTGAAAAAATCTCCGCTATTAATAATGTCCAATGATAGACACCTTCAGTCTAACAGTTTCACCAGAAATCACCCTAGAAACAATTGTCTGTCTATTAAGCCACTCCGAATTATTTCAGTTTCGCCTTACACGAAATCCTCTCCCATACACATACAGGGTTCTCACGAATTATAGTTCAAGTGTTAATAGATCTTAGGCTTAGACAATGGTTTTGCATATAGGGTCAAATCACTGGTATTTTAAACACAGTACACCGCTATACACGTCCCGTCATAGAAGAAAGGACACGCAGGACTTTGCAACCATTAAAAACGCACATCTTTCTGCGCCGGTGCGACGTCATATCATGTTTTTTTCCAACATTGCTTAATATAATAAAGAAGCACTGTGGAACCGCGATTGTTCAGTCGGTATCGACGATGGATGTTTATTGAAGGATCGTCTGTTTGAACCCCGGCCCGACTAGACCGTTCATTATTTCAAATTATTGACATAAATCAGTATTTAGCTCATCGCTTTCTGCGAATAATTATGACACAAAGTGAATAAAAATGTCGTACTCGTCTTTAGTTTATAATTATTTATGCCAAATAACATTCAAATGCATGTATGTATCTAAACACTACTATTTTGCATTCACGTGAGATGGAATAACCTAAAGGTATGGAACAATGAAGAAAGTAAACAAGTTAACAAGTCGAACGAAACACATGGTTTGATACCATTTTTTTACGCAAATATTAACAAATTAACTTTTTTAAAAAGCATATTTGAATATCTATGCCAGTGATGGGGTACACTTACGAGAAACCATGGATATCATCAATAAGGGAATTTTTAATTAGCTGTTTTCTTCATGATTAACTGACCAATATTCCAATAAAAACTTGATTTGTTGTAGAAAATTGTCTTTATCGCTAACCAAAATAAAATAGAATTAGATAGACAAAGTGATAAAGTATATCTGTAATATTTTGCAAACATTCTTCTCTAGTGTATGGTAAAATAATAGGATATCCAAAAGGTTATTTAAATATATAAGTTCATTTAAATGTAATTAATCAAAACGTTAATTCTATGGATGGAAAATGCGCTATAAAGTGGAATTTTCCATCATGAAATTCCTATTTTCTATTTATTTCTTCACTCAGTAAAATTAACATATGCCATTTAGCTGCATTTTTAAATGGTCTGAATTTCCATGACATACAAAATAACCTCCATGCTTCCGGTACACCGTTTTCCCGTAAACATATCCATCCGCACAGGTTCAACGCTGTCTCTTTGTGTCCAAGATTGGGGTCCGTCTTCAGAACGTGCATTAGTTTTAACAAAGCTGTTTCCTTTTCTGCAGTTTTCGTGTTTTTAGAATAAAGTAAATATTGTAAAAAAATACAGATATATCTGTGAATCTACAGTAATCCAGTTTAACCAGTAATCCAGATTCTTTTCAAATTCCGAACCAGGTTTTGTATATACATTACGGAACAGCTCGTATTGAAGAGTTGTATGTAGAAGGTCGACTTGAGTTGGAAGAAATACCATACAGCATGTGGTACAGTGCCGTCTGAAGTATGTACTTGACATGTCAGTTAATTGAAGTTTTTCAGCTAGAGCGGGATTCGAATAAAATCCATAATCGTAGCATCCACACTCAGATATCACATAAGGTTCTAAACTATTAGCACAGGATACTAGAATACACTGGCATATCTCTTTCAGCTGTTCATATTGAATATATAAAGATGATAACGATAACTTTGACGAGATAAAGTCAAAGTCTGAACTAGTTCCTGAGATTACATTTTGAAATCTGTCAGACCACATCCAGGATAAATCTCCTCCTGACACGTATTGGGAAAACAGACACTGTTCATATTGTATTTGTATAAGTGGAATTAAAGAATCAAGTGCCATTCTTACATCGCTGGTAGTATGTTCTGTGACATGGTTTGTATTTTGTAGATAAAGCAGAAGTTGCCTCGCCCCATTCATATAACCGGTATTCCTGTCAATAATTTGTACCAAGAAGGTGTTCCTAGCAGCGCATATAACCTTTGTAATTAAGTCACAGACTAAAAGTCTTGGTTTACGTATGGTACTTGTGTTATCCAGACTACATGCTAGTTCAGAACCTTGTATTTCAGACCGAAGCAGTTCACCTGCATTTTCACAAGTAAGTGTATATAGAAAGTTGACACCACTATCCAAAATGTCGATTAAAATATTTTCTATCGTTTTCAAGATAATGGGGCTGAGTTTATCGAACATATTTTCTTCTGGAACGAAATAATTCGGACAATTTTTTGCTTTCACCCAATTAAATATACGTATAAGACAAAGTCTTGCACAAAGTATAAGGTTGCCATCCTTCCAAATATGTCTTTGGGAATTTTCAATCGTATAGAACAGACTTGTTTTGCAATGATATGATGAGATAGATTCACCGACCTTTGATTCTATGATATCTTTCTTAATCATCTTGAGGAGAATGTAACACTTGTGTTGTGTTTCGTTCAGACTTGACATGAGGTCACGTTCT
>JASEVX010000013.1:50536835-50566835 GCA_031761405.1 Serripes groenlandicus
AATGCTTCTTAATGCTTAAAATGAGACAAGGATTCCGCTTCGTACCCAATGTTGTACGCACTAGAAGTCAAGTCTGAAGTTGTGAACAGTATGTTTCGTCTTTCGTTCATCTGCTTCTCTGATAAGTAGAACCACTGACGATATTCTCTGTTCATATATGATGTAATCTTGCGTCGCCTTGAGGAAGACATTAAAGTGATGGTTTAGATTTTGTTATTGTTACTTCTTTATGGATAAAGATAAAAGTTCTTTATATTTAGTAGTTAATACCAATTTTTATTCATTTAACCGATGGATCAGCTTATTAATTATAAGTTATCAATTGGTGGGTCCATCCGTGTGAATGTATAGAATCTAATGAACCTTGGCAGATCTGTAGAAAAGACAATTCTCTATCCAACTTCCAAGTTGCCCATTTACTGTACTGGTTTGAACCAATGAACAGTCATTATGACAAGTCGTAAATTTTACGGTTTTCTATATTGCAACTTTTTACGATAATAAACTACATTGTTTGGTGTATTTTTAGATGTTTTACGCCACTTTCAACAATTCTCTCAGTACTACTGGTCAATTTATCATGACACCAGCCAGTCAGTCGTAATGCTAACCCCGTAACCCTGAGCATCAAGAAGGATTACTACCATTTGTTAAGGTTTTGGCTTGACCTGACTGGCGATCGGACTTGTGACTTCCCGCACCCCAGTCCAAATAAATGTGGGACTACCCTAAACAAAGGCAGACGTTCTACCAAAACACCGCCGAGGCCGTCCACTGTGTTATAGACACACTGGTGAAAAAGGTTTCCTCTCAATCAGATTTTACTAAACTCTGTTACTACCTTCAATTTCGACAAGATTTTATGGATATCTATAGCCTATAGGTTAAAGTTTAAACATACTATGATATTACATGTACACTACACAGTCGATGAAATCAAGCATTATTCTTTGATAAATTGGCAGTTAAACTAGATTAGCATGATATTATAACCTTCAATTATGAAAAGATGTTATTTATTCAAATAGGTGAAATGTACTGTGCATGTCCGCTCAAAAGATTTTCATTCTTGAATATGGTTATTTTTACTAACAGGCATAAACACATTGTTTATATTATGTTGCCACAATGTGTATTCAGTTTGACCTAGTCACCTATTGTTCTTTGTTACAATTTTTTTTTTCTTTGCACAGTATAATTGAATTAATGATGAAGCAGGAGTTTAGGGGTGTAGCCCCAGATGAGAATGGATTATCAGTTTAAATAAATAATATTAACCTTAATCCTTTCTCACATAAAACAAATATGCAACAGACCATTTTGAAAACATCTAAGCAAAACAAATGGAAAATCTCTATAAATGAAAGTAAAATTATTGATAATCTTGAGTTGAAATAATAGCTCAATATGTTTAACACTTTCCCTCATATGACAATTCTGCAGCAAATGATTTTAACATTTTTGTAAAAAAATAGAAAATCTCTATAGATAATTGAATGGACAACCTATGACTAAAAGAGGAAAACATTGTGGTAAAAGGAGAAATTGCTCATTTTGAGCAATTTCTTCTTTTGTCACTGTATTCAAAAAGCCGTCTGCTGCAGAGGCGTCAGAAAACGTCCATTTGAGGGAAAAGGTTAACTTAAGTTGTTTGTTTCTTTCAAACTAGGGTATAAAGCTTTCTTTCCAGGTTCTTGTTGGTTCGCATCATGTCATGTAATGAGTGACATTCCTCATCTGTATTTTCTTTATCCCTGTCCCACAGACGACATTAAAAAAAGCTAGGCCAAAATATTGAAAATCTCTTTGGATAAAAGCTTAACTATGGATTACAATTTATAACAATTTTGCAAAAGGATAAAATATTCACTATGAGCGTTATCTCCCTTTGCCACAGTGATTTCAAAAGTCATCTACAAGTGGGAAAGTGTTATTAAACAATGTCTCCTTCTGTGCCACTTTATCCATTGCAATCCACATTCATAAGAATGTTCCTTTATGCTTATCCTCTTTGCAATGGAAAGGCAATTATTTTTTAGAATACTGGCCTGATTTAAAAATTATTTTGCCCAATTGCTCATTTGGTTATCCTCTTTAAATATTGACTCAATTATTTCAATCCTTGAAAAACATGGCTTATTCTACTTCTAATTGCATTTGAAAAACTTCTTCGTATACTCATGTTTTATATAGCAAATACATGAGATGATATAAGGGACATAGTTGCATAAGACTACACAGTAATAAGAATATTATAGTGTTGTAAGATTAAAATTCAATGATTAGCAAAACATCATTTGTTAGGTTTTTTAAATTACAATTAAACTATCACAAGCTCAGATTTATTAGAAATTTCTTTTTGTTGGTAAAGTGCATGAGACATTTACCAGTAGTGACTTTTTTGAGAACAATCTTGAACGTAAATTAAATGTGTTTAGCTACATGTTGAGACCTTATAGTTTTAACTGGTAAAACATCTGGTATAGCCAGGAGTTCTGAGTCAATGACACTGTAGCTAAATACATACAATTTAATCAATATCAGCACAGCTTTTGTGATATTCCTTAATCCATCATGCAATATCCACCAGCAACTACTTATTTAAACAACAGCTGCTTTTAAACTACTTGACCAATTTTAACTGAACTGCACAGAAATATTGATATGGTGGTCTCTTTTAAAATGTATAAAGGAATAAATTCTGTGTTGAGTTCTGGAAACTACCCCATCAGAAAAGAAGTAAAGTGACACAATGTTAAGATATACTGGTATTTCTGTATAAGTTGGCAGGTTGGCAGGAAAGTTCCTTATGTAACCCTAAAAATATTTAAATCATATTGATTGGTTGAAAAATATTATCCGCATGTGGCATGAGAAAAGAAGGAAGTTGCTGGTATAATTTAAAAGTTATAACACTGTTGCATTACTTTTCCTTATGTGACCATCCATACAATTATTCAAGTCATATTTATTAATTAAAAAGCAATGTTGCCAGGCATCATCAGAGTTAGGCGTCTTGTTTCAAGATAATTTGGCTTCAAACAAAATTTATGTTGCCCTTTCCAGAGTGGTTTAAGATCAATGCTAACAGGCGGTATCAGAAAGGGAGTTAAATAACAATTTTCCTCTTAAACTGCATGTCTTATGTCAAGATAGTTTGGCAAAAAACGTTCTTTAATTTTAAAACCGCCTACATAAATTGTTCAAGGGATATTGATTAGTTCAAAGCAATGCTGAAATGTGGCATCAGAAAAATGGTAAAATTACAAATCTAAAGGTTTTTCCTCTGCAACTGCTTGTCTGATTTCAAGTTCAGTTGGCAGAAATGTTTGGTTTTTTTTTCAAAATGTTGATGCATTTATCCAAAGACATATAAACATATTTTATATGTTATTTAATGCATTTATTATGGCTATCAGGATATTCCCTCAAACTTAACAGTCATAATACGTTTTATACTCTTTAAAGCTCTTAAGAAAATGTTCAATATTCACTGGTAAAAGTAGTCTTTGACATTCGGGAAGTATGTTGACTCAGCTTGAACTTGAACTCTCTACCCCTGGGTGACAACTCTATACATTATCAATTGAGCAAATAGTAAATGTATTAGTGCACAACAGCTTAGTAGGTGAATAAATATGTTGAGACTGAATGCACTTCCTGAAATTCTCTGAGGCTTTGCCTTAATTCATATTAGTTATACCACAAATAATTGCGTATGCTTTGCTTTCCACAGTATTATTACACGACTGACTCAGAATGGTATATATTTTGATTTCAGAAGTATTATAGCTATACCATTCAGAATATGTATACTCGGCCTCAAACAGTTTTTAACAAGTAACATCTTTCAAAATGGTGTTTTTCCAACTTCAAACGTATTATAGTTACACCACTAAGAACAATCTATACTTTGCTTTCAACAGTGTTATAGTTACATCACTCAGAATGGTATTTACTCTGCCTTCAACAGTAATAAAGTTGCACAACTCAATATGGTGTTTTCTCTGCTTTAAACATAATTATAGTTACACCACTAAGAATGGTTATCACTCTGCGTTCAAATTTTTTTGTTACATCACTCAATATATTTTTACCCTGACTTCAAAAGTATTATAATTACACCACTCAGAATGAGGTATGCTCTTACAAAAGTTGTTTTACTCTGTCTTCATAAGTGTAGCTTTATCATGACACATTATGTTTAACTTTGTTTTCAACATTTTTAAAATGTTATAAACCTGAATGGTGTTTACTCTTTTTCAACAGTTTTACACTTATATAAACCAGAATGGTGTTGACTCTATTTCAGCAGTATTATAGTGATATAAACCGGAATGGTGTCTAGCCTATTTCAACAGTATTATAGCAATTCAAATAAGAATTGTGTGTTATAATCAAAGCACCAGAAATGTGTTCTTTTTTTCTACAACAGCATTATAGTTATAGCACTCTGAAAGGTGTTTACTCTACCTTTAACTGTAATACAGTTATATCACTCATAATGGTGTTTACTCGACTTCAACAGTAGTATAATTATAGAATCCATACTGATGTTTACTCTACTTTCAACAGTTTTAGAGTTATAACACCAATACTTTATTTTACTTCAAAAGTATTGTATAAATGAACTTATAGCACCCAGAAAGGTTTTCACTATACTTTCAACAGTTTTACAGTTATAACACCAATAATTGTGTTTACTTTACTTCAACCGTATTATAATGTGTTTACTCTATTCTCAACAGTTTTATAGTTATAAAACCTAGAAATATGTTAACTCTATTTCAACAGTATTATAGCTATATAAACTAGAATGGTGTTTAATATACTTCAACAGTAGTATAGTTATATACATTAAATAAGTTTTTTCTCTACTTGAACATTATCATAGATATATAACCCACAATGGTGTATACTCTACTTTAACTGAATTACAGTTTTAGCACCAACAATTGTGTATACTCGTCTGCAACAGTATTATAGTAATAGCACCCAGAATGGTGTTTACTGTATTTCAACAGATTATATAGATACAAACCAGAATGGCTTTTACACTACTTTCAACAGTATTATAGATATAGCTCCCAGAATGGAGTTTACACTACTTTCAAAAGTGTTATAGTTATAGCTCCCAGAATGGTGTTTACTCTACATTTAACAGTATTATAATTAAAGCCCCAGAAAGTTGTTCACCCTACTTTCAACAGTATTATAATTATAACACTCAGAAAGGTGTTTACTTTACCTATAACTGTATTACAGTTATATCCCCCAGAATGGTATTTACTCTACTTTCAACAGCATTATAATTATAACACCCATAATGGTGTTTACTCTACTTTTAACAGTATTACAGTTGTATTACCCAGAATGGTGTACACATATTACAATTATAGCACCAAAACAATAAATCAATCAATAAAGTAACGCTTTCCCCACGTTCAGAACCGTCAATGACTGTAGCCTGTAACTGTTATCAAGTACTTTCCATGACCCGATTGGAGATATAATCCAAACATAAAGCTCAGTTATATGCATGCCCATTGAGATAAGCATGTCTATACTTTGATTTCGTGCTAATTTAGGCACTATGTTATAATAAATAGATAAAACGGTATATATTTTAAGAGCTCCTACAAATTGTGTTTTAAAAAAAAGCAAAAAATAGAAAATTATGGCTGACCAACAATATCCCTTCCGTTTTGCTTACGCCCCTCGTACCTTCTCCTGACGTGTGATAGTCACAATCAAGTCACTTTTTCAGACATCAGTTATCCTGGGTTCAAAATGAGGTCCAACATATTATTTGAATATGTTATTCATATTATTATATTCGTTAATAGATAGATATAGTACATTTTAGCACGAATATAGAAGTATGTAGAAGCCGTTCGAAGGACATGAATGATATGAACCTACTGACCATGGACACCTGCATATGACATGCATATAACTGTATTTGATTATAAGTAAGGGATTTCGAGCACGTCCATAAACATGTATAGGAGTCGTCTGAAATGGGCAGCATACCATTTATAAAATACATATATTACCTACTGTCCGTGGACATCTGAATATGTAACTCACATCACAGTATTCGATAATACATACGATTCCTTTGATTTGAGCACGTCCATAAAAGATAATAGAAGTCTTCGGTAGGAATCGTTATTACAGTTACGTGTATCAGTGAAATATATTGACTACTGACCGTGGACATCTGAATATGTTATTATTGTCATTATATTCGATAACAGGTATATATGGTACCTTCGATCACGTCCATAGAAGTCAATCCAAGTCGTTTGAGGGAATTGGCAAACCTGTGATCAGTGATGTGTATTATGAATGATATGAACCTACTGACCGTGGACGTCGGAAAATATCATTCAAGTCATTGTTATCGATAATAGGTAGAAACGGTACCTTCGAGCACGTCCATAGAAGTCTTTAGAAGGAATTAGTATACCTGCTATCAGTGAAGAGTGTATTAGTAATGTCTTAAACCTACTGACCGTGGACATCTGAATATGTTATAGTTGTCATTATATTCGATAAACGTAGATACAGTACCTTCGAGCACGTCTATAGAAGTCTTCAGAAGGAATCAGTATACCTGCTATCAGTGAAGAGTGTACTTTTAATGTCATAAACCCACTGACCGCGGACATCTGAATATGTTATTCCTGTCAGTATATTCGATAATAGGTAGAAACGGTACCTTTGAGCACGTCCATAGAAGTCTTCAGAAGGAATCAGTATACCTGTTATCATTAAATTACATTTTTAATGTCATAAACGTTCTGACAGTGGACATCTGAATATGTTATTTTTGTCAGTATATTCGATAACAGGTATATATAGTACCTTCGAGCACGCCCATAGCAGTCTTCAGAAGGAATCAGTATAACTGTTATCATTGAAGAGTGTATTATTAATGTCATAAACCTACTGACCATGGAGATCTGAATATGTTATTATTGTCAGTATATTCGATAATAGGTAGATACGGTACCTTCGATCACGTCCGGAAAAGTCTTCAGAAGGAATCAGTATACCTGTTATCAGTGAAGAGTGTATTATTAATGTCATAAACCTACTGACCGTGGACATCTGAATGTTATTATTGTCAGTATATTCGATGATAGGTAGATACGGTTCCTTCGATTAGTCCCATAACAGTCTATAAGTCGTTTGAAGCATACTGAACACTCTAAGAGTTCATTTGTAGCCGAATTGTTCGAATCAGAGACAAGTCTTTTAAACATATACCTTTGCAACTGATTCCAGTGTATCTACGCTTGCATGTCATATCAAACGAATCATACCCTGTAATGTTCGCCCGTCTGTCTTGTTATTTCTCTTGATGATAACATAACGGCCTCAACTCGTTCTTATGTGGATATATTTCAAACATGTGTGCATGATCGTCACAATGCGCGGTGACGACCGATCTAGACTTCCACTGCTTGAATTTGATAACTTCACACATGTATTAAATAGATAGAAAACTTGTGATATTGGCGATTTAGAACGGCCTTTATCTCTCTTAATTCAAACACGAAAGATATGTGTTTACTGTAAATATCCGCGGTACAGAAAAAGTCAATAGTTTTGATAGAGGATCCTTTGAAGGATAACGTTTGGCTTATGCACCTTAAGTCATATCATACTGTCTACTCCAAACTATACCTGCATATTGTGATTTAAGCAAGCAATTAGTAGAACATAAACATTCGCCTGCCAAAAACGGTTTAAGTATGAAAGACAGTCAGATAATGATGACACGACTGGGAAGAGATCACTAAATCTCTGTGGCGTACAGACAGGCAGCCTAAAACACGTGTGTATTTACACATGCTATCAGCGGTTTATATCTGATCAATCCATGTCAAGGTTCAAATCATCCTATGTAGATCAATGTAGATCTGACATTTGACATGTCAGGATCAGAATTATACCCTACCAACTTCTGGTTCTGTCTTTAAAACACTGAAGACATATTGTCAGCATCAGTTAAACCATTTTACTTATACGATAATATGATTTCAATTCATTATATAAACCACTGAATATTTTTTTGTGACTCGACACAATGACTGCATTAGTTAGACCCTTTTCCGTATACGGTCATATAAAGTCAAGTCATTATATAAAACACTGAATTTTTTTGTGTGACTCGACACAATGTCAGAATAAGTTAGACCCTTTATCTTATACTGTCATATGACGACAGTTCAATATATAAAACACTGTATATTTTTGTATGACTCTCGACACAATGTCAGTATCAGTTAAACCATTTACCTGATACGGATATGTATTGTCAGTTCAATATTTATAGTTGCTTATGCATTTTATGTGTTGCCATATCTAAATACCTAATTTAAATTGTATTATGGTTCTTGGATGAAATTGCAGTGATCGATAACACAGAATATGTCGCCTGCCCAAAACTAATGAAGTATGAATATCAGCCGCTCAATGGATACACTACAAGAAACGATTAATAAATATGTATTAAAGATAGGCAGCATTCAACCTGTGTTTGTATACGTATACATGTCATCAGCGGTCAATGTTTGATAAATGCATGTTGAATATCAAATTTAACCCCTGTGTCTCAATGTAGAACTGGCATTTGATATGTAAGGATCAGAAACCTACCCTTTTAATGATGGGCAATAACTTCTGGGGATATCTCTTAAATACTGAACATATTTTGTGTGGCTCGACTCAATATCAGTACCAGTTAACCATTTACCTTATTCATATGTTTGTATTCTACTTTTCCCTATTATGGTCGATCTTCTGCGCCACTGTGGTTGATATATGTGCTATTCTTTTAATTTAAGTGAATCAGTTATTGAAAAACTCGACATGCAACATTGTAACGTAGTGTTCATATGCGAATATATTGGTTAAATACTGTTTTTTCCTAAAAAGATATTTCGGTTTTAAACGAAGTAAACACTTTTTAAGGGAGGTTACTTTGAGTGACTTAGAATACTTGGGTTCAGATAGCAGTCATATCTGTACTTAACACTTAACCCTTTCCCACATACATATGCTTTCTGATGCTTATAAAACAGTCTTTTTCAATGTTTTCAACTCTATTTTCTACGCCAAAGTAGAGTGAACACAGCAACGTACATAATGAATATTGAAAGAAAACCAACTCGTTACATTATCTAAGAGAGTCTACCCTTTACTATGTATAGTATATACATGTATGTGTAATTAACATTGTTTTGATGATATCCCTTTATTTATATATTGTTTTCTGTATAACTGTAATACGATTGTATTGTTATTCTAGTTTTAGTATTCGTTGAATAAACACATTTTAGTTATATCAGTTCAGTAGATCTTTATATAATATCATCAAAAGTGATATATAATATAATTCTAAAGTAATTTCGACAATAGTAAATTAATATCACCCTGCACTCGGTGTGGTCTAATCAGAATTTACACTGTTTCAAAATGTGCAACGAAGCTTCTGACAAACAAAGTAAACGTTTATTTCGTAGCATGCACCAATAGGCAGTTCCTACATACACAATTAAGTTGTTTTTCATCTTGAGCAAAACTCATTTGGTAAAGAAAAGGGTTGTATTACTCGACAAGTTCTTACCAAATTAAATAGTTTTTAGTCTGGAGCACGGTCCGTCTTATTTGGTAAAGAAGGGAGACATATTACTCAACAGTTTTGACCTGACCCCGACTTCTGTGTATTAGTGTGAGATACACATACTTTAGTCTGTGGCAAGGCTCATTTGGTAAAGAAGGGAGACTATTATGAACAATGTTGAGATGACCTCTGAGTATTATTTTGAGGTACACGTAGCATAGTATTGAGTACAACTCATTTGGCAACGAAGGTTGTTTTAAGTCTGGAACAAGGCTCATTTCTTTAAAAAGGTAGATGTATTACTCGACAATGTTGATCTGACCCTGACCTCTGCCTATTATTGTGAGGTACACGAAATGTAGTCTATAGCATGACTCATTTTGCAACGAAGGTTGTTTAAGCCTGGAACACGGCTCATTTGGTTAAAAAGGTAGATGTATTACTCGACAATGTTGACCGGACCCTGATCCCTTGGTATCATTGTGAGGTACACATAGTTTAATCAAGAGCAAGGCTCGCTTGTTAAAGAAGATAGACGTATACATCGATAATGTTGACCTGAATATGACCTCTGTGTTGTGTGTGAAGTAGACGTACCTTAGTCTGGAGCATAGCTCATTTGGTAAAGAACAGATATGTATTATTCGGAAATGTTGACCTGACTCTGACCTCTGTGCATTAGTGTGAACTACACATGGTTCATTCTGGAGCACGGCTCATTTAACAAAGAAGTGAGACCTATTACTAGACAACGTTGCCCTGAATCTGACCTCTGTGTTGTATGTGAAGTATACGTACCTTAGTCTGGAGCCTGGCTCATTTAATACAAAACAGAGACGTATTACTCGAAAATGTTGACTTGACCCGGACCTCTGTGCATTAGTGTGTGTAATACGTAGCTTAGTCTTGAGTACGACAATGTTGACCTGACCCTCAACTATGCGTATTTTTGTGAGATACACGTATTTTCATTAATTTGTGAGAGAATTGACACACAGCCAATGGTTAACGAACACACCTGATTGAATACATTTTTTCATAAAAGTCAGGATCAAGTAAATGTTATCGGGTAATACATTAGGGTCACACAAAACAAGACAATTCCCACGACCTCTGTCTGGTAAAGGATATGAAGTTACCCCTCAGTATGTCACAGAAGCAAGCGAATCTGAAAACATCTTGTCAACATATGGCCAATATTTATAAATCGTTATATTTATTGAATTTACTTGAAACACGTAGTGAAATACGAAATGTATCCTTTTGTTACAAACTTCGTCTGCATGTGGAAAAAGGTTTTTCATATTTGTGGAGAAATTTATTTACCGTTCAATTAGTGAATTGCGAACAATTGAGACCAAGATTACATTGAACAGATATGCATGCTTATCTCGATCTTCTTAATTACAATTGATGAATCAATTCGCATAAACCATAATATAGAGTCGCCCAATACATACTATGATGGTGTAAAGTCCCCTTTTCAAAATCACCAAAATTAATACAAGATAAGAATACAATGGTGGTACATGTATAATATCTAATGACAAACTCAATTTACTCTTGATATAAGTATGCACATGTACTGTTAATAAAACCCGATATCGTACGGAAATCTCCGAGCACTTTAATGTTGATTCACGTAAAACAGAGCCACGCTTTAAGACATAAATATAACTTTGATCATGAAATACACAGATCTACCTGTTCCGTTTCGAAGTCAAAATCAGGGTAATTTCTGTTCGGAACCATTTGAACCCCTACGCGGCCATTCAGTCTTTCCGATGAATGACAATATTCATTGCGACTATCGCCTTCCATAAATGGCCTCATTAGTATACGCATGAATGTAGCCAGTTGCCTGTGACGAATATTGTATGGAATACCGTTGCGGAAAGTCCAGAAAACACACGATGGGCGATCTAGACGCTGAGATATAAATAAACATGAAACTCGAAAAACTCAACCAATATGTAAGAAACCATGTTAAATCAAAGATATTACAGGCGATAACAATCCCAGGGGTCGATATTGTGTAACCCGGCTCGAACGTTAATCCCTTTGATTGCCAAATATCAGTATTTAGCTCATATTTCATTTAATTATTTTCATGAGACCAAGAAAATCAGAATTTCGATCACTTAATTGTTTATAGTACAAAGATCATTTTGCACGTTCGATGTCTGCTTTCTAGATACCTAACCAGTATTCCCGCCGTTTGTGTTAAGTAATCCCAAATGTAAAACACGTTCTTCGTTAGATTCTAACTCGGGTCCTTTGCTACGAGAGACCGCCACTCTACCAGCGTTTTCTATGTCTGTACTTTTAGAAATATTTAGGAAAATTGAATCTTTCAAAGTAAATTCAGATTATATGATATCAGATATATTACTTGTTATGCGTTTTTTCATTGGGTATGACCCGGGTAGGGTGAAAATAGATTATGTCGCATCAACGAACAGTGAAGACACATGCGATATTGTGTCTTAAAGTAGAATATCCATAATGGATAAATGATCATCTCAGTCGTACAATGGTAGAGCGCCTGCTTCGCGTGCGAGAGGTCGCCGGTTCATTTTTGACCGGGTCGTACCAATAACTTTAACAAGAATTGTCAGATGACATTGGAGCTCGCCTAGGGGTGCTGTTTATAAAGTGGTATTTAGATTCAATTAAATGTTAAACGTTAAACGCAAACCTTAAACCTTGTAACTGAACCAAGTAGAAATGACCTTGACCTTGACCCAGGGTCAGGACGGGTGTAGTGGTGTGCGTAGATGGATGACCAATAGTTCGTAAATGTATAAACTAAATATGAAACCAATCAATGTCATAATAGTGACTGCAGAGTGACATGTTAAACGTTAAACGCAAACCTTAAACCTTGTAACTGAACCAAGTAGAAATGACCTTGACCTTGACCCAGGGTCAGGACGGGTGTAGTGAAATGCGTAGATGGATGACCAATAGTTCCTAAATGTATAAACTGAATATGAAAGCAATCAATGTCATAATAGTGAATGCAGAGTGATATGTTAAACGTTAAACGCAAACCTTAAACCTTGTAACGGAACCAAGTAGAAATGACCTTGACCTTGACACTGGGTCAGGAAGTGTGTAGTGGTGTGCGTAGATTGATTACCAATAGTTCATAAACGTATAAATTAAATATGAAAGCAATCAATGTCATAATAATGCATGCAGAGTGATATGTTAAACAGAAACCTTAAACCATATAACAGAACCAAGTAGAAATGACCTTGACCTTGACCCAGGGTCAGGACGGGTGTAGTGGGGTGCGTAGATGGACCAATAGTTCCTAAATGTATAAACTAAATATGAAAGCAATCAATGTCATAATAGTGAATGCAGAGTGATATGTTAAACGTTAAAATCAAACCTTAAACCTTGTAGCTGAACCAAGTAGAAATGACATTGACCTTGACCCAGGTGCAGGACGGGTGTAGTGGTGTGCGCAGATGGATGACCAATAGTTCCGAAATGTATAAACTAAATATGAAACCAATCAATGTCATAATAGTGACTGCAGAGTGATATGTTAAACGTTAAACGCAAACCTTAAACCTTGTAACTGAACCAAGTAGAAATGACCTTGACCTTGACCCAGGGTCAGAACGGGTGTAGTGGTGTGCGTAGATGGATGACCAATAGTTCCTAAATGTATAAACTAAATATGAAAGCAATCAATGTCATTATAGTGAATGCAGAGTGATATGTTAAACGTTAAACGCAAACCTTAAACCTTGTAACTGAACCAAGCAGAAATGAACTTGACCTTGACCCAGGGTCAGAACGGGTGTAGTGGTGTGCGTAGATGGATGACCAATAGTTCCTAAATGTATAAACTAAATATGAAAGCAATCAATGTCATAATAGTGAATGCAGAGTGATATGTTAAACGTTAAACGCAAACCTTAAACCTTGTAACTGAACCAAGTAGAAATGACCTTGACCTTGACCCAGGGTCAGAACGGGTGTAGTGGTGTGCGTAGATGGATGACCAATAGTTCCTAAATGTATAAACTAAATATGAAAGCAATCAATGTCATAATAGTGAATGCAGAGTGATATGTTAAACGCAAACCTTAAACCTTGTAACTGAACCAAGTAGAACCAAGTAGAAATTACCTTGACCTTGACCCAGGGTCAGGACGGGTGTAGTGGTGTGCGTAGATGGATGACAAATGGTTCCTAAAGGTATAAACCCTTAAAACCCAAATGAAAACCTTAAACACAAACCTTAAACCTAGGTGTCTACGCCACCGCCGACGCCGACGCCGCCGACGCCGACGCCGCCGACGCCGGGGGTAACACATAAGCTCTCCTGTACTTCGTACTGGCGAGCTAAAAACGGTTGAAATGGCTCTCCCTCCTTAGCGCTCAGAATTGTGTGGCTATCATCATGACTAAGTCGCTGGTGTCATAATAAATGGACCAGTGGTACTGGCAACCTACACAGGAGGCCATAATATAACTGAATAATTGTTGAAAGTGACGTAAAACATGATGCCAACAAACAATAAATCAACTAATAAACATGTACGAAAATTAATTAAATTCGAACACATGAATACATTAATCAATCGGATCACTGCACTCGGGAAAATATATATACTGTTACTTCGTAGAAATATAAAGTCTCATTTTGCACGTTCGATGTCTGCTTTCTGGATACCTAACCAGTATTCCCGCCGTTTGTGTTAAGTAATCCGAAATGCAAAACACGTTCTTCGTTAGATTCTAACTCGGGACCTTTGCTACGAGAGACCGCCACTCTACCAGCGTTACTTTTAGAAATATTTAGGACAATTGAATCTTTCAAAGTAAATTCAGATTATATGATATCAGATATATTACTTGTTATGTGCTTTTTAATTGGGTATGACCCGGGTAGCGTGAAAATAGATTATGTCGCATCAACGAACAGTGTAGACACATGCGATATTGTGTCTTAAAGTAGAATATCCATAATAGATAAATGATCATCTGAGTCGTACAATGGTAGAGCGCCTGCTTCGCGTGCGAAAGGTCGCCGGTTCATTTTTGACCGGGTCGTACCAATAACTTTAAAAACGGTTGAAATGGCTCTCCCTCCTTGGCGCTCAGAATTGTGTTGCTAGCATCATGACTAAGTCGCTGGTGTCATAATAAATGGACCAGTGGTACTGGCAACTTACACAGGAGGCCATAATATAACTGAATAATTGTTGAAAGCGACGTAAAACATGATGCCAACAAACAATAAATCAACTAATAAACACGTACGAAAATTAATTAAATTCGAACACATGAATACATTAATCAATCGGATCACTGCACTCGGGAAAATATATATACTGTTACTTCGTAGAAATATACGGTCTCATTTTGTATAACAATATGTATATCTTTAATCTCCCAATTCGCATAAATCTGTATATCTATACTCTTATATTTCGCATAAATCTGTATATCTATGATCTCATATTTCGCATAAATCCGTATATCTATTATCTGACTGTTCGCATTAATTTGCGGGAAAATGCATTACCGCAGAAGATAGATAGCTAAGTATGTTCAAGTACAGTGGTCCGAATCATGCACTTCAGTTATGGATCCCCATTACTAATACATTTCCATTAATCAAGCAGGTAACATGCTACCGATTTAAGTTGCTGTTTACAAACTTTGACAGGCTTTGAAAAGAAACAAACAAAATAGATAATGTTCACACATTCACTTGGGATAAAACTTAAATCAGTCATCAGTTAAACTGACACTTAAGATAACGCTGCCTTATGCTCGACTTTTCCAAGTTTTGGCAGGCTTATATATAACTGATAAATTTATGATTCCTTATTGTTTAATCAAAAATACGCTTTAAAACTTTAAATATTTTAATCAAACACTTTATTTACTCATGAATCATAAAACTATACACAACACTTGAATAATTTGGGTATATTATTGGATTTCATCTGACTTATCCAATAACTCGAGAAATCAATCGTGACCGAGGATAGTGGTTACCATGCCACAAGTAAGCCCGGGCGTCCTGGATCGATTTGTGCTCGCAATGAACAATAATAAAAAGCTATCTTTGGGAATGTTAGGCGTTTAATGCAAATCAAATTATAGGCTAATAGCAATATATGTTAACCGTGTGTGGCGTTTCGGGGTCTTAATACCTGTCCGGTTTTGAACCATTAAACGTTACATTGTTGTACAACTATTGAGGCTACACTTCTAGGTTTGTGTCAGATGATGATCATTTACATAAGTCACATATATATTAGCCGCGTCTGACTATTTAAGGTCTTATTGCTTCTCTGGCTTGGCATCATTTAGTGTCATTTAGTGTTACATTAGCGCATGCGACTATTGAGGCTACACTTCTAGAGTTTTGTCAGAAGAAGTGACTACTCTGCTAGAACTGTGAGTGTGCACAGACTCACGTAAGTCTAGACAGTACTCAGATGCATTAAGTCTTCAAATCGCAGTACGCGGCTCACCTTAGTCTTGACTGTACGCAATTGCATTAAGATCTCAAACCGCAATACGCGGCTCATACAGACTCATCTAAGTATTGACTGTACGCACATGCATTTATATCTCGAATTGCAACTCATACACTCAGCTTAGTCTGGAATGTACGCAGATGTATTAAAATCTCAAACCAGAATACGCGGCACTTACAGACCCATCTAAATCTAGACTGTACGCAGATGTATTAAGATATAAAATCGCAATACGCGGCTCATACAGACTCATATAAGTCTGGACTGTACGCAGATGTATTAGGTTATGAAGTCGCAATACGAGGCTCATACAGACTCCCCTAAATCTGGACTGTACGCAGGTGCATTAATATCACATATCGCAATACGTGGCTCTTACACTCTCATCTAAGTCTTGACTGTTCGCAGATGCATTAAGATTTCAAACCGCAATACGCCTCTTACATATTCATCTAAGTATTGAATGTACGTAAATGCATTTAGATCTCGAATCGCCAGACGCAGCTTATATAGACTCACCTTAGTTTTGACGGTACGTAAATGCATTAAGATCTAAACTCACCAGACTCCGCTCATACAGACACACCCAAGTCTGGTATTAAGTTCTCAAATCGCCAGACATGGCTGATACATTACACGATGTCGCTAAATTTCAACGATCATCAGTTTTAACCCCGATATTTATATAAACTCTGACGTCATTTTGACTCTGATCATTGACGATGTGGGGTTATTTCGATCATGCTAACCCTATTCTCCCTTCATAATTTCACGCAGTAAAATTAGCATGTGCCACTTAGCTGCATTTTTAAAAGGTCTGATTTTCCATGATATACAAAATAATTTCCATGCTGTTCGTAATTCATTTACCTGTAAACATAACCAACCAACCAGGTTCAACCCCGTCTCTCTGTGTCCAAGATTAGGGTCCGTGTCTAGAACGCGATCTAGTTTCTGCATAGCCGTTTCTATTTCTGCCCATTGTTTTGTTTTTGAATAAAGTAAATACTGTAGAAAATACAAATATATTTGTGAATCTACCGTTATCCAGTTGAGCCAGTAGTCCTGTTTAATTTCAAATTCAGATTCAGATTGTGTGAACACATTACGGAACATCTCGTATTGAAGAGCTCTATGGACAAGGCTAACTTGAGTTGGATGAAATACCATACAGCCTGTGGTGCAATGTTGTCTGAATTCCTTGCTTGACATGTCAGTTAATCTCATTTGCTTAGCGAGAGCGAGATTAACACAACTTCCTTTGGCGTAGCAGCCACACACAGCTACCACATATGGTTCTATTTCTTGTTTACATGAAACTAGAATGCGCTTACACTCCTCTTGATACTCTTCAGATTGAATATATAAAGAAGCTAATGATAACTTTGACGAGATAAGGTCACAGTCAATAATTTCTGAGATTATATTTGTAATTTCCTTGTGACAAGTATTGGACAAACACACACTGTTTGTATTGTAATTGTATATGTGGAATTATAGAGTCAAATGCCATTCTTACATCTCTCGTAGTATGTTCTGTGACGTGATTCGTATTTTGTAGATAAAGCAGAAGTTGCAACACCCCTTTCATATAACCTGTATTTGTGTTAGAAGACATCGACATGAGTCGTATGAACCTGTTCCTGAAATCATAGATACATTCTGTAATATTATAGCATACTACAAATCTTGGCTGAAGCCTGTTATTCGTATTAGCCAGACTACATACCAGTTCATCACCACACAATTTAGAATTCAGAAGTTCACCAACATTATCACAATTAAGTGAATATAAAAATTTGATATCACTCTCAATTATGTCGTTTAAAACATACTCTACTTTTTCCAGAGTCATTACGCTGAGCTTATCGAACATGTTCTCTTCTGGAATGAAATAATTTGGACAATGTTTTGTCTTCACCCAAATAAATAGACGCTTAAGACACTGCTGTACACACAATATAAGTTTATGATTAGTCCAAAAATGTCTATGTGAATTTTCGATTGTATAAAAAAGACTTGTTTTACAATGATATGATGAGATGGATTCACCGACCTTTGATTCTATAATATCTTTCTTTATCATCTTGAGGAGAATATAACACTTGTATTGCGTTTCGTTCAGACTTGACATGAGGTCACGTTCTTGAAGTGAAAAGGAAATTCTCCATTCGATATACTTGTCGTCACTATGAGGATGCCCAACACCAACAAAGAAACAACCATATGAACCCATCGCCTTAAGTTGTTTCTGCGATGGCCAGCCGTATTTACGTATCCTATGTAACCAGGTATTGGCTGACCTCGGTATCTGTCGACACCTTAAGGCATATACTACATCTTTTTGGCAAATACCGTTTCCACCCAGAATCGTGTTCGCTGGACCGTTACGAGAGGACTTTGGTCCAATATGAATTCGGACATTTGTAGCACATCCTCTACCTTTCTTATCGATAAAGCAGATGTTTTCTGATATATCGTCAATTCCAACACAACGCGGACATTTATCTTTAATAATCTGAAGACGAACATATCCAGGTTTGGTGTCTTCATCCGTTAAAATAAGATAAGAAATTCCCTGTTGGTTAGATTCGAACAAATTATCTACCACAGGAGTTCCGTCTCTACAATGTATTATATCAATATCGGAATGGAAATCTTGTGTAGTTGTCCCTTCGCATGTACTCCCTACTCGGTAGAATGATATTTTATTGGAAGTGTTTGAATAAGTAAGGTTTTCAAACGTTTGTGTTATTTCATTTAACATAGCAAATTCCCAAAACTTTTCTCTGATGTACTCAGATGCGCCTATAACATCAAGTACTTCATGTAGACGTTTAGACAATTCTTCATTGGCATTGACCATGTCTCGTCTATCTGAAACATATATTAAAATCATACATTGGAACATGGTGTGTTGCATATATACCTATATTGGAAATTTAAACTAAGTTTTAAGTCAAATTATATATTATATTGAAGAGGTGTAGATGTATTTATCAATCTTCGCCACAACTTGCCGTTACAAACAACATAGCCGTACACTACTAGTCTATTTGCTATAGCATTTACAATTATCCGTATAAGGTAAAATGAACAATTATTTATGGGTTTTTTATTTCTCTAATAAATAATTCTTTTAATAAATAAATATTTTCTCACAACTCGCCATTATAACCAGCTAAACATAATTTTGTAATCACTTTTGCACACCTGATGCTATATATTTCTAACAAATACTCAGACGAAACAGTGGGCTTAGAATGGTGTTTTCTCTCCTTTCAACATTAATATAGTTACACCACTCAGAATGATGTTTACTCTGCCTTCGACATAAGTATAGCTGCACCAATCAAAATAGTGTTACTCTGCCTTCAACATAATTATAGTTACACCACTCAGAATAGTGTTTACTCTGCTTTCAACATAATTATAGTTAAACCACTCAAATTTGAGTGAACTCTGCTTTCAACAGTATTATAGGGACATTACTTATAATGGTGTTTACTATGCCTTCAACAGCATTATAGTTACACCACTCAGAATGGTGTTTACTCTGCTTTTAACGTTATATATTAAAGTTACACCACTCAGAATGGGGTTTAATCTACTTCAACAATATTAAAGTTACAGCAATGAATATGGTGTTTTCTCTGCTTCAACACTAGTATAGCTACACCACTCAGATTTGTGTTTTATCTGCATTAAACAGTATTATAGTTACACCACTCAGAATGGTGTTCAAAATAATAATAGTTCCATTACTCATAATAGTATCACTCAAAATTGTGTAAACTCTGCTTTGAACATTATCATAGTTACACCACTCATAATGGTATTTACTTTACTTTAAATAGTGTTATAGCTACATCACTCATGATTGTGCATACTCTACTTTCAACTGTATTATAGGTATATAACTCAGAATGGTGTATACTCTACTTTCAACTGTATTATGGGTATATAACTCATAATGGTGTATACTCTACTTTCAACTGTACTATAGGTATATAACTGAGAATGATGTTTGCTCTGCTTTCAACAATACTCTATTTTCAACAGTATTATTGATAGTATATTTATTTCTCTGTCTCTTTCTCTCTGTCTGACTCTGCCTGTCTCTCTGTATGTCTCTGTCTTTCTCTGTCTGCTTTCAAATGTATGAACGTTAAACCATTCAGAATGGTGTAACTATGCTAACAACAGTATCATAGTTACATAACCCAGACTAGTGTATACTCGTCTATCAACAGAAATATAGCCACACCAGCAGTATTATAGTTACACCACTCATAATAGTGTGTACTCTACTTTCAACAGTATTATAAGCACTACTAAAAATGGAGATTTTCAATGCTTTCAACAGTATTATAGTTACACCATTATGAATGGTATTAACAATGTTCTCAACAATATTGTAGTTACATCACTCAGAATGGTGTTAACAATGCTTTCAACAGTATTATAGTAACACCACTCAGAATGGTGTGTACTCGGCTTTACTTTCAAGAATACTATAGCTACATCACTCAAAATGGCATATTGTCTGATTTCAACAGTATTATAGTTTCACCACTCAGAAAGGTGTTAAAATTGCTTCCAACAGTATTATAGTTACATCACTCAGAATGGTGTTAACAATGCTTTCAACAAGATTATAGTTACAACACTCAAAATGGTGTGTTCTCTCCTTTCAACAGTTTTATACTTACATCACTCATAATGGTGTGTACTCGTCTGTTAACAGTATTAAAGAAACACCATTCAGACTGTAAACTGGTGTTAACAAAGCATTCAACAATATTATAGTTACACAACCCACAATGCTGTTTCCTCTGCTTTCAACAGTACTATAGCTACACCACTAAGAATGGTGTTTTATCTGCTTTCAACAGTATTATAGCTACATCACTTAGAATGCTGTATGCTCTGCGTTCAACAGTATTAAAGCTACACCTCTCATAATGGCATGTACTCTGCATTCAACAGTAGTAAAAGTTACACCATTCGGAATGGTGTTAACAAAGCTTTCAACATTATTATAGTTACACAGACGCATAATGGTGTTCTCTGCTTTCAACTGTATTATAGCTACACCACACATAATGGTGTGTACTCGGCTTTCAACAGTAGTATAGCTACAGCAGTCAAAATGGTGTATACTCTACTTTCAACAGTATTACATGTATAGTTACAAAACTCAGAATGGTGTTTACTTTACTGTCAACAGTATTATAGCTTCACCACTCAGAATGGTGTATGCTCTGCTTTCAACAGTATTTAAATTACAACTCTCGGAATGGTATGTACTCTGCTTTCAACAATATTAATGTTACACCACTCAAAATGGTGTTAACTCTGAATTATACAGTATTATAGTTATACCACTCAGAATGGTATGTATTCTGCTTTCAACAGTTATATACTTACATCATTCCCTGTGCCTTTAACAGTTGTATTGTACCGTCATGACGCCGGACATCACAGTAAGTATAACCAATTGCACCAGTGTGTGATTGATGAATTGCATTGGTGACAACTGAAAATATAAACAGAATAACAACTTTACTAAGGCGTCCTACTTTTGTAGCTATACAAAATACAAGTAAATACACTTCACATTGAAAGCGCACATGTCCTGTCGTAACAAAGACTTACCATGGCAACTTTACAGATCGTATACGCAACATAACTTACAACGATGTGCCACATTAACGCCAAAACTTGAAGACTTTATATGTGCTCCATTGTGTAAACGGCGGATGATTGGCAAAGGGAAGTAATTCAAACTCGAAGTATTCGTCCCAAGCGGGTTCGCTGTCACGGTTCATCCGAGTTAACTTCGATACTATAATGAAGCTTAACAGCAGGCCATCAGGATCTACGTAAGGATCAAGTTTCTGAATCTGGCTATCCTGAAATAGAAACATATTCTCTCTGATGCTATCCAACTCTTTCCTGTAGATCTCCTGCTACTGATAATTATTTCAACAGTAATATACTTACATCACCCATAATGGTGTTTACTCTGCCTTCAACAATATTAAACTTACATCACTCAGAATAGTGATATATCTGCCTTCAACAGTATCATGGTAACACCACTCATAATGGTGTTTACTCTGCCTTCAACAGTATTATAATTACACCAATCAGAATGATGTGTACACTGCATTCAACAGTATTACAGTTATGCCACTCATAATGGTATTAACTCTGCTTTCTACAGTATTATAGTTACACCACTAACACGGATATATTCTGCTTTAAACAGTTTTAATCTTACGCCACACAGAATGGTATTTAATCTGCTCTCAACAGAACTATAGCAACACCACTGAGAATGGTGCATACTTTACATCAGAAGTGTTATAGTTACACAAATCAGAATGTTGTAAATTTTACTTTCACCAGTAATTAAGTGACACCACTTAGAATATTTGTTCCTGCTTTCAACATATTATAGATAAATCACATAGAACTGTGTTTATACTTCTTACAGCAGTAGTATACCTGCACCACTCAGAATGGTGTTATACACCAAAATGAATGCTTGCAGCAAGCTTGCGACAAGCTTCTACAGGCTTTTTTAGATGTTTGCATTTTTGTTGCAAGATTGGCGCAAGCATGAAAGCATTTTCAAAGTCAAATTCTGCAAGCATGTGATGGATTTTCAAGCTTGCACAAGCTTGCGCAAGCTTTTTAGTCGCAAGCATGTGCAAGCTTTTTGTTAGTCTTGGACTTAGAAAATTTCACTTACATGTCCACAATAAATGAAAAAAGATAATAAAAGACATTGCTTGTTGATCTCTATTTCCCGAACCCCCTACCATATTGATATTCAAATTAAATTGTATAAAACAAATTGTATACAAATTCTCTGTATAAAACAGAGAATCTAACTGCTTGAATATTTAATTCTAAAAATAAAATAAAACTCTAAATGTTATTCATAAGGATAAAATATTATCAAAAAGGGTAGAGTATTAAAATAGTGTTATCTATTGCTACAGAACAATGTTTAAACTTCCAGAAAATATCTTTGTTATTCTCATATCTTTTATAGTTTTTGAGTAGTACTTGCTAACAAATTAGGATGGGTGATATTTTAGGGGGTCACGCTTACGAACGTGTGTTTATAACGGTCACATTGACATCCAATCAGATGAGAATATGCAATTTCATTAGAACTACGTTGTATGTTTTTTTCCGATTAATATCGTATTCAACCTTATAATCTGAGCTTTATTTCAATATATAAATGTTTGAAATCGGCCTGAAATTGACGTACTCGTAGCAATTCTAGTGCGAAACACGTGCTAGCGAATTTCACCTTTTTTTTGTCAACACAGTGACGAGTCGGTTTTAAAGTCCGATTAACTCAATAAATACCTCAAAAAAATACGTGTTAAAACAATAATATATTGCTATTGCAATAAATATCTTTCTTACGAAATTTATACTTCATCAATCTTCAAAAGATATATTTTCAAGATCGTCCTACATCGGTCTTTCTGGGGAAATCCGTGAGTATTTAAATCTTGATTGTAGTTTTTGGTTTATAATTCTAATAGATCTGATAATCTGTTGAAAAATACCTTTCAAATATAATTTTACGTTATTCTGTTCTTAATATTCAATAGTTTCACCTTTAAACACGTTTTTCTAAACCGGAAATCGAAAGCATGCACTGACAAATAGCATAGTACTCAGGATGACTTATTTTAGGATTTTTTCAGTTAACCCTTTCCCACACTAAACAAATTTGCAGCAGACGACCTTGCAAATGTCTTTGCAAAAATATTGAAAATCTATAAAAAATAAAATGTTATTATTTAAATTTTAATAGAGTTGAAAACACGTAACCTTGAAAACATTGTGGAAAAAAACATTGACTCATTCTTTTGTCACAATGTATTCAAAAGCTGCTGGCAAATGGGAAAGGGGTACAATTAGTATTTTGATTAATAGCAAAATTTAAAACCTTTTTTTTTTTATTTTAATTCCAGATGCTGTTATGTACATTATTGTTGGCATGCACTTGCATAATGAATCAAGCAAGAAATCCTGAGCCGGGGCAAGGAAAGAGGAACAAGAAGATTAGAAACAAAACTTGCTAACATTTGTTATAAAAAACATTTATGAAATTAAATAATTATCTTTGTAAATTAAACATTTATGAAATTAAATAATTATCTTTGTAAATTAAACATTTATCATTTGTTATTATTGTCACTATTTCGCACAGGCTGAGCTATATTTCAGGCAAGATCTCTCAAGAGTTACAAGAATACAAGAACATTTTAGAATTGTTATTAAATTTTGATTCAATTGGTAAATGCAAGCTCACGCAAGCCTTTGCAAGCTTTCCAGTTGAATGAATCTCAAGTTAGCACAAGCTTGCACAAGCTTGCAAGTTCGATGAACCGCAAGCTTGCAAGCCTAATAAACCGCAAGCTTGTTCTGAGCTTACGGCAAGCTTTTCCTGCAAGCTTGTCGCAAGCTTGCTACAAACATTAATAAAAGCTTGCATTTTTGGTTTGGGATTACCTCCCGTTTAAGAGTTTTATAGTTACATCACTCAGAATTATGCATACCCTACTTCAACAATATACTACCTATACCATTTAGAATATTGCTTACTCAATTGCAACAGTATTATAACTATTTCACTTAGAACGGTGTTTACATCGCTTTCAACAGTATTATACCTACACCACTCAAAATAGTGTTTACTCTGCTTTCAACATGTTTATAGTTACACCACTCAGAACGCGTGTTTACATCGCTTACAACAGTATTGTAGTTACACCACTCAGAATGGTGTTTACTCTGCTTTAACCAGTTTTAAAGTTGCATCGCTCAAACTAGTGATACTCTGCTTTCAACAATACATCGCTTATTTTAGGACAAATAGTGTCTCGTACGTTTTCCATATTATTTCAATTATATCACGGAGAACGGTGTTTACTCTGTTTTCAACAGCATTATTGTGACCTACTCTGCTTTCAATAGCACCGGTATGGTCCATGTATTTCAATCTGGATGATTGACTACATATTTCGTACCACTACAAGTGCACACGAAAATATGTTTTCTGTTGGACATATCCAAGCATCCGTCTTCGGATGTAGATGTAAAACAATGGAGTATTCCGATGCTACGAAAACATATCATACACGCCACATGCCTTGTATCTTTTCGTTTATGATGTATTCTCAGTATTAAATGTCTTATAAACTATTCATTTTTACTGCGCTCTATTTAATGTTGGTAGGGCAGTAATAATTGAGTCCTGAGTAAATTGATCATTGCTCTTTTATTACCAAATAACGCCTTATGTTGTGGTTATTCAAAATATCAGTAAATATACACATTTTACATATCCAATCTGAAGTTTTCAATGACCTTATTGATTATGCAGACAAGAGGCCGGAATGAACTGACCGCTTCTCCACAATATATATGTTATTACTGAATTAAACTCTATGTAGTGCATGTTGGTAATCTAAATAACAATACATTTACAAAATTCAAATATGAAATATGAAATGATATAACACAGTTTTGATCGTTCAGTCATTCAGTAAGAAGATCGGAATAAATTGACTATTGCTGCACAATGAGTATTCTATTACCCCTTTACGTTCGTTTCCGCTCCGAACACGTTCCAATCCACTTTAATATGTATTTGTATGTACATTTATTTCTTCAGATTCACGAAAATCATAATTACTTAAGATGTTAAAATGGCAAAGGAAAGATGAGTTACAATCAATGGAAATATTCGTTGTTAGTACACGGAATTATGAACAGCAAGAGTAGTCCCTCTTATATAAGTTACACTCATGTCGTATCACACAGATGTATTTTCAGCAGTATTGCTAAGGATTAGGCGATATCGCCTCAATATTGATATTTACATGAAAGAATTTTGAGGCCGAATGGCCATGATTACAATAGTGAGGCGGAATGGCCATGTTAAGAATATTGAGGCAGAATGGCCATGCTTAGAATATTAAGGCGGAATGGCCATGTTAAGAATATTGAGGCGGAATGGCCATGTTTAGAATATTTCGGCGGAGGCCATGCTTAGAATATTAAGGGGGAATTGCCATGCTTAGAATATTAAAGCTGATGCCATGATTAGAATATTAAGGCAGAATTGCCATGCTTAGAATATTTAGGTGGAATTGCCATGTTTAGAATATTGAGGCAGAATGGCCATGCTTAGAATATTTAGGTGGAATTGCCATGTTTAGAATATTGAGGCAGAATCGCCATGTTTAAAATATTAAGGTGGAATCGCCATGCTTAGAATATTTAGGTGGAATCGCCATGCTTAGAATATTAAGGCGGAATCGCCATGCTTATAATTTAAAGGCGGAATCGCCATGCTTAGAATATTTAAGTGGAATTGCCATGTTTAGAATATTGAGGCGGAATAGTCATGCTTAGAATATTGAGGCAGAATGGCCTTGCTTAGAATATTTAGGTGGAATTGCCATGTTTAGAATATTGAGGCAGAATGGCCATGCTTAGAATATTTAGGTGGAATTGCCATGTTTAGAATATTGAGGCAGAATCGCCATGTTTAAAATATTAAGGTGGAATCGCCATGCTTAGAATATTTAGGTGGAATCGCCATGCTTAGAATATTAAGGCGGAATCGCCATGCTTATAATTTAAAGGCGGAATCGCCATGCTTAGAATATTTAAGTGGAATTGCCATGTTTAGAATATTGAGGCGGAATAGTCATGCTTAGAATATTGAGGCAGAATGGCCTTGCTTAGAATATTTAGGTGGAATTGCCATGTTTAGAATATTGAGACGGAATGGCCATGCTTAGAATATTTAGATGGAATTGCCATGTTTGAGAATATTGAGGCGGAATGGCCATGCTTAGAATATTTGGGTGGAATTGCCATGTTTAGAATATTGAGGCGGAATGGCCATGCTTAGAATATTTAGGCAGAATGGCTTTGCTTAGAAAATTTAGGTGGAATCGCCATGCTTAGAATATTAAGGCGGAATCGCCATGCTTATAATTTAAAGGCGGAATCGCCATGCTTAGAATATTTAAGTAGAATTGCCATGTTTAGAATATTGAGGCGGAATTGCCATGCTTAGAATATTAAGGCAGAATGGCCTTGCTTAGAATATTTAGGTGGAATTGCCATGCTTAGAATATTTAGGTGGAATTGCCATGTTTAGAATATTGAGGCGGAATGGCCATGCTTAGAGTAACAAGGCTGGAATGCCTTGCTATTTGTAAGTTGACAAATCAAACTTGCTAAAATACATTATATAACAGTATATGTATATCACTGTTTTACATTGTTCATGTATATGAAGTACCAGCTTGCTTTAATATGTATTTGTATGTACATTTATTTCTTCAGATTCACGAAAATCATAATTTACGTTAGATGTTAAACGGGCAAAGGAAATGAGTTAAAAGCAACGGAAATATTCGTTTTAATGCATGAGATTAAGAACAGCAAGAGTAGTCCCTCTAATATAAGTTGTACATGCATTTGCATCATGCATTATATAATTTACTATTAACAGTATTATAATGATATCACCCATAATGGTATACACTCATCCAATGTTTTAACGCATCATTGTTTAAATTGCTATATTTCCTTTAATGTTATATGAATACTCATATATTTTTACATTCCATATCTGATCATTAATGAAGCCATGCAGATCAAACTATTCATTTATGCTACCTCTCCACGTGCAACCAGGGCTTACCATCTACCATGTGCTGTTTTCATCTCAGTCAGTTGTGATGCTGCGAATGTCGAAAGAAGTGCGTTCTTGTGAAGTCGTCATGCTAGCTACAGAAGCTTTCGTCTGTCATGTGAGCACATCTGGAACCTCATTGGCAGGCGAATTCGTAAGCAACCAGTACAACACAATCTACGCGAATTGGAGGGAGATGTTCGACTGCAGTGGGTTACGTTACCTCAACGTGAGTTTCGCAACTACGCAATATCCATGTGAAGTCGCTGGCTACAAGTCATCACAGCAAAATGGGGGGGGGGGGGGGGGGGCGGGGGGTCACAACCGATATTGACGTAACGCTTTGTTGTAAAAACAGCTTATACTATGTACAAATGATTAGTTCTTATTCAGATAAAACCAGCATATTTTGTGATTTTGGATGTTGGGTGTTATCTTAATCAATTGTTTATTATTTGTTTTTTTACTGTGATATTTTGCTGTATCTTATTTCTACTTGTTACGTTTTGTACCATACTTTGAAATAAGATAAAAATAAGTTTGCAACCGGTTTTCCGTTTTTGAAAAATCAAGGAAACCCCGAGTGATGCGCTAGTACTTTGGGTGAGTGTATACTCTGCTTTCAATATTAGTATAGTTACATAACCCAGCAAAGTGTATACTTTCAACAGTGTTATAGTTACACCACTCAGAATAAGAAACATTTTGTCTTATTTCAACAGTATTATAGCTACACCACTCATAATGGTATTTACTCTCCTCTCCTATCAACAGTTTTATAGTTACACCACTAGAATGGTGTTTACTCTACTTCCAACAGTGTTATAAGTTACCTTACTCAAAATAGCATATACTCTTTCTTCAACGGTATTAAATATCAGTCTGAAATTGCAACTTCTTGACACCGTGCTGCGATTGGCTGTTTATAAATAGGTCACTTCATCAGCGTTCAAGCCTTTTGTTTAAATTACCACTTTCCTTAATTACTCTGTCTATGTCAACATGTTTACATTATACACAAACACAATACATGTGAAGAATTGGTTTCAGTTATGTTACCGGTGTAGCGTTATACCGAGGTGATCCAGTCAGTTATGCAGGCAATTAATGATTTTTCCACTCGGAGTAGACCACTTAGATGTAATATGTTGGATTTTACGATCTTGATTTTTCATACCGATATTTTTTAAGAGCCACAACTTGAGCCACTTTAGTTTTTTATGAGCCATTTTTTTCTTTTTGTCGCCAATGGCTCAAGTGGCGAACGACAGCGCGAGTCCTGGACCGTATTATAGTTACACCACTCAGAATAGCATTTTGTCTACTTTCAACATTAGTATAGTTAACTAACTCAGAATGGTATATACTCTACTTTTAACATTATTATAATTACACCACTCAGAATGGTGTTTACTCTACTCTCATTAGTATTATAGTTACACCACTCATAATGATGTTAACTAGATACTTTCAATAGTATTATAGCTACACCACTCAGAATGGTGTTTACTCTACTTTCAACAGTATTATAGTAACATCATTCATAAAAGCATTTTGTCTGCTTTCAACAGTATTCTAGTTACCTCACTCATAATGGTATATACTCTACTTTCAATAGTATCATAGTTAAACTACTCATAATGGAATATACTCTTCTTTCAAAAGTTGTACCGACTAGTCTGCTTTCAACAGTACTAATGTTTCACCACTCAGAATGGTGTTAACTCTGATTTATACAGTAATATAGTTACACCACTCATAATGGTATTTATTCTGCTTTCAACAGTAATATACTTACATCATTCAGAATGGTGTTTACTCTGCCTTCAACAGTCTTATTGTACTGTCATGACGCCGGACGACAAAATAAGTATAACCAAACACATCAGTTTGTGATTGATGAATTGTATTAGCAAACACTGAAAATATAAACAGAATAACAACTTAACTAAAACGTCATACAGTGAACTCGACAGTTTCGGGTCATCGACAATTCCGGGTCACATTTGGAAAAAAGTGTTTAGTATTCAAGAATGATACAGTATTTTGACAATTTGATTATCCAGTCATATTTCCCATTAATTAGCATA